>LR750178.1:715614-828681 GCA_902729485.2 Mus minutoides | reverse complement strand
AAAAAAAAAAAAAAAAAAAAAAAGGCATGGTAGACAGCAGTTTCCTCTCGTGGGATTTCATTCTGAGGAAAGACGAGAACCAGCGTACAGTGATGTCTGTTTCTGTTTAAGGATGCTAACAGCAGAACTTCTCAAACACAGCAATGAGCAAGTTACTCCAGGAGAAATAACCCACATCTTCAAAAGCCTTTGGTTAAGCCATTGTGCAATTAAAGATGCAAGAAGATGTGAGTGCTACATGTGGAGGAAACCGATTATATAGTACAGACACAGGTCACCTATTGTTGGACCATCTGAGTTTTATAAAACAACTTCTGTATCTATATGTAACATCATGGATGTTAATACTTTGGATTTATAAGCAGCAGCAAAGTTTCAGGTGATTATTTGTTTGATAACATGAAGAATAACTTGTTACACCCTATTTGCTAAGGTTAAAAAGTTTGGATATACTACTTCTGGGTATACACCCAGACAGACCAGTCAGCAATACCTGTTCCTTCATGGTTACTGAAGCATGATTCACGCTAGTCAGGTGACAGATCAACCATCGATGGATGAATTGATAAAAACAATGGATATAGAATATATATATATATATATATATATATATATATATATATATATATATATATTCTAGAGTACCATTCAGCTGTAAAGGAGAATAAAATCATGCTTTCAGAAGTGAGTTGGGATGAGTTCATCACATTAGCTGAAATAAGCCAGACCTGGAAAGGCAGATATTGAGCATTTTCTTGCATGTGCAGAGTCTAGATTTTTAAACAAGGCATCAAAGCAGAAGTGAACAATTTAGGAAGAGGGTGGGGACTAATTCCCGGTGGGAAGCTAGAGAGGATAGTGAGCAGGTGATAAGATAAACACGTATTACACGTGTGCATGAAAATGTCACCGTGAAACCAGCTAATTTCCATAATTAATATGCGCTAATGAGAACACTGTTGTTAGAGAGAGCGCTTGAAGAGTTTTGACATTGCCTATATTCCATTATTCCTCTATCTTTGGGGAAAATATCATAGATTGATAGCTATTATGAAGACTTTTTAACCCTTTGTTATGTTCTCTGGGGATGGGAACTGATTTTACATTAGCCTTAAAAAAATAAAATAACAGACAAAGAATTATACACAGACACCGCACAACCCCCAAGCCTTCTGTTGACTGCAAAGCCAAGCATCTGTGTCACCCCTGGTTGTACTCAAGAGCACAGAGCCCCTCACCATCACACACTAACTGCTACCCCGCCTCTGCTGCCAGGTGGTTCAATATTTTTAATTCCGTGTGTCATTCTAATGTCCCCAAGTGGGAGAGAGTATATGGTGTCAGGTATAGTAATTACCAAGGCCTCTCTTTTATTTGGTAAAAAGCTAGCCAAATATTTTCATTTTATAGTCCGAGGTCTCTTGGAGCCCTTGAAAAATAATGGCCGGTAGTTCTGCAAGTTCATTAAGCGATTCCCTCAAGGCTGGGGAGTGTGCATTGTCTGGCCTGCTGTTTTACATATCGTGCTGGGTTTTTAAGTATTCCCTTACCTGGTTTTGTTTCAACATCTATATTTAAAGGTCTTCATTACTTCCTAATTATCTATGCTCCCGTCCTTTATTTTTTCTTGTTAAAGACTAATTTAAAAGAGCAGTGAAGTCTCTCTGCCACTCAGTCACCATTAATTTCTCTCCCCCTTTTATTTATTAGTCGGGCAAATGCTCCGCCTCTCCAGCCCAGGCCTTGCCTCTAACCTCCTTAGTGGCATTAAGTCATTTGGCTTCCTCTTCTGCTCTTCTCTTCTCTTTCTTTCCTCGATGAGCCTTAAAAAAGCCTGCATTCACTCCTCCCCCCCACCCGTCCTTTATTTCTGCGGCGGGATTTCTTCCACCTTCAGATCTTTCCAGCATCCTTTGTCAAGCCGCTCCTTGCATTTTTCATTCAAGACATCTTGGGCTTTGTGGCTTAACTGTGACTTGAAAACTTTGTGCCCTTGCCTGGTGTGCTTTCTGGGCGTCTTAATTCCACCCAAATTGGATTTCTAAAAACCCCAGAATTGGTGTGAGTTCCTTCATGTTTCCAATACAGAGATCAGGGCATTCACCTGGACAGCGGTCTCCTGGTCAACAGCATCAAAGATCGCTTTCAGGCAGGAGGGACTCGGGATCCAGGCGAGGTCACTGCTCGTGCCTGGGGCAGGATATGGACTTTCTTACACCCAAATGGATCCTCTACCATTAAGTGAATTAGTGGCCCAGATTGTTGACCTTAAACCTAGTTTTCTGGGCTGGGAACAGGCCTGTGAAAGGCACAAGGCCTCCTGTCCGAGGGTGATGCCAGGGAGTGCAGATCACAACTTGAGTTCCTCTTAGTCTGTGACTGAGGGAGCAAGTTTAGATGTATCAACCCACTGGTTTCCTGTTGACAGCGTGTAGACATTGGGGACCTTAAGACAGCTGCCCTATCAGCTGCAGCAGCCATGAAGGCATGCTCTCCAGGTGTGAGGAGAGCACCTGCCACAAAGCTGCAATTAGCTGACAACCCCCGAGCCGGGAGCATCTTCAGAGCTGCAGCGGAAGATTGGCCCATACACGGGTGGTACCAGGGCCCACTCTGGCAGCACAAGGCACCTTGGTGGGAGAGCGCTGCACTGTGTTTCTCTGTTGTAATGTGCTGCCCTTGATGCGCCCCCTCTCTTTTTATAGATGCTGGGCCCGCATTACAGAATGAAGGCTCTTCTCACTGCCCTATTCCTTGGAGCTCTGCTCTTGCTAAATCCCTCACCCTTCAGATGATATTCCAGCATCCTGCTTCCTGAAGCACCTGAATGGACAGAGCTGAGTCTCCCTTTAACCCTCTTCTACTTACCCGTCTGTCCTGCCTGGCACAAACTCGGCCGTGTGCGAGTTCATGTTGCTTTACAGAGAACTCAAATGCTGTGTAGGCAACTGGGGTCTACTCCAGACTAAATAAAAATGGATTTAGGGATTATGTTTACCATCACCCCCATTCATTAATGTGTCTAATTCATCTTACTACAGTTTGATGAGATTGGACAGTTCCCAGGAAGAGAGCTTGTACTTAAACCGGAGCATCACTAGGTGACGCTGCAGCCCCACAGAAAGGCTACAGTGGGGCTAGGCATGGTCAGAGCCGGCAGCTTGGGGGGGTTATACCTTTCTCTGGCTGGGTATGGATGTCGAGTCTGTACTCCATTCCAGAATCCTACTCATCTCCAGATACGGGGATTCAGGCCTCTAGAAGAACATACTAAATCAGTCTCCACCTCTCCCTTTCATAGAGCTCGTGGATGTGTGTGTGTGTCTATGTGTGTCTATGTGTGTGTGAGAGAGAGACAGAGACACAGACACAGACACAGACATACATACATACATACATACATACATACATACATACAGACAGACAGACAGAAGGAAAGAGAAAGACTGGGGAGAGAGCACGGGAGGAAGAATTTTTGAGAACCTTTAGATTGACTCAGAAACAGATTCTGCAAATGTTTATCATTCACCCCATACTTCTGGATAGACAAGACATTGAAAGTTCAACAGTATCTTTACCCTTTGCTTCTGAATATGGGAGAAAGATCAATACGAGGGATACTGACACCGCAGGCTCTGTCTAGACTCCCCCAAGAAGAAGCATGTTCAAGCATTGCTTGTGTAAGAGAACATGGAGACAGAGCACAGGGTGCCTGGACTGCTCGTCTGCTGGGCTTTCCATCTTCTCTGCTGAATGCAGAACAGGAAGGTCCCTGGCCAGGCTTCTGGCTTCGGTGCCGGCATCTTTGATGCTGCCGCCTTACTTTGTACTTGCAGTCAGCAATCTGCAAGCATAACACCTGTCTTGCAATTCCTCATAGGAAAGCTGCTGAGTGGGACTGAAACTTTAACCTTACAACTTACCTCACGCCCGTCGGTGACAGCCGTCCACGCACGCTCTCTGCTTGGAGCAGCTGCATCCACACATTGATGGATCTGCGCTTTAAGAAGAATTTCTTTTCTTATACAGGAAATAACTATTTGGTGGTATAGAAAATATGTTCATATTAGCGGGGCCAAATTCGTTCATGCTTCCATTAAGGAATCGCTATAGCTACCAGCCTCATCTTTACGTTTTTGTTTTTTTTTTAAAAGCCCCTACTCATCATGAATAGCAGGTCGGAATTCCCCAGAAGACTTCTGGCTCAGTATCTTATAGGGAGACATTAGGATGTCAGTATAATTCCTTTTAAGGGCAAGCTTTAGGTTAGGGCAATGGCTCAAGCAGTAAAGTATTTGCTGCGCAAGCGTGAAAGCCTATGCTTGAATCCCCAGCCTCTCTGTAAACATCAGGCATGGTGGTATGTGTCTGTAATTCCAACACCAGGGAGGCAGAGACAGACAGCACGGTTCCGGGAGACTGCTACCCAGCCAGTCTATCTAGATAGGTAAGCTCCAGTTTCCTTGAGAGATTCTATCTCAAAAAAAAAAAAAAAAACAGTGTGGGGAACAACTGAGATGGCTGCTATTGTTCCTTGGCACCCTTGGACACTTGCATAGGTATGTGCCTGGGCACACACATACCCACAGACAGCCACAGTATCACTAGCCTGCTCCATGGTCTACGGGGAGTGCTTGCCAAGTTTAGTTGGTTTTAAGAATGCAGAATCACCTGGAGATTCTGACTCTGCCAGTCTGAGGCACACTAGCGATCCATATTTTACACTAGCAGCCTATGGCTCTCGGAGCTAGGCAAGGGCAGGAGACACTGCCTTGCTTTACAAAATGGGTTCTGGCCACAGAGCTGCATGTGATTATAACCAGACTTAGCAGAAGCCAAGTACAAAAAGAGAATGTGGAGATTTTGAGAGAGAGAGAGAGAGAGAGAGAGAGAGCGCGAGCTAGCGAGCTCCATCTGTGAGTCATGGGGTGACCTCACCAGGTAATTGGGCACCCAGGGTCACTGTAGGCCACCTGGAAGCTTCTGATAGAGAAGGCTTTGGGGAATCTTTTATTAACATATTTAATATGCCTGACTAAGGGGAAAACATACACAAAGCTAGGATGCCTTGTTAGCAAGCCATCCCTGCATAATTCTTGGCCAGGAAATAATGACTTCTCTCCCAGGAAAGGTTTAGTTTAACCCTTGGCTCGCTTTTCTCCAGGGGCAAGCCAGTGGACATGTATAACCCTTCCTAGGTTAGTAGATGGGTAGGGATGGGCAAGGGCTGTCCCCAGGGTCTTTTTGGAAGTGCCCAGTGGAAGTACTGCAAGCCGCAGAAAGCATCATTATGGAGCAGGGTTATGGCTTCCATGAGAGAGCAGTCTTCCATGTTACGCCCCAGGCTGCCTCCTCCTCGATTGGGGTCAGCTTTGAGGACCTTTGGGGACCCCCACAGAATTGACCCACGACGAGAAATCTCTCTGCCTCGTGGTTATGGCTGAGAGGTGACGGCAGCTCTTTCGCTGCTGAGCCTTGAGTAAGATGAAGTGCAGAGTCTCAGTGAGCGGCAGAAATCAGAACCATGTGTCTCTGAGAGTGGGGTGGAAACTCAGAGCTGTGGCTTTTCCAGGCTGCCTCGGTGGCTCTGCCTCGGTGTCTCTGCCTCGGCTCCACAACACACACACCTGCACGCCAGACCTAGGTAGGCATGATGCTAACTTGCCCCCCCCCCCCCCGCAACGTTGGCCCATCCCCCCCCCCCATGGGAAATGTTTTGTTCGGTGGCAATAGCTAAAAGAAAATAGAACACTCTCTTCTTGTTTACAGATGAATCATTCCGTATCAGAGGTGACTTTTTTTCCATCCTTGCAAGAGTCTGACGGTGGCTTTTCCTTTCTTTTCCTTCCCTTCCTTCATTTCTTTTCTTTCTTTTTTTTTTCTTTTGCCTTTTTCATAAATAAATATTTTAACTGGAAATTTCCAAGTGTATGACAGGCCTAGAATGTGAACTTGAATGTACTGTAATAGAAATCATCAGTTGCCATGGCGACCTGTTCCAAGAGCAGATCGCAACGAGTCACGTGAGCGGAGGGCGCTCAGTAATACTAACACATCAGAGAGCGAGGCCACTTAACCTCAATCGCTTCCAGCTATTGTGCAGAATGCAATTGAATTTATTCCTAATTTCTGCCAGTGCCAAGGAACAAAATTTCCCTGCAGATTTTAATCTTACTCAGGCAGTGCCAGCCGGCGCTCAGACGCTGTTCAACACCAATATTCAGCCCGGCTACTCGCCCACTTTACAGCTCCATTTTCCTATTCTTATCTGCAATAATAGCTTCCCTCTGCCGGCTGGATCCCGCACATCCCCCTGCCCTGGGGAGAACTGCCCTTCTCCTTCCCACGTGGCCGTGCGGTTTTCTCTGACTCTGGCTGCTAATGTAAGAAACACAGCCTTTATAATAATACCAATAATAAAAAAAAGACATCAATAGTCGCCCCACCCCATGCCCCACCCCCAACCCTTTCCCCTAAACCTGTTGTGAAATACAATTTCTGTCAGCTTTTGACTGGGCTTTGGAATACCACAATTAACAGCCCCATCATAATGAGGCAAAGCCCACGGGGTCAGTGAATAATGGAATCAAAGGGTGAGTTTTCAGTCTCCATCACAGTCACCTCCCTCCCGGCCCCACAACCAGGGGAGCAGCCCAGACGCCCAGGAGGTACAGCCGCCTATCACAGAACACTCATTTCGAGAGCTTATCAGCTTCCATGAAGGCTGATAAATCAGAGCGTCTCATACGGACAGTCTCAAGTTAGCCGTGTCATCGATCCTTCCCTGCCTTTTAAGCTATTTGTCTTATTCACTTCCAAAGATGGTATCAGAGATGCCAAATGAGCCTTTGTTTTCCGTGCTCCTGGGCAGCCCAGGGTGAGTTGCCCGTCTCGGTGCAGGGACTGGGGAATCGTGCTTCCGGGTTTAGTCCTTTGTTTCCAGCCCAAGGTCACCTCTGGCCCCTTGGTTCAGGTGTTGTCAGCAGTCTGTCTATGTTCAGAGGCAGGAGGCGGAGTCCTCCTAGCTGACAGTCTTTGCATGGCCCTAGCCCTCCAATGACCTTCCCCTTTTATGAATGCTACTTTAAAAAAAGATGTAAAACCTGCTGGAATAGCTAAATGGAGTCTAGGTAGAGTCCAGCTCTCAGAAAGTCCATGTTGAAGGTCATGCAAAAGGAACCTTAAAAATAGGGAGATTATTGGATTTTTTTTTTTTTTAGGAAAAAAAATAAAAGGTAGTTTCTGTGGTGGCTTGCATTAGCGAGTGGGTTTCTCTAAATGGCTGAGGAAGACATCGTTGCAAATGCCTTCCTCAGACAGTACCTGATCGTTGTTCTAACACTGTGGTGGGACAGGGAATGCAATGCGAGTCCAGAGGAGGCATAATGGCCATGTCAAATTAGGACAGACGGCTGTCGGGTTCTGGCTCTACATAAAGAACTTGGTAACTATGGAAATCTTCATGGGGTAGATGGGGAGAGAAGCAGCCAGAGAGAAGAGAAGTAGTCATGTGATGAATTTGGTGTCAGTGGTATGATGTTTGGATTCGGAGAGAGAAAAACACACGCTAAGCATGGCTCTCTGCCAGCCCTGCTGTGGGGGAGTCCCTAGAAGGTTCTTGTCAAACAGCCTGGCTCCATACCTGGCCCCATACCTGGCCCCATACAGAGCAGGGTTACAAGGTTCCCTTGTAGGTAGGAGCCAGCTTGCTAACTCCTACCTGCTGGGCTGTGAGGAAAAGGTAGTTTTTATTGTTGTTGTTTTGTTTTTAAACTGGCAATTGTCTCTAGTCACAAAGTTGAGTATTTTTTTTTCTTTTTAGAGTAACTATTATTTTACTTTTGTTTTGGTTTGTTTTTTTTGTTGTTGGTTGTTTTTGTGGTTTTTGTTTTCTTGAGACAGGGTTTCTCTTGCTAACCTTGGCTGTGTTGGGACTTGCTTTGTAAACGAAGCTGGCCTTGGACACATACATCCCCCTGTCTCTGCCTCCCAAGCGCTGGGATTAAAGGTGTGTGTGCAACCACTGTCAGGCGAGAGTATGTTTTCTAAGCAACAGAGGCTTGCTATCTAAAGGAACATTATTTCCATACTTATTAGTCTAAAATACTCATGAGCCTCTGACCAGAGCCGTTCAGTGGTCCAGCACCTTGGAAAGTTCTGGGAGGTTGTTTAATCTGTTCCTTTTGACAGGATTGTCTTCTGGAGACATCAGAGGAACACGCCCAGGAAAAGACTGAGCCTTGTGGTTTCCAAATGAAGAAAGGCAGTAAGAGGATGTGAGGAGAAAGCCAGGGCATTGTGTGCCTGGTGGATGTCATTAAAGGGAAGGGCAGTCTCGGCTATTATGCTAATACTAGCCATTGCAATTTTATTATGTTCATTAGTCTATAGTCAAGGAATAACACCATTACAATTCTTATAGCTTTCCAAAGTACTTTTCTAACTGTTATCTTATTTGATCTATACAGTCTACCCTGGGATGTCCATGGAGTGTATTTTATGGACAAAAGATTGGGCTAGCATAAAACCTCAAAAAGAGTACCATCTAGAACTCGGGACACCTAGGCCAGTGCTGTCTCACTGTCCTTGACATTACTAAACAGGCTGAGGGCCAGGGTGCCTTCTGGGGCATGTGCAGCTCAAGGCAGCTCTTTTTCAGCACAGTTTGCTGGAGTCCTGGTTCGAACTGAATCGGCCGTGAGTCAACATAAGAGACAGGTTCCTGAGCACCATGGGGCTTTGCAAGAGTTTGGTGTGGATTCTTCTCAGTGACGGGAGGTAACCCAACTCCAGACCAGTGCTATCTCCGGGGAGGCTTAACTCCTGGGAGCTAATGGAGAGTTCAGTCTCAGTCTCTTTTCCAAGTAGTTGCCGCACAAACTTGCCCCAGAAGCAGGAGGACTCAGAGTAGACATGGCCTCTGAGGTTTGGATGTGACCATGCTCTGACAGAAGACAGAACATTATATTTCCAGCTGACAAGTAACAGAAGACACAGGCGGCCTCGCCTCTCGGTGCATCTTCTTCCATCTCTGTTCCATATTAGTGAGACATGGATGGGGTCGGGGCGGGGTGGGAGGCAGCCGTATCTCTAACTACAGGAGGCAGATTTTCTTCTTAGTTGTGAAGACAGAGCCCAGGGCTTCATGCTCCCAAGGCAAGTGCTCTGCCACTGAGCTAAATCCCGAACTCCTCAAAATAGACTTTTAACCCTGGCTGTTGGAGTAAGGACACATGAAAGGCTTCGTGGAAATGGACTTACAGAAGCATCTGGCTTGATGGTTATTTTCAGCGGTAGGAAGAAAAAAGAATCCTGTGCCTCCCCAACTTTCTATGGATACTACCATCAGATAGATATTACAGATGAGTGTGTCGGGATGCTATTGAGATGTGTCAGCATAAATGTTTTTGCTTCTATTTGTATCTTCTGATATGAGTTAACCTGATGGGTTGGCCCCAGTCAGGAGGTACATAGTCCAGCATGGCAAAGTCTCTGGCCTCAGACTAACACCTGAGCTCTTAGGGCATCGGTGATGGCCAATCCTAAAAGATTTGGACATTGTACTGGTTAGTTTTGTGTCCACTTGACACAGCTGGAGTCATCACAGAGAAAGGAGCTTTGGCTGGGGAAGTGCCTCCATGAGAACTAGCTGTGGGGCATTTTCTCAATTAGTGATCAAGGGGGAAAGGCCCCTTGTGGGTGGAACCATCTGTGGGCTGGCAGTCTTGGGTTCTATAAGAAAGCAAGCTGAGCAAGCCAGGGGAGGCAAGCCAGTAAGTAACATCCCTCCATGGCCTCTGCATCAGCTCCTGCTTCCTGACCTGCTTGAGTTCCAGTCCTGACATCTTTTGGTGATTAACAGCACTGTAGAAAATGTAAGCTGAATAAATCCCTTCCTTCCCATCTGCTTCTTGGTCATGATGTTTTGTCCAGGAATAGAAACCCTGACTAAGACAGACATGGATGCTGTTGAGCTTCTTGGTTGTTCAAATGACTGGGGAGGGGCAGCCAGCATTTGCTCTCTTCTGAGTGGTGACATTAACCATCCATCATGGAGTAGACAGTTCCACAGGAAGGTCTGTGCTGTCCTAAATAGATATGGTGTTCTTCAAGTGGGAGGGGACATTTAGGAGCATGGGCTTAATGTGTTAAAGAAAGACAAAGATGGGGCTGGGAAAATAGTCACTCAGTAAAGTGCTTGACCCACAATCAGCCCTCAGAACTACATAACTCCAAGTCTGGAAGCGTCAGCGTGTACTCGTCATCCCGTACTGGAGGTAGAAATATGTCGATCCCTAGAGCTTGCTCACCAGCTAGTCAGCCTACTCTACTTGGAGCACTGGGCCCTAGTGCAGTGCCAAAGGATGCCACTGAAGGCTGTCCCCTCTTCTCTACTCACACACATATGTGAAAGCCACCCTGATCTCACACATGAAAGCCACCCTGAGAGATGAGACCAAAAGAAGTCCTACGGAGTCAAAAAGACAGTCTCCACATCAGAAAGGATCATGGGGGGGTGGAGGAGGGAGAGGGAGAGGGAGAGGGAGAGGGAGAGGGAGAGGGAAAGAACTGAGAAAATGTGATGCTCTTGGTTGCAGACCGACTTGTACACTGAGACTCGACCACATGTCCAAGAGAACAGCAAGAACCTGAATGAGATGTGTCCCCGGAGCTTCCAGGCCAGCACTTACGCAACCCTGGCAGAGATGACCCAGTTATTTGTAAAGTGGGCTGTCCTGTGCATGGTAAGGCATGTAGCAGAATTCTTAACCTTTAGCCATTAGATGCCAGCAGCATCCTAGACTCCCCTTAGTTGGTCATGGCCACTAAAAATGTCTCCGGGAGTGACATTGACACTGTCTCCTGGGAGAAGCGTGTGTGCGAGTGGTCTCACTTCAGAGTGCTGGGGATGTAGCCTCAGTTGCCCACAGGAAGCAGATGGCAGCAGCCGCAGCAATGGTTAATTCTGCGGTGCTTGCTGGGGGCCAGACAGCATCCTAATTCTATCTGAAGTCTTAACTATTTTCATGCCTAATCTAGAAAATAGAGTTAGCCTCCTTTTGCAGATGAAGAAACCAAAGCACAGATAGACTAAAGGGATGTGTGTGAGGTCACCCACTAGCAGGGGGTAGGGGCAGCATTTATGCTCCTGCCCTCTGCTGCCAGACCTCACCCCTTTCTGGTAGGCACCACTTTCCTTTATGAAACCAACTTGCTTGGTGTACACGGCGCCTCAGGGAGAAAGCTCCACAACGTACTGTTAAGATCTGGCTCCCTCTTCTGGAGTGTCTGAGGACAGCTACAGTGTACTTACATATAATAAAAATAAAATAAATCTTAAAAAACAAAAAAGATGTGGGGAGGATTATAGTCTACCATGGTAAACAAAACGAGTTGGTGTTTTCAAATCATTATATCTCTGGTAGTGTGTGGGAGCTTCTCTGAGGGACCGATTCTCATGTCTGGGCAGCACCCGGTCTGCTCCCTACCCCCACCCCCGTCCCCTCAGCTCCATCTGGGAGCTGTCTGATGGGAGAACTAAAATTTGGTTTTTAGTTCCTGAGCTTTGCTCTGAGAGAAGGATGAGGTGCTAATTTTAATTCATACTTTTATGCTGAACAGTGATTCTTAGAATGGTACATTTTAGGTTTAAGTTGGAGTTTGAGAGGTGAAAAAACCTTACAGGCGCTATGGTCACAGAACTGGTCAAAGGATCACACTGGATTCCCAGTTTCTGTTCAGCCACGCACCTGTACTTCGTTCTGGTCTTCAGAAAGGGTTAATGTCCATTAAGTTCCCAGTCCCTCCTTTATATACATTATCTCAATCCATTTCAATGATTTTGCAAATTTATAATCTAACCGAGATGTAAGTGACATCAGATATGGAAAGACCACTGACTCTACAAGGTGGATTGTGGAAGGTGCTGTGCACATGGACGCACTTGGCCATTCAGTGGGAGGGAACGCCTAAGAACAGGAGCCCAAGATGAACAGATTGCTTCCTTTTCCTGGGGAGGGAGTCTCACAGTGCCTCCTGGTTTCCCTTAACCTAACTGCAGCGGGTCTTCCACTTGGGAACTGTTACATCCTTGCAGTTTGGCCCAATACCTTACCCTTGTTACTTATTCACACCCTGTCTCCATATCAGTGAAAACTTATTTTAGAGAAAATCGTTTCACATGTCCCCCTATGTTCACTACTACTACCTGGCCTACTTTACATCTTTTACACAGAGCATATTGAGCAGACACCTTTGAGTGAATGAATGAATAAGTAGATGGAAGGATGGACAGACGGATGGATGAGTTGTCTGGAGACTAGAGATGAATCTTGAAGGACAGATAGGTTCGGGTGCTCCTTGAAGGACAGATAGGTTCGGGTGCTCGTTAGTGACACAGTACCACTACAAGTGAGAACGCTTTCTTGCTGGGCACCCTTCAGGAACTCCTTGTTTGTTTATGTTTTTATCTAGGCATGAAGGGTAAAGCAAAGCAAGCTCGCCCACTGCTTTGCCTTCCTCCCCCCACCCCCAAGGTCTTGCCTTAATACTGGTTAGGTTCCACTGTAGCTCCGTCTTGGCTGCATCCATGCTTACTAGTATAGGGAGGTGGTACTTGTGCTGCCGAGATGCCATTAAGGCCCCTGTAGGAGGCTGTCATCTCCCCGCAGTGCTGCACCTCTGGTGTCGGTCTTACGCATGCGCCCTCCTCCTGACTGCTGGGCGCACACAGGCAGGCTGCACGTCACCTGCTCCCCCAGCTTTCCACCGCAATCTGTCTTTGTTCCCAAATCCTAAGCAGATCGCTTGGTTGACAATCAAAACCCGCTAACATCAAGCAGCTGCCTCAGACAGGTGTGCGGTACAGTTAGTTACCTGCTGCTTGCTTTCCTCGGCAGGGACTGGGACGGCAGTCAAACCCAGATCTAAGCTGCCAGCCACTCCCCAAAGCTCGATCTTACTTTCTGTTTTTGTTTGTTTGTTTGTTTTTTATTTTCAGGCTTGGAAATTCACTCTAAAAATAGCGCCTCTCAGTGTTGTTCATCGATGTATGTCTGGGCAAAGTGTTCGTACAGCAACCCCACTGATTCTGCAGTTCTTTGTCCATTGGAACAGGCACTGAGACAGAGAGGTTGCATGGTTCTGCCTTCTGGAGCTCTTGCTTATAGAGACCGTTCAGTCTCCTTACATTACTTCCTAGACTTTCTTTCTGTTAATGAAGGTCTGAGTGTTGCCTCGTGCTTTCTGTTTTAGGTCTCAGGCTGTGACTTCTGAATGTTGCTTTTGCCACCCTGAAGTATGGTTGGCCTCCCAATCCCCTGTTGCTAGTGGATATGAAGTGTGGCCAGTTAGAGAGGAATGAGTTTCCATTTCTTCTAGCGTTTCTTCCTGTGCTTTGGTGTCAGGAAAGCTAGCAACCACTGTTGCCCAGATAGCGTTTCTACCCGTGATTCTGCTAGTTGGATGTGCCCCAGTGAACCACAAGGGCGAAGATAAGCTGAGGCTGAGCCTGTGTTCTCTCCAAGCGCTGGCAAGGCTGTGTTGGGATTTCTCTGTTGCAACTATAGGTGGCGGCCACTTTCTGACTGTACTGTAAGGCAGCTTCCTGATCACAGCCGAGGAAGCAGGTGTCATGGTGGCCCGGGAGTCACTCCTGAAACCTCGCTCAACTCAGTGCCCATATCCGTGGCTTTCTTGGCAAATTTTGTAAGTCATTTAATACCCCTGCTTTAACTTGCTTGAGTGAATTTTCTTCCTGACACTGACCCTTAATCAAAATAGAGGGCGATTGGGCAAGGACATTAATCCCTCAGTGCTCAGCAGGATGCCCAGAGCAATCAGTCAGTCAGCAGGGGTTCCACACACAGCCTTAGGCTGGGTGTTCCAGGATTCTCAGTCAGGCCGGACCCTGGCTGCCTCTGTGCCTTGCGTATGCCCTTCTCACTGCATGGGATGGTCTGTTCTCCACCTTCCTGGTCCCCTTTACCCAGCTGGAAGCTGTTTTTCCTCCTCTGAACTCTGTGAGCCCTGAGCACAGTTCTCACAGGAAACCACCACGGTCCCCTCTCTTTTGTTCTTTATGTACATTAAAAAAATAATAATAATCTTGAACCAAACTGTCAGTCATTTGGGGAATAGGAGTTGAGTTGAAATTGTTTTCATAGGGCCAGAGAGTTCCAAGCTGGGGTAGGCCTTCTGTATACAGGCCCCCAGCAATGCTCAAGAAGTGCATACGTGAGCGGAGGGAAGGAACCTTCCTTCAAAGGGGTGTTCTGAGGTAGGCCCTGGCTATTATTATTATTATTATTATTATTATTATTATTATTATTATTGTTTGTCCCAATGTGGATACAGGGGTCTTTGTCAGCGTTTTGTTTCTATTTGTTTCAAATATTTGAGAGATAGAAATTAGAGGAGGAAAGATTTATTTTAATTCAGGGTTTCTGAGGACTCAGGGCCTGTGGTAAGCTGTACACCATGACTGTGGAGGCTGGCTGCATGGGAATTTACTTCAAGCTCTTGCTGCATACACTGAGGGCGTGGGACAAGGACAGAGCTGAGACCAGTGACACCATCACAGAGCGCAGCACACGCAGGTGGTTGTCCGGTTGGAGGGTTGCCTCCTGTCACGAAGTTCTGAGAGTGCATGGGAAAGGGCCCTTCTGTGCACAGAGCTCTCTTTCGTAGAATCAGTCCTTCAGGGTCAGCATTTCATGAGGCTACAGCCCACAGGAAGAGGACACAATCCCCAGTCCCGTGCCTGTTTGCTCTCTGAAGGGTTCACATTCTTGCCTACATAATTCCAGACTCATCTCTTCTCCGGATGTCTTTATGACTTGCACCTATGATATAGTTTTGAGGTGAGCCGAGACGTTGGCATGGGCTGGGTTGGTTGCTCATTCAATCCTTTATGGCCATGACACTGGCATTTCAAGGGGACAGCTCCCTGAGATCATCAGATTCCAGCCTTGCTCTGAGCTCACCAGCAGCAGCGGATGGAGCCCAGAGAGCACAAGAGCATTTATACCAGCTTCTGCACTTTCCATAAAATCTCACAACAGTGCTACGGTCGCGACTATTGTTACTTCCACCCTGTAGATGATAAAACCTACGGTCCCAAGAAGTCATGACTTTCCCAAGACTGCGTTACCTGTCCGGTGTCTGCTGGGATTCAGCCCCAGTGAGATCAGATAGAGAGCCCCTACTGTTAACCCTCCTCCCAGATTTACCACATACAGCTGAACCCAGCAGGGCCAGGATTACAGTCTCCAACAGTAACAAAGACAGAGCAGGCTAGGAAACACATAGCTCCTTGAAAGCCTTATGGTGACCTTCATAGAACAGTTACAGTTTCAGTCAGAGAGCTGGTTATCTCAGTGTTTCCATAAAAAAAATACAGAAAGGGGAATTTTGAATGGAAAAATAAGTTTTTCATGTCTATACTTCTCAGTTTTGAGGAGACATGGGTTTTGAAGGAGGCTGCACTCTGCAACTTGGCTCTGCTATCTGGGAGACTGATTTTCCCTCTGCCCTGGTCTTGAATGGCCAGTCAATGGCGGGCAGGCTTCAGAGTAAGGAAGTTCGGACTGTGTAATGAGTTTCTGACTGGAGGTCCTAGGGCAGGCAAGTGCTTGATGCTCTGTTTCTGTCTATCAGTGGTCTGCAGAGGGAAACGGGATATCATACTTCAGAGGGCCCATGCCTACTCGTGGCAGGCAAGGATGAGTTCTTGACAAGATTGGAGTCAGAGGTTTGAAAAGAAGGCGCGTCATGAAGTGATAACCAACAGGGCTTGTAAGAGCTGGATCCTGGGGTGGAAAAATCAGATGCTGACATTTTTACAAGTAAAAGAATCAATAGATGGTATTAAAGAAGAGACTTAGCTTCACTGATGTCTAGAATGAAATGGGGGCATTGAGTTGCAATGGCACTAGGAGATGTTCCTCTGCAGTATAGATAACTCAGGCTCTCGATTGAGTAGAGAGTAGGATCCAGGCAGTGAGAATCGAGGGAGGCTGTAACCAACCCGAGAGCCAAGGGACTATGTCAGCATCACCCAGGCCGAAGGAGGAAGCCAGTCCACAGAGCCTGGCAGTAAGACCACAGGAAACATTTGAGAGTATAGCCAGGACTTTGCAGAGGAGAGAAGTCATGGGTGAGTGCGAGTGTGAATGTGTATGTGTGTGTGTGTGCACGCATTTATGTGAGTATGTGTGTGTTTATTGAATATTTATCTGAATGTGTGTCTGAGTGTATATGTGTGTGTGTGTGTGTGTACTTGTGTATGTTTATGTTAGTGTGCATCTGAGTGTATGTGAACATGTGTATGTGAATGTGTGTGTGCTTGTGTGTTTATTCAAGTTTGTGTAAATGTGTGTGTTTGTGTGTGTATGTAAATGTGTATATTTATGTGAGTGTGTGTCTGAGTATATGTGAGTGTGTGTACACTTGTGTGTATTTATGTGTGTGTGAATGTGTGCATGTTTATGTGTGTCTGAGTATATATATATATATATATATATATATATATATATATATATATATATGAGTGTGTGCACTTGTGTTTATGTGAGTGTATGTCTGAGTGTATGTGAGTTTGTGCTTACATGAGTGTGTGTCTGAACCTACACGAACACAAACATGCAGAGACATTTATTATAAAGAGTTGGCTCACACGATTATGGAGGCCTGAGAAAAGTGTTAAGCTCTGTAGTGGGCAAGCAGGAGAGGGGGGAGAGTCAAGGAAGGCCCGAGGTTCAGGAGAGCTGAGATAACCTTCAGTTAACAAGCAGGCAGACTCAAGAACCAACAAACACCATTTTATTTTTCTGCTCAAGTTCAAAGGCTTGAAAATACCAGATAATTACTCCAGGGGATTTCCTTTTCTCTGCCTTTTTGATCTATTTAGGCCTTCTCCTGATTGGATGAAGGTCCCCTATGCTAGGGAGGACAATAGGCTTGACTCAGTTAATCAACTCAAATGTTACCTTGAACCCCACAGCACCCTCAGAGACACAACACTATGGCCCAGGGAAGTTGACACAACATTAGCCTCCAAAGTACCACGAAGTCAGCCCTTTGGGGGTTAAAGAATTATGCGTTAGATAAAAGAAAAGAGGAAGACATAAGCCACCTCCTTGAGAACCTTGGCAGCAAGAGGAGGCCCTTTTGCATGCATCTCAAGGGTCAGCAAGGCCAGCTGAAGTTTCTCTAAAACAGAGAAGGCGACGTAACTTGACTCCTCTGCTAATCCATAAGATGCTTATCTAGCCATCCTTTCCCCACTAGAAGGCTATTAGATTGAACACAGGCAAGTTCTCGGTAGTTTGCAGCTCTGGCAGGCATGCCAGCAATTGGCAGCAGCAGGTGGTGGAGATGCTGCGGGACCTGTGCTTGGTCCTCTGTGCTGTGGATAAAGGTACATGCAGCCTCCACAGACCATCTCCGGATCTGTGTAGGACCAAGTTAAGTCTGACTAGCTTACAAATAGATGGGATTCCAACTAGGGTTATTTTATGTGGCTTTGACAATTACTAAGGGGTAACCCCTAATCTGCTCTTCGAACTACTGGCCTGGCTACCTCCCCAATGGTATATCCCAGATACTTGCTGTTTCTCCTGGCCACATGTTCATGGCACATCCTCCCCCCGCATGGCTTCTTCCTCCCCTTTCGTTATTTCTTCTTCTCTTCCTGTCTCTCCTCTCTCTCTTCTCTACCCCTAATCAGGTAACTCAAACCCCACCTACCTCCAATCCCTCCAGTAATTGGCTACAGCCAACTTTATCTGCCCAATAGTTTTAAACCAAGGAACAAGATTTGCACAAAAAAAAGCTTGTACACATGAGAATTCACTCATAGGCCTAGACCTTTGGGCACAGACTTTAGCATTACAGCATGTCACAAGAGACCAAACCTCACCGCCAATAGGTTTATAGAAATATTTCATCACAATTGAGGGCTTCTATCCTGCCTTTGGCCATTCAGTTCCCAGAAAAAAAGACACATATAACCTTTATATTCATAATAAGCCTTTATCAGCAGTAGAGCTGGGCAGATATCTACCTGCTACACTATTAAAATCTACTTTCCCATCGATAACCCCAAGTTATTACTTACTGTGTCCCATCTGGGCTGCTCTTAACTCCAATTGGCTAGCCCTCATGGCCATGATTTGAAGAGTCTTACCCCATCTCATCTTCTCCTCTCTCCACTTCCTCTCCCTCCCCGTGAACTCTTCTGACACCAAGCCTGAGATCCCCAAGCCCTACTTATGTTTCTTCTGCCTAGCTATTGGCTCTAGGCATCTTTATTTAACCAGTGGTTTTAAATCAAGGAGCAAGGTCATACTGTACCTGCAGATTCTCTTGTTCCTGGGAGCAGCCAGGCCTTGGGGCCCCCACTTATCATTACAATACATATCAAACAATCAAACCTCCACAGAGCTGCTCTTTGTCTCCTGTGTGTTTCTTGCTAGCTTTCCAGCTGGCATAGGGTTTATTTAAGCAGATTCAGGGAGCTACACCTTACAGACAGTGATGCCTCATGGAGCAGAAGGAGCAAGAGAGTCCATAGCTAGTCACTTACTCTAGGCAGGTGACACACGGGGCATATCTGTGTCTTTGCCTATGCTCGTGTGTGCGTGCACACGCACATGTGTTTGTGTGTGTGTGTGTGTGTGTGTGTGTGTGTGTGTGTGTGTATGTATGTATGTATGAGAGACAGAGAGAGAGAACAGAGAGGCAGACAGAGAGATAATCAGTCAGACAGACACACACACACACAGACAAGAGAGAGACAGAGACACAGAAAGAGACAGAGACAGACAGAGACAGACAGAGAAAGAGAAAGAGATAGGGAGAAACTGAACCTATGAGAAGCCTCAGAGCATGTATGTGATAAAGCCCCATTGAGCCTGCAGACCCAGTGCCATAATGCTGATTTCTGTTTGGCAGCACCGGCTCTTTCCCCTAGACCTCCACTCTTAGATACCACCCAGCCAGCTGAACCTGGGTACCCAGTCCTAGAGTGCACATTTCTTCCGTTGTTTAACTTTTCAACTGCACTGTGTCCAGTAGGTCAGAGCCCAGGACACCTTTGAGCATCTGTTCCAAACATCTCCTGCAGATGGCTTTGGATATTACATAGATTGCGACTAAATGTCATTTCTCATGGTCCACTGTCTCCTAGCTCTTACTTAGGAAGATCCTATTTGCATTTCCAGTGGAGACCCACTGGAGGATTTAAATGATATTCCACGCATGTTTTCATTATGTACTGCTACTACTGTGTGTAAACCATAACATACCGTGACATTTCTTCTCTGTGTTTAGAATTGATCACGCTCAAGTTAATGAGAACTTACTGAGCATCCATGTGTTCAAGATTAGGTCAAGTACCACGAGGCATATGATAAATATAAAAGCATACCACCGATTCTCAGGTTGACCACACACACACACAAGGTGGGTGAAAGGAGATGCCACATCGTTGGTGAAAATTGATTCTCCTGACTCTGTTGACTGTCTTAGGTACCTGTAGGAGACTGACTGTGAGGTAGAGAGAGACACATGCTCCTGCCCCCCTCAACCATATTCCCGTGTCTGTGGGTTCTGCTTCTCCCATCACAGTCCTTACTGGCCCAGTGGACACTGGGGTTCTGGTTGTCCTTCTATCCTAAGGCTAGGAATCATATCTTTCTGTGGTGGCCCAAGGATATTTCTCGTGCCTACCTTCCTATCCCTTCCACTCCCTGTGAGTAGCTCCTTCTCTAGATTCTCTGCACATTTATTAGCGAATTGATTCTCCTGGGGGACCTGACTGAAATTTACCAAGCAGCAGGGGGTGGAGGGAGTGTGTTACTTTGCTTGTTGGTATAGGTTCAGGGTGTCAACCAGAACAAATACTTGTTTGATGGAGGAGAAAAAGTCACCTTCTTTAGCGAGAGAGGAGGAAGGAGGAGCCTTGAAAGCAGGCTTCTGTGAAGAGAGAAGAAAAAGCAAGGGGGCTTAAAGTGAACAAGCTGGCCTTTGGTACAGACAAACCCAATCTTCACATCTAAATCTTAGACTTTAAAAAGTTAAACGAATCCTTCCTGGAGGCTTGTGCCTCCTCTCCTGTCACTTGTTTGAAGAGAGAGCCACATCAAAACTCCAGGCGTCAGAATTCCCTAGAACCCAAACTTCACAGCTCTGCCCTGCTGGGGGCAACCACAGATCCTCAATTAGGCGGTGGTGCGGAGCGGAGCAGGAACTCCCTCTTGCTTTAATTACTTCTGGCATAATGTTCTCTTTTCAAGATTTGCTAATTGAAAATTAAACAGCTGCTGCGTTTGGACAGGGACAACAAAGATGTCATTCTCTAGCCTTCACTGACAGGCTGTGAGGAAACCAGGGGCAACCTTCTGCTTATGGCTTCCTGGTCATCCTATAGTTCACTCAAAGCAAAAGAAAGAGTATGGAGGAGACATAGTCTCTATTGCTACAGCCAGGAGTCCACAGGACAAATGGTATTATAAGTTAGTATCATGACCATGTTGATAAAAAATACCCAGTAGCTAACACTAGCAGTTCAAGTACCTTAGTTGTGTTTCCTGTTGCTATGATAAAATACCCCGACCAAAACAACTCTAGGGTTTTGAGGCATAGTTCATTATAGCAGAGAGTCCCCAGTGACAGGAACTTGAGGCTGAGAACAGTGAATGTCCATGCTTATCTGGTTTCCTCCTTTTTATGTGGTTCAGGATCTCATCCTAGGGAATGGTACCACCCATAGTGGGTGTTCTTCTCAGCTCAACCTAATTAAGATACTCCATCACAGGCCTGACCAGAAGCTAAGCTAATCAAAAGAATTGCTTACAGATGTTTTGTTAGAGGCTTCTTTCCTAGGTGATTCCAGATCTCATCAGGTTGACAAGATGAAGTCTAATCATTGCGCCAAAACTACCAAGACCCCTGTTTCTACATGCTGTGAGAGACTAGAAACAGTCACAGGAGAAAATTCATGCAAGTGGAGTCTTTGCTGGGTAAGTTCTTGTCTAGGCAGTTAATGTTGGTAACAGGCAGTTTTATTATCCAGGATATTAGTAAAAGGTGCTTAATGTACCTAAGGCTTTGTCTGGTACATTCACAGTTGTCTCTTTGATTCTAAAGGAACTTAGCAGAGAAGTTGGAGCCAGAGGGCACAAGTTTACAGGAGGTTTCATCAGAGACCTCTGTGCTTTTAGATTTCTGTGCCTTGGCTTTCTCATATTTCCAACGAAAATAACGAGAAATAATTTAAGTAAGCCAGAGACAATCAACTCAGGTAAGCACACTGATTTCTTTGGGGAACGAGTTGAGCCTTTGTCAGGAAATAACGCTTATTAATTTGAATAAAAGCAATGAAGCTATGTGGGTTAAACACAGAAGAGAGCAGATCCTTGAATAATGATAATGTCAGACATAAGAACAACGACGAATGGAAACAAAGACTCGCACAAGGCAGAGTTCGTCAGTGTGGGGGAGGGTTAACTCGAAATTGTAAATTCTCTTCGGTAAGAGAATGGGGGTGGGGTGGGAAATCATCCTTGTCTTTTCTTAGTATCATAGAGTCAGAGAAGACTCTCCTGATCACCCTAAAAGCCAGCATCCTATCTTATTTTAATTTAGTTTTCTTCATGGTTGTCAGTTGCTTTGCCCCTGTCTCATGCATCTATCTATGTATTTATCTATCTGTGTGTCTGCTTCTGCTTCTCCTTATCAATGACTTTACTAACTCAAGAGAGAAGAGACTGTGTCTGTTCACTGTTGACTCCGTAATGCCTAAAATCATGCTCCGCACATAGTAGATGTGCAGTCAGCGTTTATTAAATGTATTTAATAGCAATATTATAATTTAACAATGATATTTTATGACCTGCAGTGTTGAACTATTTTGATTCCCACAAAGACTATATATAGAGAGTGTGATGGTTTGTATATTCTTGGGCCAGGGAGTGGCACCATTTGGAGGTGTGGCCTTGTTGGAATAGGTGTGACCTGGTTGGAGGAGGTGTGTCACTGTGGGTGGGTGTGGGCTTAAGATCCTCACCCTAGTTGCCTGGAAGTCAGTCTTCCACTAGCAGCCTTTGGATGAAGACACAGAACTCTCAGCTCTGCCTGTGCCATGCCTGCCTTTTTACTGCCATGCTCCCACCTTGATGATAATGGACTGAACCTCTGAACCTGTAAGCCAGCCTCAATTAAATGTTGTTTTTTTATAAGACTTGCCTTGGTCATGGTGTCTGTTCACAGCAGTAAAACCCTAACTAAGACATAGAGTGTCACAAGATATCTACTGAATAATCTAACTTCCTTCCTCTTCCTGTTCTTTTTCTCAAAGGAAGCAAGATCACTTTACTTGGAGGAGAATAGTCATGCAGACCAGTGGGCACAAGAGTGAACGGACTCAAGGCTTTCTCTTTGTGAGAGAGGGTATTGTTATAGAGCCCAGATGAGCCTTGCATTTTTTGCTTTTTCTGTCTCAGCTTCCCAGAATTACAGGTATAGCCACCATACCCATCTCTAAATACTCTAATTTTCTAAAAAATATACTTTATGGAAATGGCAGCAGGATTGAAGAGAGAAGCAAGACCTCTCTCTCTCCAGGGAGAAGACTAGAAGTTTCCACACTTGGGTAATCTGGATGGCCCTAGGGACTAACTCCCGCACATTAGCAGTCTCCATCTGGCAAGCCCCAGGTGAGGTCCATTAGGTGACTAGTCCTGCTCCTTTCCAAAGAAAATACACCGTTAGGAATCTCGGATTTAAATAGAGTGCCATGCAAAGATGTAAGGGAAGAGAACCCCTCTAAAACAAAAGGAAGAAATGAAAAATTGTCAGAAAAAAGTGAACATGGAAGGAACCCTGAAAAGCAACAAGGTCTGTATCTTTAGGGGGACCCAGGAAGGTATTATGTGAAGTGATAGTAAGAAAATAAGAAAGAGATGTCAGAACTTACAAATAGGTTTGCCAAAGTGAGGAATGTGGTGGGAGAAGTGGAAGAGAACATCAAGAATCATAGCCAAAAGTCAGAGAAATAGGAAACACGGAGGACAAATCTGAAGTGGAAACTTCTAGATTTTTTGGAAAGTCAGTTATGCCAAATGCTGTTTTCCTGGAGCACACAGGTGAAAGGATGGCTTGCTAAAGCGGACACATGAAGGAATCGTTTCCTGAAGCAGACACAGGTGAAAGGATATTTTGATATAGCAGACATGTGAAAGAACATTGGATGGAGTACAGATATGAACCCACAGACAGTGGGAGATGAGCGCTGAGCATTAGTTTGGTGTGCACCTCCTCTTTATTCTTCCCTAATGACACGCATGTATTGGTTCACCTTACATAGCATTGTTGAGCTCAGCTTGTGGTAGCTCCACTATTGGGAGAAACTCACCAAAGAACTGCTCGTGAGGTTCCTGTGGCAGCTTGGCACGGTCTCGCCTCAGGATGGTTGGCGAGTCTGGCAGTTTCTTCAGGATTGAACTAGAGCTACTGGTTCGAGCCTGGTGTCTGCCTGACAAAAGGACTGGTCTGCAGCTGCTTGTTTGTGTGTGTTGCCTGCCTGCCTAGAGGACTGGTCTGCAGCTGCTGAGTCATATTTGGTGTTTGCTCTGGGACTGAACTGCTGCCAAAGAAGATGGAGCTTGCCCCCAAAGAACTATTGCTAAACAAGTCCATTTTCCCCCATATCCCAATGACTTTTCTCTTCTGTTACTGGTGGGTGGTGAATCCTTATTAAAACAGGCTGAAAAAAGTTTATGCCTGTACAAATCTGTTTAGCCACCGTCAATGATCCACTCATCAGACCTCACTTGGGGCATAGCTTTGTAATACTCCTGAAGCCAAGAGCGCATTTTGAATGTACAAATAGTGCATTGAGAAAGAATATATGACATAGAGCATTTGTGGTCCACAAGCCCATCATGTTTACTGTATCACCCTTTACAAAACCAGTTGGTTAGCTCTGATGTAGAAGGGTCAGTATCCAACCTACAGGAATTACGGAAAGAAGAAACTATTGAGGGAAATATTCAAGAATGGTCCCCAAATCTAAGAACATGAGGGATCCTCCTGGCCAAAATCTGCGAGGAAGTGGATTTGGCTAACAACTACTCGAATGACCTTGGAAGCAGATCCTGTTCTTCATGAACCCTGAGACGCTTATATAGCTCTGAATGACATTCTAGTTACAGCCTCAGGACCCTGAGTCAGGGGATCCATTTAATTCAAGTTTGATTCTTTTCAATATAGTGACAGTGAGTTAATAAATACTGGGCTGAAATGCAAAATTTGGGAGCAGCTTGTTATGTGGCCATGCATAACAGAAAAGGAATCAAGTGAAAATGTCATATCCTAGAACATCTGGGGACAAGGTCCAACATAAGCAGGTAGGAAATTTATCCATAAAGAAAAAGCGACTGGAAAGTCAGCCGAGTTTCCCAAGTTGTACCAGAGAGAGAACACCATCACTATTTCCAACTGGGCTCCAGAGAGAGAACGCCATCACTATTTCCAACTGGGATCCAGAGAGAGAACGCCATCACTATTTCCAACTGGGCTCCAGAGAGAGAACGCCATCACTATTTCCAACTGGGCTCCACAGTGACCAGTCTGAACATAAACATTAAAGACATAATTAAAAAGAAGAGCAAGAGAAAGTGGAATATGGTAATTAGGTTCTCAGTATTATAGAATGAAACCACTGGATACTTTCTAATACTGTAAATAACTATGGAGGAAGCAATCAGTAAGTTCAGCCAGAAGAATCCCCAGCGGCTGTGCTGATGGGGCAGAGCCAGGGTAGCTCAGAGAAAGTGGGTGGAAAGAAAGTCAGGTTCCTTTCAAGTTTTGTTTCTACTGACCAACCTAATCTTGAATCTTCTACTTTGATGTCAACTTGGTCCTCTAGAGAGACATGGGAACATCAAGAAACACTACAACGAATAAAAAAAAAATGATATTGAATACAAGATTTAAGGCTAAATTTAAATCAAGAAAATTAACATTTCTGGAAGACAAAGGTATAGATATTTCATAGCACATGTGTGTGCATGGAGGAAAATTTATGCCTACGGGTGTGGGTTTAACTTAACTGGGAACCTGGAATGAATGTCCCTGTAGACACTGAGAGATGATGCTGGCTGGAAAGCTTTGGCAGATCAGGACACAGCGATGGAAGGCTGTCTGCTTCAGAACCATGAGCACTAGAAACCAGTCTTTCTAGGTGTCACTGTGGATATGTACACAGATTTCCTTATTAACCACACTGTATTAAAATTGAGTTCAGACACTATTATGAAACTGCTGTGGGACTATTGAGTTTTGGAAAGTTCAGAATTCAGTGTACCATAAAGATGTACTGATATTCAGGGAATAGGCAGGGTTCTATTTTGTACATAAATATTTTTGTACAGAATAACAAATAACAAATGTATGAACAGAATAACAGGGGGAAAATGCATCATGAGAGATGGTTTGCAGATACACCAAAAAGAAATCACATCAACTAATAATAGGAATGCTAAATGAGTTTTAATAATGTGCTCAAAAGTTTCTGAGAGATGATGAGAGGTTAGGCTAGCTCATCATAAAAAGAAAATGTCAATGTATATCCATCAAATTATTTGTCACTGAAATGTACCCTTATGGTCAGTGAGAGATTAGGCACAGCTAAAAGAAGAGCGAGCAAGCAGGAAGACAGAGCAGATGAAACAGCCTGGGGTATTGTCTAGAGAATGAGAGACAAGGAGAATTTCAGAATGAAAACCTCCAGTGTATGCGAAATAGAAATTCCAGGGGTGGGGAAAGCAGAGAATAAAGAAGCTTTATCTGAGGAGAGAGAATGGAATTTGAAACTTAGAGGCTGTGGCTCTTAGGGCTGGATCCTTTCTTCCCCCTCTGTGTAGTGCTGGCTGTCCTGGAACTCACTATGTAGAACAGACTGGCCTGGAAGTCAGAGATCAGCCTGCCTCTGTTTCTGAGCTGGGGGATTAGATGTGTGTGCTACCACACCCGGCATTAGGATAGGATCTTAACTGCTGAGAAAAAGAAAGATGGTAGATGATAGATATATGTTAGACGGATGGATGGATGGATGGATGGATGGATGGATGGATAGATGGATAGATGGATGTGTGGATGATGGAGAGATAGATAGATGGATGGATGATGGATAGATAGATGATAGGTAGATGGTAGATAGATGATAGGTTGATGGTAGATAGACAGATGATAGATGATAGATTATAAAGATGGATGATAGATGATAAATAGAGAGATAGATGAGATAGATGATAGATGGATAGATAGATAGATAGATAGGTAGATAGATAGATATCCAACTCTAGACACTATATAGTAGAGGCCACTACTATAGTAAAAAATTTCCAGAGAGAACGCAGGTTTTCTGCAAAGGAACAGTCATTGCTTGCAAGGTAACTTTTGCCCGAATCATCACCATTTGTTTACTGGTGATGTTTTGTGTGTGTGTGTGTGTGTGTGTGTGTGTGTGTGTGTGTGTGTATGTGTGTAAATTAGTACAGCCTCTATGGAAATCAGTATGGTAGTTCCTAGAAAACTAAAAATAGAACTATTTCACATACTACCCATACTTAAATACTGAAAATATAGGAGCCTACAAAAGAGATATCTGAACATCAATGTCATTTGTCACTGTTTAAAATAGTTAAGATCTCTACTGCAGATAAAGTCACATGTGGACTTTTAATAATCCACTCTTGCCAATGGGCAGGCTATCTATAATCCTCCCACCCCACTGCCAGAGAGAGAGAGAGAGAGAGAGAGAGAGAGAGAGAGAGAGAGCGAGAGACAGTGAGAGACAGAAAAAGAGACAGAGACAGAGAGACAGAGACAGAGAGGAATTAACATTATAAATCACATGTACCTAGCACATATCTACAGAACATTACAGCTAAACACAAAAGAATATACTTTCTTCTCAGTGGCCTGCATACTAGGACACATAGCAAGTCTCAGCAGATATAAAAATATTGAAATAACATCCTGCACCCTACATGACCACCAGGAATTAAAGCTGGATATGAACAACAGAAATAGCAGGGAGCATACAAACTCATGGACACTGAGCTACTAACTACTGATCAAGGCAGAGATCAAGAAGGAAATTACAGACATTTTAGAATTGAATGAAAATGAAAACAAAATGTACCCAAACCTCTGAGACACAAGGAGGGCAGTTTAAAGAGGCAAGTTCATAGCACTAAGTGTCTTAAGCAGCAGTAGCAACAGCAGCAGCAGACCACTACTGCCACCGCCAATCCATACTGGAGTTATCTATGTTATTAATTTAGCAACACCCCTGAAAACTCTAGAGCTGTAGTTCTAAACCTTCCTAATGCTGTGACCCTTTAGCATAGTTCTTCATGTGTGGTGACCTCTCAACCATAAAATTATTCTCATTGCTACTTCATAACTAATGCTACTGTTATGAGTTATAATGTAAATATCTGTGTTTTTCGATGGTCTTAGATGACCTTTGTGAAAGGGTTCATTTGATCCCCCCCCCAACAGGGTCACAACCTACAGGTTAAGACCCATTGCTATAGAACAAGAAGAGATCATACCCCAACGGGTAGATGGCAATAAATAATAAAGCTCAGGCATGAGATCAATGAAATATAGACAAGCAAACATAATATAAAGAATCAGTGAAATGAAGAGTTGGTCCTTTGAGAAAAATCAACAAGATTCACAAATCCTTAGCCAAATTCACTTAAAGACAGAGAAAGAAGATCCAGATGAATAAAATCAGAGATGAAATGGGCGAACGTTACAAAAGATGCCGAGAAAATTCAGAGAATCAGAAGGACATACTTAAAAAAAATCTGTACTTTACCAAACTTAAAATGGATAAATTTGTTGATATAGGTGACAGAGAAGTTGAGCTGGAAATTAACTAGAAGCTTCCCCCTTACTGACTAGTCTTCATGGTACTAAAGGTCCTCTGTAGGCTACTGTAGGAGAAAAGTAACCGTCAATGTTACTCAGCTACAAAGCCTGCAACCCCCAGCAGCCACCTCCTCAAGTTGTATTGGTGAATGAACAAATGTTACGGGCATAACTGACCAAGTCATGCTTGGAATTAAGGCTAAATCCAAAGTTGGAACCCCATACCAGGAAGTTCTAACATGGCCAAAAGCCTGATACTAGACATGTCATTGCTCTGTTCAAGGATGTATCAATAAAATGAGTCCTAGTGACAAACTTCTATACCCACAGACCAGCATCTTACTCAATGCACATCAGGGATGCTCTCTCTTGCAATAGACAGGAACTAACACGGAGACCCAAAGTAGTCAATGTGTAGAGAGTAAGAGACTTTGCAGCACATGATAATCAATAGGATATCTTCAAAAAAGCCCCCCTTTCAAGGCTCAGGGATCTATGTGGAAGAGGAGGAAGGAAGATAGACGGAGCCAGAGATGATGGATGGAGATCACTCCAAGGGAATGATATCTTCCAGATACAACAATGGAGGTACGTGTGAGCTCACTCACGGAACCTACAGTAACATACACAAGAAGTCAGATGGGGTCCTCGCACTGAGGAGGATGTGGATACAGGGTCCTACCCATCATCAAGGAGGTGTCTGAAATTTATACCAGCTGGTGAAGGGAAAATCCATTTTCTCTAGTGGAGTCTCATCAGATATATTAAACCACACTTGAGGGCAGGGCCCATGCCCAGGAGTAATTGGCCACACAGAACAAACTCAAAGTTAGTTTTGTGATTTTTTTTTTTGTTTCAGTTTTATTTGAGTTCTTTTGTCTAATTGATCTTTTGCTTTTGGTATCTATCTATCTATCATCTATCTATCTATCTATCTATCTATCTATCTATCTATCTATCTATCTATCTTTTTTTTTTTTTTTGAGACAGGGTTTCTCTGTATAGCCCTGGCTGTCCTGGAACTCACTTTGTAGACCAGGCTGGCCTCGAACTCAAAAATCCTCCTGCCTCTGCCTCCCGAGTGCTGGGATTAAAGGCATGCGCCATCACGTTCGGCGGTTTTTATATTTTTAATTTTGTGTCACTTTTTTGTTTTGTTTCGTGTATGTGTGTGTGTGTGTGTGCGTGCGCGTGTGCATTTGAAAGAGAAAAAGAACATAACAATGGTGGGAAGGTAGAGATGATCGGAGAGTCATTGCAAAGGTGAAACATTTGTTTTCAATAAAAACCAACCCTCCCAAAAATACATATTAAAAACATAAAAGTAGAGGGGTATTATTTGGGACTAGGAAGGGGGCCAATTAGTGATTAGAAGACAAGCAAAATATGCTAATGGGGCATACTAATGTATGAAGAATGAATGAAACCTATCATTTTGTACAATGACTATATACGAATGAATGAAACCTATCATTTTGTACAATGACTATATATAAAAAAAGAAAAGCTATTGATGAAAGTGTGGCCTTAATTTCTCCCCTTTTTTGTTCTTTATGATCCAGGGAACTTATAACTGCAACCATGATAGGCATTTTAGTTCAATACAATACTCAGGTTGTAGGGAGGGGATTTTAATTCATTAGTTGCTACACCACAGATGTCACATCGGATATGATAGAGAAATCTTATATCACTTAGAGATCCCAGACTGAGCTAGAAAGAAGTATCTAGAAGGGACTTTGGGCTGTCTCTCATGGACACAGTGGTAAGAAGAAGAAAGAAGAAAGAACAGATAGTTCATGACCAGGAAGGTAGATTTAAGAGAAAGCAGGAACGCTTTCCCAATTTAGGCACCTTTTTTGCTGAAGCAGTAGTTAATTTTCAAATACTAAAAGGATAATTCCTCTATATTTTGGGCTATTCACAAACAACAGTGTCTGATAAAGGCAAGCTTTTATTATCTGGCTTCCCAATTCTTTATAACTTTCTAGTATACTTAAGAAATCAACAAAACAACAAACCAGGCTCTGATTTGCAATTTCTGTGGTATAAATATCTTAACCAGGGTTGATTTCAAACCACTAAACAGGAAACCAAACATGGCATTTGGAAGACATGCCCAGTAGCCACCATTATGTGGTATTTCCCATGAGTAGCTATGGGAGACATTGGTAATCTCTATGATAGACAATGGTAGAATATAATAAAGTAGGCATCTGTGAAGTTTGAATGACCTCTGAGCCATTTAATGCTTATATAACTTATGAAGCGTGCTGCCTCCATACCTGACTAACTTGTAGTACAACACTCAACACACTCCTTCATTCCAAGCCCAATGCAGAGGACCCAGTGAGGACAGCAAGGGAGCCCCAGGGTATATAAGAGCTTGGGTCCCTCTGGGATTAGTGAGGTGCTCAGAAGTGCCATTTTATTAAACATGTCTATCTTATACTTCATACAAAATAAACAATAGTTTGCCGTGTCATGTCTCTGAAAATTGAGGTTGTTGCTGTATACCTTGTTGTGACCTGCATACTTCGTTAGAGATGAGGGTTGAGGAGATAGCTCATCTTGTCAAGTGCTTTCTGTGTGAGCAAGAAGACCGGGGTTCAATCCCTACCACTGCCTTTACAAAGCTGCGCGCACCAGGGCCTGTAGTCCCAGGGCGGGGAAGAAAGACGAGAATTTCCGAGTCTGGTGGCTAGTTAGTCTAGCTGAATCAGCAAGTTTCAGACTACTGAGAAATTTTGTCTCCGAAAACGAGATGAGTGGTTGCCACCCAAGGGTGACCTATAAAACACACACACACACACACACTCACACACACTCACACACACACACACCATACCACACACACTGAAACAAAGTTCTTGCTTGATAGCAGAGTTGAAAATAAAGCAAGCTGAACAGGGTGGCACATCTCTTTAATCCTAGCTCTCTGGAGGCAGAGGTTGGCAGAGCTCTGTGAGTTTAAGGCCAGCCCGTCTATGTAGTAAGTTCTAGGACAGCCAGGGTTATGAAGAGATAACCTCACCTTCCAATTAAAATAAAGCATAATTGGTCAATACTAGAAATAAGGTTATGCCATGCATCATATTAAAAGCCCCTCCCTGTCAGCAGCTTATCTAAAGCTGTGGGAATCACCTTGTTTCATCTTGGCTCCCCTCCTCTAGTGATCCACATTGCTTCCTAATGTAAGCCCCGTGGCTTAAAAAACATCTCAGAAACATCCACTCTTCTAATACCCCAGCCTCCCTTGCACCTTGTTAATTTATTTGACAGATGTTTGGGGATAAAGACCAGAATCACGCATTTTTAGTGAAGTTGAATTATCACTGTTGGTCATGTGGCTTTTTTTTTTTTTTTTTTTTTTTTTTTGAAAATTGAGATGACTCCTGAAAGATCCTGTTTTAACTGTAAGATGATGAGATGTTTAGGTCCTCATCTGGGAACAGAATCTCATCTGAACCAATGACAATCCTACAGCTAGCCTGTGTGGATTTTTTTTCTCAGGGAATGTGACCTGACGATACTTTAAGGGAAACATTGAAAAGATTCTGCTATGAAAGTTAAATGTGCAGGGCTGGAGACTCAAGGCACTTCTCCCCAAGACTGACAACCTTGATTCTGGGAATTTAATATGGTGGCAAGTGAGAACCTTCTGATACTGTCAGTTTGTCCTCTGACCTCTACAAACATACATACACACACACACACACAAACACATATATACACACACATCCATACACATGCACATCCATACACACATCCATACATACACATCCATACACACATTCATACATTACACACACCCATACATACACACATATACACAAACACACATACACATAATACACACATTAAATATAAACATTAAAAATTCCAGCAATAAATTAATGGAGTACACAGGGAAAGCAAACAAGTTTTGAGAACCAGTTTCTTCCTAGGTTGGAAGTTTATTTGAAATTCTAAATATGGACATATAGCAGTAGGACAAAGGGGTCTTTACAATTTCAAACATGAACATGCAATTTAGTGTACAAAACACTCCAGAAAGTCCAGCAGCCACAGGTACAGCTACCTCCACACATCCATTTCCCAGACACTTGTCAGACATCTATGTGTAAGGCCCGCATCAGGCATGGTGAAGTAACAAATCTGACTACGTTTCACAGAGGGGGATCCGGTGGAATGCTAAAGGACACCATGTGCTTTGGAAATGCCCTCAAGAAAGCAAATGACACATTTGAGAGATGGGTAATACCCCCCAAATGTCAAATGGATGAAACTCCTCATGACACTCTGAGGACTGTGTACTGTGTTCTACATAAAAAGAGGAGAGAGTTACTATACGGCCCCTGCTTGTGTTAGAAGACAGCGTTCTGACACTGAAAGGGCTGAAATGCAGGGGGCAGCTGTAGGTAATAGAAAACTGAAAGGCTTAGACACAAGTCCAGTTAAAAGAGTGTTCAGAAGCAAGGCTGGAGGAATAATAGGGGGAAGTAGTCATGGAAGTGTGTGCAGGAAAACCCATGTGGCCTAGGGTTTCCATTGCTATGAACAGACACCATAACCAAGGCAACCCTTATAAGGGCCCACATTTAATTGGGGCTGCCTTACAGTTTCAGAGGTTCAGTCCATTATCATTATGGTGGGAAGCGTGGCAGCATCAGGCAGACGTAGGGCTGGTGGAGACAAAGTTCTATGTCTTGATCCAAAGGCAGCCAGGAGAATACTGGCATGATCGATCAGGCAGCTAGGAGGAAGGTCTCTTCTGCAAGGGGTGGAGCCCGAGCAAGGAGGCGTGTCCTCAAAAGCCCACCCCCACAGTAACATACTTCCTCCAACAAGGCCACGCCTCCTAAGATTACCACTTCCTATGGGCCAAGCATATGTAATCCGCTACACCACTGGACTGGCTCACTGGCTGAATGCACATGTATCCGCTGCGCCACAGGAGACTTCCATGTCTGGAGCTCATGGTTGCTGCTTGAATGGGGACCCTCATCCAGATGGGGATAGTGAAACTTAGCCCCAGAGGCTACGGGGCAGATCCAGACAGAGCTGAGCTACTGTGGACTTGAGACTCGTGTTCCACACAAGGGGAGGGACAGAGTCCAGATGTAGAGTTGTGAACAATGAGGTGGTGGTGGTAGGGGCAGAAAGCATCTGTGGAGGAGGGCGGGAAACATGTGCTAAGTGGACAGGTCACTTGGCTCCAGGTTTCTGGTGATATATAGCCTCTTTCATTAATGCCCAAGGAAGGGCTCACTGACATCACTCCGAAGAGTGAAACTAGTGAAGAAAATGAAAAAGTGAATCTAAACCTGGCAGTTTATTTTTAATATTGTAATACATAGACCAGTGCATGATGGGAGAAATGCACCCTCCTATTTTGCTATTGGAAATGACCTGGCACAGCCCTTTAGACTAGGAAATAATTCGGAAGGTTTAAAAGAAATTGTATTCTTTAAAGCATTACCAATTTCTTAGACTGCTTTACAAAAACAAAAATAAAACCAAAAATAAAAACCCTTGCTTTTTTTTTTTTTTAAAGCACTGTACAGAGATTCATCACAGGATATTTGTGAGACTTAGCTTAGATGCTTAGCACGGTGGAATGGTTTAGTAACTTTTGACACAACTACTGGGTAGAATATTAAGCAGCAGTGAAAATGATATTTAAAATGGGTTTACTGTTTGTTTTAAGAAAGAATTGATATCCAGTACCATCACAAATATATAAAAAGAAACTAGAATGCCCACAAACAGGAAAACGCAGAGAAAGAAACAGCATAATTTAAATATCTATACTTTTTAGACTGCCTTTGGACAGTATTATTGATCCATTATTTGGAAACTTTTCTATAGAAACCTTTAATAACCATTAATCAGCAAACAGTCTCTAACAAAGACAGACCGAAGCCTGGTGCTGGCTTATTGCAGCTTTGAAAAGGGATCAGGGAGGGCTGGACAATGGCATGCTTGTCACAGTAAGGTAGCCTGGCAGGGATGAGATGCTTTGAGGCCTGCAGAGACCTCTGGGGACACAAGGCTCTGAACACATACATCCTGTGAGCTGCTTTCCCACGCCCCTCCCTTACATCCCTTGCTCTCAGAAAGGATGGGGTACCGGGTATAAGTACCCTCCCAGTGTTTCACTCGGAGCTACTGCTTCCAGAACTCTCCATTTCCTGGCAACCCTGCCTTGTCCCTCCTTTTCTAGCTTTAGTTTCTCAGATTCGGGAGCCCAGAGACAGCAAGAGTGGGGGGAGGGGAGCAGGGAACACGTGATTGCCGCCGAGACACGCCATAAGCCCATAATGTCTGAAAGGTTAAGCAAAGACAGAGACGTGAAGAGGGAAGATTCTCCATTCAACAATAATCGCTCCCCTCATCCCTTCCTAAAATGGGAAGAAAGGGTTGCGAGGTGACATTAGGCACTTTAAAATATGCAAAATTAGGAGCTGTGCAGACCTCATTAACACCCGCCTCCAACATCATTAAGATGTTTCCAAGAAAATTAATTGAGAGACTCATTAAAAATAAATTAAGAAAAATGTGTTGCAGAGCGCCAGTACTCAGCTCATAAATCACAGCTCAGAGCTCCGGCCCGCTGCTCCAGCAATTAACTCCAACCGATTTGTTTTATCCTGAGTGTGAAAATTAGAAAGCAGACGTGGAGATTAGATTAGGGACGTCTGTCAAGCGGAACTTGGAGTGAATATTTTAGATTACAAAATGGAAACCAGGAAAACAAAGAAAACAGAGATTTCATATGGAGGAGTTTGTCCGTGAAAAGGGACTGGCAGATGAAGGGGGTTGGAGGGAGGGCGTAGGGGGAAAGGAACCCGAGGTGGGGGAGGGAGAAGCTGGGAGAGAAAAGAACAGATGTTTATATTATAAGTCTAAATAGATACTCATGGCAGGAGAGACATACAATAGAGGGTCCTTGATGTCACTTACATACGTATGCCATACTTTCTTGTTGAGACATTCGTTCTTATCACTCCAAACAGTTCTGGGTCTCCTTCACTGTAATGTATGAGTATCGGATCCATCTTCCTCTGTATGATGGGAAATACACTAACTTCTCTTTGTGTTTCTTATTCAATAGTTAATAGCCAACAGTTACCTGGGGTTTCTAGTTTCGTTTCTGTTGCTGGGACAAACGCCCTGGTCAAAAGCAACTTGGAGGAGGCAAAGGACTTATTCAGCTTACACACCCAGTTCACAATCCATCATTGAGGGAAGTCAGGGTGCAAACCTTGGAGGAATTAGGATTATTGGCCCTCAGGCTCAGTTAGCTTCCTTATATAGCCCAGGACCACTGCATAGGGGATGGTACTGCCCACAGTAGGCTGGGCCCTTCCACATCAATTAGCAACTAAGGAGACACTGCATAGACTTGGCCACTTCTGCAACTGAGCTTCCTTCTTCCCAGATAACACCAGGTTGTGATGAGCTGACAGTAGGAACTATCCAGGAGATGGAGTAGTTAGCAGGCCTCTTGCTGATTTTACACATGTATGCCATTCTAGTTAAAGTTCACAACTCCAAAAACAGAGAGTCAATTTATAAGTTATGGAACCAGGGCTGGAGAGATGGCCCAGTGATTAAGAACACTGACTGCTTTTCCAGAGGTCCTGAGTTCAATTCCCAGCAACCACATGGTGGCTCACAACCATCTGTAATGGGATCTGATGCCCTCTTCTGGTGTGCCTAGAGATAGCAACAATGTGCTCATATACATAAAACAAACAAATAAATCTTAAAAAAAAAAAAAAAGCTACGGAACCTGATGCCCAAGGTAAAGTGTGAGCTTGGGGGGTTAGGTTAGGTTTGCAAACGTGGTGCTTTACTCTGAACCTGGTAAAGCCATCTGTGTCAGGTTTTTGGTTTTGTTTTCTAGTCAGCTTTTTTGTTTGTTTGTTTGTTTGTTTTTATTTCATTCTTTTCTTTCTTCCTTCCACAAATGTTTACTGTAAACTGCCAGGTGTGATGCCCGGCAGGGGAGATGGAGTGGTGGCTTCCTCAGGTTTAGGGAGATGGGTACTGGGTGAGACACTGCAAACGAGATCCTGGTGCAGAGGACGCACGTAGAGACCTCTGTCACCCCAGTCACTTACTGCATGTCCACTCTGTAAAGGCACTTCCTGAGTTAGATCACTGGCTATCAGCTATGAGGCACTGGGCAAGCCATTCAACCTCTTAGTTTCCACATCTGTCAAATGGGGATAATACTGGTACTCACTGCAGAATGCATCCCTCCCTCCTTTCCTTCCTCTACCCCTCTCCCTCCCTCTCTCCCTCCCTCCCTCCTCTTCATTCTTTCTCTTGAGGACGAAATGAGAAAATCCCAAGAAGCCCTTAGCAAAGTGCCCAGCTCAGAGCAAACACGGAGGAAATGTCAGCAGTTATTATTTAGAGGTGACATTTATGTTGGCTCTTAAAGGAGCAGTAGGAATTCAATTAGAATTCCATTTCTAGGGACAGCTGCAACCTTATGGGTAGTATTTAATATTATTTGGATCTTTTGAGTAAAGGGAAGAGGGGATAATCCCGGGCATTAATGAGAGCCAGGCTGGCTTGTTATAACACACAGCCTCACTGGGTCAAGGATGTGAGCTCGGGCTGTGAGTGGGATTTGAGGGCAGGACGGGGGATGCGCAGCGCCTTTATTGAGCTGCCTCAGAGCACCTTGAAGGCAGGGAGGAAGAACGTCATACTGAAGGGAGAAAGGTGAAGGTGGAGGAGACATACCGTATCGTGAACGTTCTCCACTGCTTCCTGCCTTGCCCCAGAGACAGTGGACAGGGGGTGGTAGCTGGTAGACTGGTTTTGTAACCTCTGGGATTCAGTGGCAGCCAAGTGGGTTGTATCATATCGTTGCTTTTATTTAATCTAATTGTTAATAGATGGGATGGAGGTCTTCATAACAGGTGTGCTGGCCCATCAATTGCGATGGGGTCGGTAATGGGCCAGAGATGCAGGATCTGAGTGAACCCGTATCTGGGTGTTCTGAGATGTCCCCTAGCTGTTACTCACAGCTGGTGTCTCTTCTGACCCATCGAGGCTGGTCCTGTAAAGAATCACTCTGTGTTTGGGCACCATCCCTGCCTTAAGGAAGAGCCAGGTCAAGGCAGAGTCAAAAAATTGGAAACATGAGACAATATATCCTAGGTGGGTTGATCACGTACCTAGTCATAATGCAAGGGCCAAAATATTTGATCTGGTGAATACCCTGGGCAGGAAAAAAAAAAGACTATAAAGACAGTTGACTCCCCAAAGCTTTGTTAAGAGAAAGTTGCCTAGTGCGCCCGGGAGCTGGAAAGCTGAGTTGCTGGAATCACTTCTGGACACAATGCAGGCTTGCTGTGCCACAGGCAAAGAGCAATGACACATTGGAAACCAGTTGGCTGACACTAGGGTGTCTTAAAGTCTCCTGTCTTTACAGCTTGGAGGTCTGCTGTAGGACAGGAGCCATGGGAGGATAACAGGGCGCTCTCAGCAGACAGGACAAATCTCATACTTTCCAGATGACAGACACTGACGGTGGAAAAGAAGCAATCGGGGGGGCCGGAGATGGCAGAGGAAGGGTACAGTACCGAACTCCCTAGATTTAAAGAAATAAAGCCAAAGCTGTAATAATGACTAAACAGCAGGCTCCTGATGGTAGTAGGTAAGTAGAGTTCCCTGCGAGCCTGCCCTCACCTTGGTCCCTGCCCTCACCTTGGTCCCTGCCCTCACCTTGGTCCCTGCCCTCACCTTGGTCCCCTGTCCGAATAGGTGCCCTGTACTGTGGAGTTTGCAACCCACATATCTTCTGTGCCTGCCCGTCTCCTCCATCTTCCTCTATCCTCAGTTGGCGTCTTCTTATCTAGGCTTCTCCCATGTTGTCTCTTATACCTCTAAGGACGGTCGTATGGTCTTAAGGTGGTGATGCAAATGTGTTATTTCTACCCCAAGCTTCCAGTGTCCACAGAGCAGAGAATAATAAAGTTGGAACTTGCATACGTTGCTATGGGAAACTAGGGCATAGGCAACCCTTTCAGGCATATCTCTTACTGCAGAGATAAGGATTCATTCTTTCCTTCCTTCCTTCCTTCCTTCCTTCCTTCCTTCCTTCCTTCCTTCCTTTAAAAGATTTATTTACTTATTTTATGTATATGAGTACTCTGTAGCTGTCTTGAGACACAGCAGAAGAGGGCATCAGATCACATTGTAGATGGCTGTGAGCCACCACGTGGTTGCTGGAAATTGAACTCAGGACCTCTGGAAGAACAGTCAGTGCTCTTAACCACTGAACCATCTCTCCAGCTCCCAAGTTAACAGATTCTCTAATGGCATACACTGTGACTCCTGCCGCATGGACTGCTCACTATTTCCGAAGTATACAGTCCATTTACTTCTCCATCATAGCCTCTGTGTTACATCTGCTTCAGTTCTCTGCCTGGCAACCTTTAAGCTCTTTTTCAAAGCACAGGCCAAGATGTCACTTCTATGATGTCACCCTCACCAGAAGAGGTACTCTAGTCTGGGAGCTTGTCCGGTGCCAGCCAATCCTTATAATCCTTATTGAATGACAAACCTGTTTGTAGAAATGTATATACTGTCTCTTCTACTTGGTCTGCAATGATGCATTAGCCCCTCCTTCACTGGGTTACAAGATCCTTAGCAACATATACTATGCCTTTATGTCCCCCATAGAGTCTATAGGTAGCCCACAGTAAGGACTGCCTAAATTATATTAGGCTTTACTTAAAATGGGATCAAAGTGCTCTGACACACACTCCTTTTATTTTAGGTTCCTTATGTAAACAAACATAGTAATGGAGAATTAATGACACCTATGGGTAAGCTGATTTTAAAGGCCTACTCTGCACTTCTGGTACATCATCTTCCTTTATACATTACCATTTCTCAAAGAACCAGAGGCTCAGAAGAGTCGGGTCTTTACCTATCTGAAAGAAGACAGTGATGTATGCGTAGAGTCAACAGCAGAGCCCTCCTCACACCTCAGAGGGACATAGAAGACAAATCAGTGAGGGTCCCTCCCCTCCCCCACTTCCCGCAGTCTCAGGAATGAAACTGTTCATGTTTTGGTGGCAACGGGAATCAGCAGAAGTGAATGATAGTTCAAAGAGCGCTCACCCAGCATCTGTGTTTTGGGACTTTTCCCTTCCCTAGCACAGTCAAAACAAGTTAAAAGTTGAGAGCCACTCACCAAATTCCAGGAACTCTTATTTAGATACAACCCTCTGGATATAGTCCCCACATGCAAGATTGAGTAGATATGTTTCAAGAAATCAGGCTGGGTTGCTGTTGAACCAATCACCTGGCCTTTTCATTTTACCTAACAGCTACATGTAAGATCAAGACTTCCTATTGAGCTGTGAGCGCCTGTGTCCATATGTGTTCGTGCCCCGCCCCCATCTCTGCAATTTTCATGGGCCAATGATGTTTGTGTAAGATGCCCTTGCCCACTTCTTCCCATCAGGTCTATATTTCAATGGGACAGGTCATCTCAGCTGGAGACTACACCCTGTGCTGTGATATCCATCTTTCTCTGAAATGACACGTTTATGCTTTGTTATTGAATCGGGCTAGGCTGGGCTCTCAGGGCAGCGTGCATTTCTTCTGAGAATTCTTTGGTTATTAGGTGATTCTGGGCTATGGTTATCTTGTGACTGCAATGTTGATAATTAAGACAATTAACACAATGAGGGGCTTTGGGCTGATTTATTCTCTTGAGGTCACGAGCCCTGGTTTTGTCAGGGTTCAGGTGATACACCTGCTTCCACTGCCTAGTCAGGCAATGCTGGGGTTAATTTTCATGAAAATAACCAGATACTAACGACAAGTGACTATTTCCGTCCCCATTAGCAATGTCACACTAATGTCCTTTTGTTGGTCTCTCGCTAAAAAGATGCAGAGGCAGTGACAGCCGGTTACAGACCATTCTCTGTTTAACTTCAGAATTGTTTCCTTGTAAGATCCCATCCACCTCTGACAGTGAAGACAAAAAACAAACAAACAAACAAAAAAAACAGAGGAGAATTTTTTTTTCCTTTTCCTTTTTCCCTTATGGTGAAATAACAAGAAGACGTATGAATATGTCACGTCTGAACCAACAACAGTCTGGGGATTCGTGAAGAAACCTTTGGTCTGGAACCTGGCCGCAGTATATCAGTGAGACCTTGTATGACCTTGACCCCTTGATTCTCATCACCAAAAGTGGGGATGATAATGTATAATAATGCTTACCTCAAAGGCTTTGATGGGGGTGGGATGAGGAAATTATCTTTCTGGTTGTTGTTGACAGCAGTGCTTGGATGGAACACATTGGAACGCACTATCATATCACTAGCAATCTGAGACCTAAACAAAGGACGCCCCCCCCCCCCACAATGCCTATGCCAATCTAACCAAGGCAAGAATTCAATAGAGTCCCTCTATGTCCTCTGCCATCCCATTTGTGCTTTTAAAAAAAAGACTATAAAATGTAGTGGTTTTAGGAATTGTAAAGACTACGTAGCTTAAGCTTCCTCACTCACCAGGGAAAGGTAGAGAGAGATCCAGGGAGGTTAACTTTCAGGTTATGTGGCTAGACACACCACAGGCTGGTTTCTCCTGCGTATGCTCACACAGTACTGTGTGAGCATGCACAGCCCTGTGGGGTGTGCTCGGAGGCGCTGGAGAGGTTTCCCTCCTTTGGAGTCTAGGGTGGGAATGATGATAGCAGTTTATGGTGGAGTTTTAAAGATCTTTAACTTGGGGTTATGCGTCAGAACATGTGCTGTTCAAGAAAAATTGGGAGGAAAAGCTAAGGAAGAAAATGGGAGTTGCCTGCAGTGATATGTTAACATCTGTGCTTAATGAAATTGAGGTGACTACACGTATATTTTATGTTCGAGGGCTGTTTTGTTGTTGTTGGTTTTTTTGTTTGTTTGTTTTTAATTTGACATTATTTCCTGTACCCTTAAGTCATCCTTGGAAGTAGGACTCCGAGGGATGCGTGGCATATTTTTATATGGATTTACTACAGCTGAGGCAGTGGAATGGCACACACTTAAAAGTCAGACATACCTGGTGTGGAACGTCCGCTCCAGTCCTTTACCGTGGGATGCTATGAAACCCGCTAGCACAGCCTCAGACCTCCCATCCACACTGATGACAGTCAGTGAATGTGATTTCTACCCAGGCTAAAGCACAGAAGAGATACCGTGGGTAGCATTGTGCTTCCTCACTAGAGGCACTCTGGAAGTGGTAGATATCAACCAATACTATTTTACCAGATTTCTGTTATTGGATATTTAGGTTGTTGCTGATTGTTAATTACCAGGTGAAACATCATTCTTATACTAACCACAGTAATGTACCTGAAATAATACACATATATGTGTATGGATAAGTGTCTTAAGTAGAACTTTCCAGGGAATGTGGGTCATGGCATACACACACACACACACACACACACACACACACACACACACATTTCACACATGCATTTTTAGTAACTGACTTGGTTAAAGCAGACAGAAGTATCCTCAACTGGATTGACCTGTAGAGAGTGGAACCCTAAGGCTGTTGATGCCCGACGGTATATGTCACCAGATGGCTGGAGATATAAACTGTAGAGAGTGGTGACTTCAGCCACTTCCCATGCGTGTAATTTCTCCGAGTCCATTTTCACATCTGTAAATGGGTTTAATGATACCTTTTAGGGGGTCATGTGATGATTGAATCGAATCCAATGGGCTGACACACATAAAATCCTAATACATACATTTGTGTGCTTTTATGGACTGCTAATGAAGAGAGAGAGAGATGCAGAGAAGTTGGATTATCAGAGGCGGGAGGGACTTGAGTTCTGAGTTCAGGAAACAATGGAATGGATCTATTTGATTGATTTGGATTTCATAAACTCTCACAATGTCCATATACAAACTATTAGGATCGACCCAGACAATCCCACTTCATCACACAGGAAGTGGAAGAATGATAACTATAAAAACCTTACCTTTTAAGGGGCGGTTGAGTAAATGGAAATATCTCTAAGATACTTTAAGATATTATCCTCAGACCCACGATTTTAATTACTCACACAGACATAACTTGGGAAAAAAGATCACAATCTGGGACTGGGAAGACGATGCAGCGAGTGGTGTGCCGCCAGCATGAGGGTCTGAGGTCAGAACCTCAGCATCCACATAAGAAAGCCAACTGTGGCAGCACATGCTTGTAACCCCAGCACTGGGCGGTCAGACCGGTGCAGGCAGGTCTTTAGGGCTTACTGGCCGGCCACTCTAGGTGAACTGGCAACTCCAGGTTCAGTGAGAGAGCTGGTCTCACTCAACAAATAAGGTCGAGAATGATGGAGGAAGAGCATCAGTGTTGATGTCTGGATTCCACAAGCAAGTACACACACACACACACACACACACACACACACACACACAAACACACAAGTACACAAGCACACACAAACACACACACATACATACAAACACACACACACACATACACACACACACAAACACATACACAAACACACACATACACATACATATATACACACACACAAACACACATACACATATACACACACATACAAACACACTCATACACACACAAACACACACATAGACACACAAACACACACAAACACACACATACACACACACACAAACACACACACAAGCACACAGGCACATAAAACACACTCACACAGATATAAACACACATAGGCACACACAAATACATACACATACAAACACACACAAATACACTCACACACATATAAACACACATAAATGCACTCACACACATATAAACACATACACACACACACATGTCTGCCATTGAGAAGCAGAAGGAGAAGGATCCTCTCATAAAGGAATAAGCAAACCCTCAGTATTTCTAGGTCTAAAAGTCTCTCCTGATTTGGTCTCCATATCCAACTGACTAAATGACCCAGGCAGTAATGCGTTGCTCTCAACCTCCACATGTGCAGAGTGTTCTTCCTGTTCTCTCCCTACTGTACCTCTGCCCGGTTGGCTATTTATAAGCCAAACACTCAGGACTACTGTCAACTCTTCCTCTGTCCCTCATGCCAGCCTCTAACTAGACACCAGATTCTGTCTGAATGCCTAAATACCGCTCACCCATCCCTTCTCCATACACACATCGCTGCCCTGGATCAGTCCCTCCTCACTCTGTGTCTGGATCTCTGCAGTACTCTCCTGGCTAGCATCCTTGGTTCTGGTTTTGCTCACTTCCTTTCATCGTTCACATCCCTGTCACTGGCACGTGTGTCATCAATCTGGATGAGAAGGAGCTGCAAATGGCAGCAGATATCAATGTCCCCCCGACAGTGTTCTTTAAAAAAAAAATGATGTCATAGGTTAAGGCGTCATCAGTTAAACACGGTTCTCTTCGAGACAGGGTGACTGTTTGGCACGAGAATCAAATGAAATATAACAAGGGACAATATATCAGTCCGCTTGAAATAATGCCCATGGAGAGCTGACATTTATTGGACTGGGTAGAGATGATGCAGTGGCCATACTGGAAGGGAGTGTGCTAATGTGATTCTCCAGTGTCTCCAGGTCCACGTGGTCTTGGGACCATGCCTGTTGAGGGGACTACTCAGCGAAGTCCATTTATCACAGCTTGGAAATCATAACTGCCAAAGCCACAACCACCAGAGACAAACTTTCTTACCCCTCCCCCACAAACGGCAAATACATCATTCAAGTAGATGAAGGAGTTCCTCTTTAGTTTTATGTCCATGATGAACCCTATAACACAAAGGTCTCTAAGTCAGGGCATTACCAATGCTTTAAGTCTTTGACATGTCTACTGTCTGAAAGATAAAGAGGACTAGATGGTTCAAGACTCACGTGTTCAGAGAGAATGACAGTATGACAACAGGAATAAAGGAAAATGAGAAGCAATGAGACATGATATTTTAGATTAGTATCTCTCAAACCATCTGTGGTAAAGATCAGCTTAAAAAATAGCTAATTTTAGACTAGTATTTTTTTTGTAAAATATACTAAAATTAATATGAACCACAAAAGAAATGTAAAACATAAGGACTGTTTTTAATGACTAGATTATAGAGACACGTAATTACTATATCACCGTTAAAACATCTCTATTCTTATTCTTAATTTTTTTGCATTCATCGAATTACAACTCTGCAAAAAACAGTTCAGAGACTGGCACTGGTCCATGGGCCATACCTTGGGAGGTACTGTTTTAAAGGATTTGAGGGATAGGAAGATGGTTCAGTGGGTAAAATGCTTGTGGTACAAGTGTTAAGACCTGAGTTTGGATCCCCAGCCAGCATCCATTTAAAAACCCAGGTACAGTAGCATATGCCTGTCATCCCAGAGCTTGGAAGATAGAATCAGCAGATTCCTGGAGATCAGTGGGAAGCCAGCCTAGTGGAATCAGTGAGCTCCATTTTAAATGAGATCCTATCTTTAAGAAAAGATCACAGGCCTGTGAGGTGGCTTAGAAGGTAGTGATGCTTGCACGAAGACAAAACAATCTAGGTTCCTTTCCTGATCCTACAAGGTGGTAGGAGACAATTGACTCCTGGGGGTTGTCCTCTGATCTTCGTTCTCTCACGTGTGCCAACAATTTTATGCACACATGCACATACAAATATAAGGTGAAGAGTGACCAAGGAAGACACCAGGTATTGAACATGAATGCCTCCACATGTATGCATGTGTGTGTGTGCATGCACACAAACACACACAGACAAGACAGACAGACTCATATACAGAGAATATATACAGACACACAGACAAGACAGACAGACAGAAAACACACAAACACACACAGACAAGACAGACACATACAGAGAAAACATACATACAGACACACAAATAAGATAGATAGACACACACAGACAAGACAGACAGATGTATGTACAGAGACAGATACATAGACACACAGACAGTATAGACAGACAGACAGACACATATACAGAGAAGACAGACAGACACACAGAAAAGGTAGACAGACACAGACAAGACAGACAGGCAGACACACATACAGAGAAGACAGACACACAGACAAGATAGATAGACACATATACAGAGACGATAAACAGACACACAGACAAGATAGACAGACAGACACATATACAGAAAAGACAGACAGATATACAGACAAGGTAGACAGACACATATACAGAAAAGACAGACAAGATAGACACACACACACACACACACAAATACACACATACACACACAGACAAGAGACACACACACAGACAAGAGACACACACACAGCAACCCCCCCCATAAGTCTCCTTACAAAGTCACACACTAATCTGTTAATTAACAAATTAGTATTGGGAAGATTAGTAATTGGTAATCTAACAGATTAGATGGTAAGGTGGCATTCACTAATGACTGAAAACATCTTGGCTCTCTGTAGCCTGGAAGAAGTCCATCTCTAGTCAGGCCACGTTGACTAGGATAACAAAATAGCCATGAAATTGGTGAGCCTCTTGAGCAGTGGTTCTCAACCTTCCTAATGCTGTGACTCTTTAACGCAGCTCCTCTTGTGGTGGTAAACCCCAGCCATAAAATTATTTTGTTACTACTTCATAACTGTAATTTTGCTACTGTTATAAACTGTAATGTATCTGACAGGCAACCCCAAAGAGGCCCCAGGTTGAGAACCACCACTCTAGAGGAACATGTTTGCATAGATTAAAATAAAACCTTACCAGAGAATGAACATCTGTATATACATGTATGTACATGCATATATGCTATGACTATATATCATACTTTTAGTAAAAGATTTTTCAGTTGATCAATCAGCCATGAACAATGTCCTCCATCCTTACTTGTCTCAGTCGGCCAATTGCTATGATAGCTCATTTGACAGGCTAATGGAAAAGGGTTGAGACACTGGTGGGGAAGAGGTTCACTCAACAGCTGTTGAACCATGACTACCCATCAGGCAGAAGCCCTTTCCATTCCAGGAAAGTGTTGGCTTTCTGGGAGAAGTGCAGTCTGTGTTGGAACTTCAAAAGGAAGACCTCAGTTCCTCAATTCCACTATTGTTTAGGTCAAGGGGCCTGAGAGGTATTGATGAGGTAGGAACAACCTGAAGAAAGAGTGAACAGAAATCCTTATTTCGTTTAAAATCTTGTTTGTAGATGAACCATCCTTACTCCGTGGCTTGACCCGTTGTTATAGCATGGGCTCGATGTGACTCTCATGAGTTGGGTCTCATGATCGCCAAAAGTGAAACGATAGAGGCAGCTTTAGCAACTAGGAAACAGACATGACATGTGAAGAGATGGAACCATGATTTGAGTGGACTGGCATGCAGAGGGTAGAGAATAGAAAACTTATGGGGAGGTGGGTTACAGAGTGAGGAGCAGAAAGTATGGAGGTGCAGAGGGGGTGGGGAGGGAAGAGGTCAGAGCTACAGACACAGCCTGAGCATGCTCTTGGCACTGAGATGGAAGTTAGCTCGACGCTACCTCTTCTGTTTGTGGTCCGTCCTGGCGGATGTGGATACGAAGGATAAGAAGCTGTCCTGGGAGATTTACAGAAATGAGTTAGAACAAGGTAGAGGTGCTTCTTGGGCGAGAAGGAAATTGATTCTACTAGGGATGCTTGAAAGAAACACAAAAGCATATAAAATAGTCTGTGGGAGGAAGTGCTAATGGGAAAACCAAGGTCTATTTCACCTAAAGTCAAGTGTGTACATAATAATCAGTGTTGAAGATGTAGATTAAAAACTCTTCATCAGGATAATTCCTTTCCATCAAAATCCTAATCTCTCTCTCTCTCTCTCTCTCTCTCTCTCTCTCTCTCTCTCTCATACACACACACACACTTTTACATACATACATATATATATATATATATATATATATATATATATATATATATATATATATACACATACATATCCACACTCATAGAATAATACATATACACATACATATACACATATATATTCTTACACATACATGCACATACATGCACACATACACAATATGGACACATACCTACACATATACACTTGCACACATATTCATAACACACGCATATACATATTCCATATAATAAAGCGAGTGGTACATGGCTTAAGTCTGGAGCAGAGATGGACTTTACATACCCTCATGAGTCCCTTATTCATTTAGAGTCTTCAAACATGTATGTTTTGGGCAGGCCAAACTGATCACACCCCAACACCACCTTTATTTATTACTACTGGTTTTGTAATGTAACTTTATTGAGATACAGTTTAGCCACAGAATCCTAACCTTTAAAGTGTGTGGCTCATCTTTGTATAGCCATCCCCACTGATTGTATAATATTTTAATCACTCCAAATGAAACCTTGGAGATGTAAAGTAGCCATTTTGCTTCTTCTCTGTTAGTTGCTTTTCTCCTGGCTGTGCGACAAGTACCTGGCAAAAACACTTCAGTGGGCACAAGATCATGTGGCTCATAGTCCAGCACGACAAGGAAGGTGTGACAGAGTTCATGGTAGCAGGGGCACGTGGAAGAGGCCCCTTATATGGTGGGTATCAGGGATCAGAGAGGTTGGGCTGGGCCAAAAGCAGTATCACCTTTAAGAGCTAGCCCTAGGGACCCACTTCTGCCAGCTAGGCCACAGTCCAGAGGTTGTAGAATGTCCCAAATAGTCTCACTGCCTGGGGACAAATGTCTTAAATGCACAAGCCTATAAGGGACACTTCAGACCCAAACCATAACCCTCTCCTCCCCTAGTAACCACCACTTCAGTTTTTTTTTGAAAATAAATCTATCTCTGTGGCTTTGCCCATTTTAAACACTGCATGTATCTAAGCATATGCCACCTGGTTTCAGTGGCTGGCTTCTTTTGGTCACTCCGAAGCCTCTGAGGTTCTTCCCTATTGTACTGTGTTATCAGTACCTGGATCCTTTTCATAGCCAAAGGACATCTCAGTATACAACTGTATCACTTTCTGTTCATTCCTGAGTTTTCACTTGAGTCCTTTTAGCCTTTAGCTACTGTGACATTCTAGTGTGGATACATAGTTCATGTTCTCAGGCACACACCCACGAGTTTGAGTGCTAGACAATGTAGCATCTCCACCTTTACTGAATTGGGTAGCTGCCACACTCATCCTTTGGGTGCTGCGGTCCTTTGAAGTCCACTGACGTTTCTGAGACCTTGCCTGACCTGCACTGACCCCGACCAGCGGGAATAAGACACAGGACAAACAGGTTCCTTCTCAAGATGGTTTACTCAGGATACTTGATGCATGCAGTTACAGCTTAAGCTTAATGGTGAATGGCCCCGAACCCCACCGGAAGCAGCCAATTAAACCCTATCCTGGCCACTCACAGAATGCCACGTGGCTCTTGCTTATACGCCGGGAAGTCTCCGGCTTTAGAATCATAGTCTCGGGCTTAGGATCACATCACTGTTGACACAGCCTAATGCCATATTAGGAGTTATTTATGCCAGTAAGGCTGATAAGGCTGAGGCAGTCAGCGCCATCTTTAAGGAGCGGCAGCTAGGCTCCCCACACTTGCCCTCCATCTTTTTTAATTTCAGCTCTTCTAGTGAATGTGAGATAGCCCCTCATTTGTCTTTAGTTTGCATTTTCTTAGTGACTAACGATAGTGAGAATGTCTGTGTGTATTTATTGCCATTTACATGTCCTTGTTCAGGAATCTTTATCCACTTGTTGCACATTTGAGATTGGAATGGCTTTCTAGTGTTGATTTGCAAAGATTCTCCACATATTCTGAATATTCTCCACATTCTCTGAATATTCTCCACATTCTCTGAATATTCTCCACATACTCTGAATATTCTCCACATTCTCTGAATATTCTCCACATACTCTGAATATTCTCCACATTCTCTGAATATTCTCCACATACTCTGAATATTCTCCACATTCTCTGAATATTGTCCACATACTCTGAATATTCTCCACATTCTCTGAATATTCTCCACATTCTCTGAATATTCTCCACATTCTCTGAATATTCTCCACATTCTCTGAATATTCTCCACATACTCTGAATATTCTCCACATTCTCTGAACATTCTCCACATACTCTGAATATTCTCCACATTCTCTGAATATAAGTTAGTAGTTAGATGACCTGAAAATATTTTCCCCATTTTAAAATATATTTAATTTTTGGGGGGAAGAGTATCATGAATCCAAATCTGGCTTCCATTTCACTATGTATCTGAGGATGACCTTGAACTTCGGATCCTCCCGCCTCTACCTCTTGAGTTCTAAGATGACAGGCCTGCAACCATGTGTGCCTTATGAAGTGCTAGGGGTTAACCCAAGGACTTCCTTCATGCCGGACAAGCACACTACCAACTGGACCCCACCTACAGCCCCGTGTTGTGTTTTTTAAATGGGGTCTTTAAAGCATTTTAACGATTTGTCTATTTTCTTTTGTTACTTTTGGAGTCATTTCTAAGAAACCATTGTTTAACCTAGACTTTGAATTTTCTGGATATCTATCTATCTATCTATCTATCTATCTATCTATCTATCTATCTCTATCATCTATCTATCTATCTATCTATCTATCTATCTATCTATCTATCTAATCTATGTATCTATGTATATATCTATCATCTATCTATGTATCTATGTATCTATCTATCTATATCTATCTTAGGCAAATGTCTATGACTCATTTTGAATTAATCTGAACTATTGCATATGGTGTATTTTTTTGCATCTAAATATCTAATTGTCTCAACCTCTTTGGTTGATTAGACTAATTTTCCTCACTGAATAATTGCAGCATCCTTCTGAAAATAATATAAAGCTATACTTAATTCTTATTTCTTTGCTCTGATCTTGTTTATTCTTATATCATTAATACACAGCCTTGATTACTTGGTTGGTTTTGTAGAAGTTATGAATCTTCAAGCTGTGAGTTCCCTAGCTTTCCTCTTTTTCAGCATTTTGGCTATTTTGGGTTCCTTGCATGACCATATACATACTAGGACTAGCTAATCAGTTTCTGGAAACAAGAAGCTGAGCTTTGGTTGGGATAAGTCTGTTTGGGAAATGAACGGTACTGCCCTGACAGTATCACATCTTCCTGCTCATACCAACAGGGAGTCTTCTTATTTATTTAGGTCTCTAAGACCTTTGGAAAAAATTGCAGTCATAAATCTTAAATTTTTGTTGAATTTATTGCTACCTATTTTATTTTTCATATCATTATAAAAGTGGAATTGTTCTCATACTTTCATTTTTGGATGTTCATTGTTAGTACATAGAAATACACTTGATATTTACATCTTGAAAACTGATTCTGTAACACAATTGAACCCATTCACTGGCTCTAACAGTTGATGCTTTATTAGCTTATAATAACCAGGCATGTGATTGTTTGGATATGCTTGGTCCAGGGAGTGGCACTGTTAGGAAGAGGCCTTGTTGGAGAAAGTGTGTCACTGTGGGTGTGGGCTTAAAGACTCTCATCCCAGCTGCCTGGAAACCAGTCTTCTTTTAGCTGCCTTTGAAACAAGATGTGGAACTCTCAGCTCCTCCAGTCTTATGCCCACCTGTAAGCTGCCATGCTCCTCTCCTACCTTGATGATAAAGGAATGAAGCTCTGCACCTGTAAGCCAGCCCCAATTAAAAGTTGTCCTTTATAAGAGTTGTCTTGGTCATGGTGTCTGTTCACAGCCCTAAAACCCTAAGTAAGACAATGCATAATAATGGTTTCATAGTAACCATTTCATTCATGCAGGTACTGCATGTTCACCATATGCACCTCCCATTACTCTGCGCTGTTCCTCTCTCCCTCCCACTGGTCCCTTCCTCTTAATTGCTGCTCCTTCACGGGTGCCTAAGGATTTTCTATGGACAAGATCATGTTACCTATAGAAGTGATAGACCTACTTCCTTTATGATCTAGCTGGATGCTTTACTTGTGTTTTTTTTTTTTTCTTGTCTTATTTCCATGGCCAGCCCTCTAACACAACACTGAATAGAAGCATCAAGAGGCATATCCTGTCTTCTTTCTGGTCCTCAGTCTCCGAGCTCCAATATCTGCTTTGGAATTTTCATGGATGCTCTGTTTTATGATGAAGATGTTTTTGTACTCCTGGTTTGTTGACAGGTTTTAATTAATTAATCACATAAGTGTTGGATTTATTTATGCTTTCCCCCCATTTGTCTGGTTTTGTACTTAATAATTGCACTGATGAATCCTGGCTTTCCTAGAAGACCAGATTACATACTCAATGACTCTGGATTTTGGTGAAAAGGAAGCGAAACAGCAAGTTGGTAATATTCCTTAGCTTCTACTGACATCATCTAACAAAGTGCAAGAAAACTGGAGCCCAAGAAAGAAGATACAAGTCATAAAGGTGGAGTGAAAAGTTCAACTATTTCCAATGTCCAGATATCAGAAGATAAAGTTGGAAGGCACCTTTAGTAATACGGCTGACACTGACATATATTAAATATCTATATGTGTTATGGCTCATCGTACCTGCGAGCTAGTCAAGGCCATAACCATCGTTTCTTCAGCTGAGACTCTGGGTTAACTCAGTGATGCTCAAGTCTTCCGGTGGGTAAGATGCTGGAGTGGGGGTGGGGTGGGGTAGAGGAAGCCATGAGATGCTTGGTAAGCATCTGTGGGGAACTGTACATCACCTTCATACATATTACACTGGAGCAAGAAAGCGTGTAAATGTGCTCTGTGTCAGAAAAGCAGCCATTGCTTACCGACAAGGACAGGGAATCAACTGAGAATGGCTGACACCTATAAATGTCCCCCACCCCCCCAAGCCAGCAAACAAGTGAGAACAGCATAAAACCCACCACCACCTGCTTTCATGGCGACATGTGCTTTCTTCTTTTATGGGTAAAGTATTTTCATTCTTCTCTGGAGAAGACCCTAAAGTCCCATGTAATCTCTCCACAGACTCAAGCCTGGGTCTTGGGTGGTTTCTTCTGACCTATGCACATAGGGCTAAGAAGTCAAGCTTATTTACTTGTGCCCACATATTCAAAATAAGGCAGAAGATGCTGTAGAGTGACCACAGTAGGCATTTCCATTTACAACGCGAAAGAATAGAAATCCTAGCCTGTTACGGGGTCACAGCAATTCTGAGATCTCTGTGGAAGGAAATAGAACTGGGTCTCAGGGCTAGAGGCTATTTCCTGACTGAATCCATTCCTACTTACTGGTTAAGCTTTCTCATTGGTTGTTCCTTCATATCTCTGAAAGGCTGAAAGGTTCTTTTCCCTCATTATCCTCCTTGCTTATATCTGAAGAATTCATTGAAAAAAAATGATATCTCCTCTTGGTCTTGAAACCTCTTAGATGTGGTCTCCAAGTCACAGTTCCTTTAAATGGTCCCTTAGGACAACCTAGTGTGCTGGCTGTATACAGAGAAGGTTATGTTCTTATCAATATCAAAGCTTCCTGATCCATGACTATGGTATGCCTTTCCATCTCACTGGGTATCTAACTTCTCTCGAAAGGTTTTGTTGGTGTTACATCCCTTTCAAAACTACTTTTTGAACCTATTGGGTCCCATGAACTCTGGATCTCAATAACTCATTGCCTCAGTTACTTTGGGACGCACGCTGCTGTCAGAATGGATTATCAGTCTCTTGAGTATTCAGTGTTTCTTAAAAGCGAGTTGTCCCACCTATAGGGTTGCAGACTCCTTGAGCTCCTTGGGTACTTTCTCTAGCTCCTACATTGGGGGCCCTGTGTTCCATCATATAGATGACTGTGAGCATCCGCTTCTGTATTTGCCAGGCACTAACTAGTACCCCCAGAGATCGTCTCTCTAGCTGTATGTGTAGCAGAAGATGGCCTAGTTGGTCATCATTAGGAAGAGAGGCCCCTTGGTCTTACAAACTTTATATGCCGCAGTACAGGGGAACACCAGAGCCAAGAAGTGGGTGTGGGTGGGTAGGGGAGCAGGGTTGGGGGGAGGGTATAGGAAACTTTCAGGATAGCATTTGAAATGTAAATAAAGAAAATATCTAATAAAAAAAAAGCGAGTTGTCTAAAAGGGACCTCAGGAATCATAAGGCACCTTCTGTGCTTTGATCCTTAATGTGGAGGTAAATACTGTGTGAGGCAGGAACTTAACGCGGAGGCAAATATTATCTCCAAAACATGGGACAAAAGGACCTCGTTTCTAAAGTGTTATCTTTTCTTATTTGGCTGTTTTAACCAGAAGTGACTTTCCCCAGGGGACACTTGACAATGGTAGGAGATACTTCTAACTGTGAAAACTCTCTGAGGGACATCGAACTCGTGCATGCTGGGTGGAGCCCATAGGCAGTGCCGAATGCAGAATAAAGCATTGGCTACCTCTTCCCTTCTCTTCTGCTCTCCATGAGTGTTTTTAGAGCTGAGGATAGGAACCCCTGTTTCTAACAGAACCACTGAAATGGAAGTCCCAACAACACCCCAATGGTTCTCTAAGTAGGGGAGTAGGGGGGGAAGGAGAGGGAAAAAGATCACATATTTCCAGACTAACATCACCAGCTACACATACGTTCCACAATTTTTGAAAGAATTTGAAAGACCATTTGTTTCGTTGGACTTGAAGGAGCCAAAATTCGTGAGCTGAAAAGAGCTAACATTTGTTCCGTAGTAACATTTTCATTGTCTACCAACCACAGCATCTCCACCCTTTATCTTGTTAAAGCCTCTTACAGTGGAGCCATGGAGATAACTCGGCAGGTTAGGTGTTTGCTCCGCAAACTGACATGTATTGGATCCCTGAACAAGCGGATATATATTGGATCCACAGAACCAATAGAGAGGGGGGACAAAGAGAATCAACACCATAAGTTTGTCACCCGACTGCCTCATGCACATTTCCCACAATTATAATAATTAAAAACAAAAAAGTCTTGCCTAACGTGTAGCATTGAGGTCCCTTCCTTTGTCTCCTAAGGATCGCTTGCCCTGCTAAGACAGTCTTCATTTCCGTTTTTCTTTTCTTTTTAGTTGTTAGTGTGTGCCATTGTTTTTAGTCTTCTAGAAGAGAGCACAGAGCTGTGGGGAGGCCCTGCGCTGGTTCACAGCGATGGCTACTTCACCATGGTTACCACCCAGCACCTCTGACAATGATCCTGCTCTCTTTGGTGCTTGTAAAGGAAATTCCTATGTTTAATATTAAAACAGGAGATGGACTTGACCTGACAAGGGTTTTTGGGCACCAGGATGCTAGGCACAAAGGAAAACTTTTTTTTTTGGGAAAAAAGGCAGATCTCCCCCCCCCCCACACACACACACACAGGAGTCAGAACACAGCAAAAGAGAAATGCAAATTACAGAGGCAAAGAAACACCTACCAGATTACAGCAGGCAGACTTTTGAACAGAGAGCAAGGCTACCTACACCTGCTAAGGATTTTAGTCTAGAAGTAAAAGGAAGTCCTGTTTCCTTCCTAATGTCTGCTGTGTCTGGTAGTCTGTGGAGCCTAGAGAGTCAAGGCCTACGTGGCTGGGACTGAGTCTGACATTCCCGCTGAAAACACATATGGAGAAGAAGAAAGCTCTATCATTTATGCCAGAAGTACCTGCTTTCTTAGCCAGCTCCAAATGTCTCTGTTAGTAAGAAAGGACAATTCTGTCTTCGAATCAAATGCTGGATGAGGTAGAGAATGTTCTGTCTATCAGATACATGTTCTTTCCCAGCTTGCCTTTTTATTTATTTATTTTTTAATTCATACCATGTTTCATTTTATTCCTGTGTTTCAAGATTATAAGTGTGTGAATCTCTGGGGTTTTTCTTTCTTCCTCTGGGTGTCTGTGTTGGAATCACGACTGGCCACACTGCCGAGAGTGCGTGGCGACAGACAGAATTGTGTGCTGAGCTGAGAGAAAGGACCCCCGGCATTAGCCTGGCACCTGCCGACCTCTGGCTGAGTGTCACAGGACAAGTCACTTCTCTGCCATCTTACTACAATTAGGACTGTACCAAATGACCTCTAAGGACTTGCTTATAGCTCAAATAGTCTTTGGCTTTTAAATCTTCTTTTATGTGCACGATAACAGACATGCAGCAACGACAAATTTTCTTCATGTGCCTATTTTATAGCCATTTTATGGGATTATAGCATTTGTGTGCTCATGTGTGCGCGCTTATATGTGTATCAACCCCCCCAACACACACACACACACACACACACACACACACACACACACACACAGAGGATTAGTGGTAACCACTGTAGATAATATAAGTGTAATAATCTGTAAACACAACTTGTACACAGAGGATGCCAGGGTATTTAGATGCCTCTGTTGGAGAAAACATGTAAGCATCCATCACAGGTATAAAATAGCATCCTCTGAAATGCCATTTCTTCCCTCCCCCAGGACAGATAAAGCGCCTGCAGACTCTCCAACCAGCCACTGAAACAGCCATGAAAAACCTCATGCTTTTCTAAAGCAGGACAAAGCTTTGAAGCTTCAGTGTCTGCTCCCAGCATCCCCTGGCTGTGAGGAGGACAGCATTTTCCTAGTCAAAACAGCCTGGCTTTATTTATAGTGTTCACGTCTCCGGATAATAAACGGAACTCGCGGGCTATGCCCAGATCACCTTCCTTCAGCCACCCCACCACTTAACACAAACACCCACAATTAAAAACAAGGTCTACAATTTGGAGCCGTGGCTCTAGTTAATTACCTCAGAGGAGACAATGACCACCCTATACTTGAATAGCCAAAACCTCGAAAAGAGTGTCTGATACCCTTTGTTTGCCTTGGATTTTTAGCATCCCTCTGGCTAGTTCACTGGGCTTGGTGGGTTTTTGTTTGCTTGTTTGTTGTTGTTGTTGGGGAGTAGGGTTTGTATTCCTTTAAATGATTCTCAAAATATCCCGTCTCCCTGGCTGGAGAGAGGCTGTGTTCATCAGCTAGGTAGTGTTCTTAGCAGATAGCGCTTTAAGTAAGGACAGCAGACAATACAGCTTCCGCAGAGACGGCTACAATTCCCTTCTATTCTTTTTCAAATGTTAAGTTTGTATTAGGTTATTTAATAGACCACAATATATTCAGTAGGTACAGAATCCATGGCCCCAAATGGCTGCGTTTTAATTCTATCCTTCTAGTCTGTTTTAACTAAGACGTTTTCTCCTGTGCATATAATCTTCATTATCATAGAAGTTATTTTTAATTTATAATTAACATAGTCTCTGTCTCATCATGTATTCCTTGATCGACTTGGACCCTCCAGACACATCTTGTCTGGCACCACACTGGCTGGGTCCTGCAGTTCTCCAAACATACAGTAGGTGTCTATCTTAGCCTTTCCTTACCCCTTCTCTTCCTTTTCTAGTCCCTGACACTGGGATATAGTGCATAATTCCAAAATGGCAGCTTTTTGAAAATTCACCTTGATTATCAGACATTAAAAGTGACTCATCCCGCAGTGACTGTCTGGCAGAAGGGATAGGATCAGACAGGAAGACAATGAGGGGACTGGGAACATTAGCGCACTAGATTACAGAGCCATCAAAAATACCTTTGTTCTGTCAAAGATCCAATCATTTGCTAGTTGTGTTCTGTGGAGGAGAAAGAAAGGGGGGGGGGATCCATCAAACAAACAAACAAGAAAATTCATCTGCGAATTTAAAACCTCCTCAGATCTCTTTATCCCGAGTGGGGAAGGGACGGAGCTGATGATCCATTTCAAGAGCAGGCAAGGTGGAGCAGCGTCTGAGCGGGGAATCTGTATGGAGCAGCTTTTCCCCTCAGTGGCCATCACACTTTGCTCACGACCTTCTGCCCTTTGAGTCTCCGGAAGAGCGGAAACCGCCAAGTTCACAGGGCTTGGTCTTGTCTGTGTGTCTGTACTGAGCCCCGACTCACGGTGGAACAGTTGGAAGGAATGATCGCACAACTAGAGCGTTTTCATTCAAAGTGCAGCTTCTGATTTCTATCACGGTATATTAGAAAGCTAAGCAAGACATGTGTGATGGGCTAGAGGGGCAGATGCTGAGGGAAGCTGTTGGCAGCAGGCTTTCCACAAGCATCCAAACAGGCATCTGTAAAATAGCAGGAGGAGTCTCACAGAGACCGTGGATTCTGTATCAAGCATGTATGTATGTGTGTCTCTGTGTTCAAGGGGGAGAAGGGACCGGGTGGGCAGTAGTGTCCTTCTCAGGGAGCCCTTCTTAGGGAGCTGCCCAGGCAGGTGAGAGGAGAGTGAGATGTCCTGAATCTCGGAGCTTCTCATCCCCCAAGAGATGGAGAGACCTGATGGGATGTGGGTGTCTGGCTTCCTTCTCCCTTTCTTAAAAAAACAAAAACAAAAAAACAACCCACAATTTCCATCATTTGTCTATGAACTCAGAGGAGGAGTTTATCAGTCATGGAAAATGCCCCAAAGGGGCTCAGATCAAAGGCAGACTTTGAAATGTGTACTTAGGTGGATCTCCCTGCCAAATACATTCATGTAATTAAAACACAAATTCCATTGGCAGTTATTCCATCTGTTTAGGTGATCTTGGTGGCAGTGCCGTGTGCCGGTCAACGGTGGCCTTTTACAGAGGAGTGCCGAGTGAATTTAAATGCTCTGCCGCACACGGATGCTGCCTGCTGCACTCTGGGAGGATTTGGAGGTCTTATTTGCTGGCAGGGCAGGGGAACTGGCTGCTGTCACACCACACAGGGATCTAGTGATAAGAATGGCTTCCTGTTCACTGCCGTCTCGCAAGTGGATTCATGAAAACAACACATTAGGATTTTCTAGGTGTGGATGGCACATAGGGGCTTGATGCTTCTTGTACAGAGCACCCCCATGCCTACCCCACCCCATTTAGTGAGTACATTGCTTTATGGATGGAGGGGGACAGACTCGTCAGAACAGAGCACACACTCAGACACCCAGTATGATCCTTTGGATTCACAACACACTCCTTGAGCAGGGTGAAAGAGAAATCTATATAGTTTAAAGATCTCTGCCTAAACCTGACCAAGAGATTAAAGGGGAGGGCTAAGGGGGAGGGCCCAGACCAATCTCCACACACCAGCACGCCTAACAGAGATAGATTTCTGTGTACGTGTGGGGGGGAGAGAGACCTGTGCGCTGGAGTTTTCCATCAGCGGAATGTTAATGAGCCCTAAAGGTTAGCCACCCCCCCATTCATTAACAAACAGCTCTAGAAATAACTTCCAGTTTTCGCTGGTTATAGAATAGTGGTTTCCTGTGCACAATCAAATTGTGAGACTGTCCAGGGCCTATTCTGTGTGTCCTTCTGATGCTGAAACCCAAACCTTCAACATTATTAAACATGTACTCAAAATCAAACATGGAAGACAAGGAAAAAAAAAAAAAGAGGAAAGATATTTGCAAATTAAAGGCATTGGATTAACCTCCTCTGATGAAATTGGTGCTGTCAAGTGAAAAATACTGCTTTGGGAAAAATAATACCCTGAGTAGATATTTCAGCTGTGAAGGGGACACTGATGCTCTGGTGCTAAGGTGGACGGACAGAGGGTGCAGCAAACAGAGGAGGAGACATTGTGCCACCAGCTAGGGACATCAGTGTCCCCTACTGGAAAATGGGTGGCAAAGAATAAAGAAGCAGGACGTGTTCTCTGGGAGTGTAACCCCTTTCCTTCTTTGTCCCCACCCCATTTCCCTCCCTGTCCCCTTCTATTCTGAGCCCTTCAGAACAGCCATGAGTGCCTGAGGAGGTAAACAGAAATGACTAAGAGCTTATATCAAACGAGAACGCAGGACAGTTAAAACAAAGAACCACATCCAAAGACCTGCCTTTTCTCCAAATTGGGGGTGCAAAGCCCTTCCACTTGCCCCAGAAGAATTATTGGTCTCCTAGTGGTCCAAGCACCATCAGTGGATGTGTGATTTCTAGATATTAGAAGATATTGGATATGGTGGCAGCGTGCATCTGTGAACCTAGCATTCTGGAGGCTGAGGTAAAATGATTTTGACTTAGGACCAACCTGGGCTATATTACAAAACCCCCATCTCAGAATACAAACATGTAGGGATTGGAGATATGGCTTCACAGTTAAAAGCACTCTTCCAAAGGACCTGAGTTCAATTCCTAGCACCCACATGGTGGCTCACAACTGTCCATGACTCCAGCTCTGGAGGACACTGACATCCTCTTCAGGCCTCTGTGGGCACAAAACATTCATATAGCATAAAATAAACATTAAAACCCTAAATAAATAGAATAAACCTTACAGTATTTTAAATATTAGCATTACTGTTATTGTTTGTGTGAGAATGTGCATGTGTGTGTGCATGTGAGCGTGTGTGTGCGTGTGTGNGTGTGTGTGTGTGTGTGTGTGTGTGTGTGTGTGTGTGTGTGTGTGATGGATAGGCCAGCACACATATAGAGGTCAGAAGACAACTCTGTATAGTCAGTTATCTCTTTCTACGTTCGTCTGGGTTCTGGAGACTGAACTCAGGTCACCAGACTTGTGTGGCAGGTACCAGATGCACCACCTTGCTAGCCCATCCATCTGAATTTTAAAACTATCCTTTAGCTTGTCTAAACCTGTGTTGCGCATTAATTCCTCCAGGGCAACAGACAATACTTTACTCTCCCCACTTTAAGCTTTGTAGGAGAATGGAGGGGGTTAAAAACAGAAAACTCCAACAAACGAACAATAAATGCAAAAGGAACCGAGCTAGGCCAGGGCTCTGCTGTTCGAGGGTGCAGGTGGTTAAGGAGCAGAGAGGCTCTGGTTAAGTTCTGGACAGTTTGTGTCCCATGGAAGGCTATGACATGAGGAGCAGGGTGACTCATGCCTATAATCACAGTATCCAGGAGGCTGGGGAAGAGGGATCGCCCTGAGTTTAAAACAGACCAGCTTGAGCTATAATCTCAAAAAAGGGGGGGCGGGCTGGAGAGATGGTTCAGTGGTTGAGAGCACTGACTGCTCTTCCAGAGGTCCTGAGTTCAATCCCCAGCAACCACATGGTGGCTCACAACCATCTGATGCCCTCTGCTGGTGTGTCTGAAGACAGCTACAGTGTACTCACATACGTACTCACATACATAAAATAAATAAATAAATCTTAAAAAAAAAAAGTAGTGGTGGCGCATGCCTTTATACCCAGCACTTGGGAGGCAGAGGCAGGCGGATTTCTGAGTTCGAGGCCAGCCTGGTCTAGAGAGTAAATTCAAGGACAGCCAGGGCTAACAGAGAAACCCTGTCTCAGGAAAAAAAAAAAAAAAGGAAAAAGAAAGCCACAAGCCCAGGAGAGAGAACAATTTGGGTTTCAATTCTGATTTTCCACTTCCCTCTGTGTGCTGTGTAACCCTGGTAAGGGCAGTCATGCCCTCAAAGTTAGTGTTTTCTCCCCAAATTAGTGACTCTTCAGGTTGTTATGGCTGGAAAGAACCCTAGAGGTTGTTCATTCACATCTTCCCATTTTACAGTCTGAAAGCCAGCAGTGTCAGTAGCTATGATAATAACCATAGCTCACACTTCCGAGCCTTTGGTATGAGCTAGACTGTCATCTAAGTACCCTATAAGTATCCTGTTACTACTGTAGTCCCTACTTGGAGGTAGGGTTGTTCCACCCATTTTCCCAGGTGGGAAAACTGAGGTTCAGTGAAGTTCGATACACAAGGGGAGTAAATGGCGGAGCTGGCTTGGTTCTACATCCCAAGCTCTCCAGCAGTCCTTTATTTGGTAAGCTGTGAATTTTCTTTTCGCCCTTTTCTGTACAGGAAAGGGGTGCCCTGTCTGAATTGGTGTCACCTATCATCCTGGAAACAAAGGCCTCTAGAGACAAAGTTCCCGTAGTTTGGCAATGACAGAAGATGCTACTGTTTCTCTCCCAGCTCGCTGAGATCACCAATTCCATTCAGACAAGCTTTCCCTCAGTCTGCTTTTCGGGTGTGGTGCAATCTCCCTACGATGACTCTGTGATGCCTTTGCCATACTCAGTCTGATACAGGTTCTCTTACACTCTCTAACCATTCTCTTGAAAGTCACATGACCTGCTGTTGTACCTATGCACTTGTGGGACACTCACCATGGCATTTTTTGCTCCTTTGCAAGCAGTGGTTGTACAACCTTTGTTAGCCGTTACGGGATCAGGCTACATACATCTCAGAGCAAAAAATACATGGATGGCAGAGTAAACCGCCACTGCAAGAGACAGCCCCTTCTGAACAGTGCTGTCAAGTACTTGTTGGTTAAGCCTGGTTACAGACTGAGGCTCACTGGCTGAATGAAGAGACCCCAGTTTACCTCCTTAGCTCTCCGTTGCTGACAGCACACAGAAAATGCTAGCAATACATGGAAACCCTGATGTTGAAGGATCAATAGCATTGGTATCAAATTACTGATACGCTGAGAAGTGTTAAATAGACAAACTGATACAGGTGGTAGAGTCCCACTAGAACCCAACCTTCTGCTCCTCGGGACATTGGGTTTGCCCTTGGGTAAGGCTGCATCCTAAGGATGCCATAAGGAACTAAGAAAGCATTTTGTTGCTGACCACAGAAAACCTGGACCAGCACGTAGGAAAGTCCTTCATGATCGGGTTCACCTGTCTTTTGGCCATATATCTTAAACTTGCTGACCCTTCTGCAGGAGGCAGTCACCTGGTCCTCTCTTTCCATCTTTCCTTCTCAGTTGTATACCGCTAGCATCTGTCAAGATCTGGACCTGCCTTCTCTCCGAAGCTGTGTGACTGCTTGGAATTTTCTGTCTTCCAGCCATTTAGCTGACTTGCCATTATGGGGGTGATAATCTATCCAGTTAGGTAGCCATTGTGGGGTGATAACTGACCAAATCTCTGTCGTCTCTGTCTGTCTCTGTCTGTCTTTCTCTCTCTCCTTTTCTTATCCAGGGACCTCCTTGAGGAGAGACTATGTTGCTTATCTCTGCATCTTTAGTGTCCAGCACAGGACCTGGATCATCTTATTTACTCAATAAATATCAAAGGAAGGAAGAAAGGGAGGCAGGTGCATCCTTTGAAACAGTGGAGCATCGCAAAGTACAAAGTGTTACAAACTAGTGATGGGAGCCCATTGTCTGACGGCTTTGTAGTCCATAGGAAGCAGCTGTTTTCCCAGACACAAAGCTCAGGCACAAACAGAAGCAAGGGCAATTTTAGCAGAAAGCAGACTCTTATTTCCTACTTACCTGTCTGATAAAGAGGCAGGACAGATAGTGCCCTCCACTAATACCATTCACCAGCAGCAATTTGGCTAGCGGAACACTCAAACTCTACAGAACAAAGAGGCATAAGGACCTCTGCTTAAGTCCTGGCGCTACCATACTTATTTTTATCAGGTAGCCTGGCAGAGGTTAAATGAACTTCAATGCAGCCATGTAGAATTCTGTTTGACCATCCTCATCTGAGGGTCTTACTGAAACCGGAAGAGAAAAGCAGCTTCCTCAGGGATTTTTTTTTCCCTGATGGTACAGTTTTTACAAAGAGCTGAGTGTACAACTTGCAAAATAATAAGCTTGGGCGATAGCACAAGCTTCAGCCACAATTACCACAAAGAGCAAGTGTGCTGCTAGAGCCTCTGACGTGTCCTTGTGACTGCGGAGCAGTCTGAAATGTCACGTTCAAGTTGAAGTGACTGGCCAATTAGGTAATTTCCACCAAATTGGGTCCATTAATACTCGGACATTATCTTGAGGGAGAAATAGGACTTGGTGACAAGGTGCAATGTGGCTTGTGAAATATTAGTTTTGGGCAATCACAAATCAAGATCCTAGTGCGCTAAATTATTCAGCATTCTTGACCTCATTATTAACTGACTTTGTATGGGAGTCATATCATATCATATTCATATCAACTCAGGGTAGGGGAGCTTGGCTTTAATTCCCTTTCCTCAGACATTTCTTTCTTCTTATATCAAAGGACAGATAAAGAATATGCATACATACATACACTCATACATATATATTTTAGATAAAGAGAAACAGCAGTGGCTATAGCTTTGATGATCACAAAATGCGCAGGTGCTCATATAGCAGCACACATGAGAAATATGAATAGTAATTATACATTTGGTCCCCTGTTCTGCTATCAAATGACCTCAGGTAGCACCACACTCATTCGCCCAACCAGACATCTGGCCCGGCTCACTGTGTACCGAACAGAAAGCTGTAATTTGTGGCATATGGCTTTAGAGATGAGTCAGGGCGTCAAGGTCAAGCCTGCTTGTGGAAGTGTTCTAAAATGATAGCAATGATATTATTTCTCCCAAATGGGAGAAAGCCACAAAACACTCCAGGAAGATCATGTACCAAAGATGCTTGCTTATTCCAGTTTGTTCCAAAGATGTTTGGGACGATGATCAGTCAATGCTGACAGGATTTCTACAACCAGGAAATGGTATTAGCTGTTTTGAACCTTAACTCTATGTTCCTATAAGTTCTGGAGAACTTTAGTCAGCTGAACATACCTGCAGGATATCACTAGCAGACATCATTTAAATTTAAGTGGAATAATTCCAGGAATCATAATAATGATGTAGGTCTAGACTATAAGCCCCAACAGAACCCGTGAAGATCTGAAAGGACAAAAGCAGAACAGAAACACTTCTTTAAGGGACTTGGAAATGAGGGAGCGTGAGGCTGGCTGTTTGGGGCCACACCCCTGGGGAACAGTGACTTCTGTTACATAGATGCAGTTTTGTAACTTTGCTCACAAACCAGAACAAAACAAACAAACAAACAAACAAACAAACAACCCTTTGAAAGCAGAGACACAGAATTCAGGCCCCTCATCTTGCCAACCAGATGGGAGCAAAGCAGGTGCAATCACTTCAAAGTGTCCCTCTCTGGAAATTAACCTCTGATCCATTCCAGAGGACAACTGGCAGCTCTCGGGCGCTCACTGGAGTTAAGAAGTTTTAGCCAACTCTACACAGGCATTAAAACAATGTTTGAATTAGTGCGGATCACAGTGGCCTAGATTCCCGTGCTCCTGAGGACCCTCTTGTATCTCTTCCATGTGTGAGATCCACGGAAGGGCTGCATATGGAGAGGACTCGCCAGACTGCAGAGCAGGAAGGAGAATTTAGGTCAATTACCTTTTGAAGTGGGAGCCCTTTTAACAGCTACTCAAGGTAGTACGCGGCTTGGGAACCTGTATATAATAAAAAACGACCTGTGCTATTTCTTTAAATACCACCTTTTGGTTGCAAGTGATCAAAGTATTCAGTTTGGGTAAGAAAGAAAAAGATCAAGAGAATTTTCATCCATGTTTGTTCTGGAATCTATTAAGAAGGATTAGCTATGCAATTTACCTCTCTCAGGGTCTGGGCTTGGGAGCTGGTGTCTCCAATTTGGTCTCTTCCAGCTGAGCCTTTGTTTTTACCTATAAATTGAAGAGGCAAGTGGCTTGGATGTCACATCAGGATTTCTGATATATATATGCATATATATGTATATATATGTATAGATATATAGATATATCAGAAATTGTGTGTATATACATGTGCATGCATACACACATATGTATATACCAGAAAAATATATGTATATATCTAAATATATGTATATGTATATGTATAGGTATATGTATATGTATTAGTCAGGGTTCTCTAAAGTCAGAGAACTTATGGAATGTCTTTTTATATTGAGGGAATTATTATGATGACTTATAGTCTATAGTCCAACTAATCCAACAGTGGTCAGCTGTGAGTGGGAAGTCCAAGAATCTAGCAGTTGCTCAATCCCACAAGGCTAGTTATTTCAGCTGGTCTTCCATAGAAGTAAGTTCCAACAGACATGCTGGCAAGTAAATGCAAGAAGGTGAAGAAGAGTGAAACTTCCTTCTTCCAATGTCTTTACATAGGTCTCCAGCAGAAAAGTGTGGCCCAGATTAAAGGTGTGTACCACTACGCCTGGATCTGGGATTTGTTTTGTCCTAGGCTGACCTTGAACTCAGAGATCTCCTTGCCTTAGTCTCCTAGGATTAAAGGCATGAACTACCTTGCCTGGACCTAAGTTTTTCATAGCCACTATGCCTCAAGATCTCCATGCCAAGATCCAGGTGAGAAACTTGTGTCTTCCAGCCTCAAGATCTGGTTTACAGGGCCCTACAATTCTTGAGTGTAGTTCATTCTAGATAGAGTCAAGTTGACAACCAGAAATAGCCATTACAGTGTGTGTATATGTGTGCATATATGTATATGTATACACACACACACACACACACACACACACACACACACACACACACATATATATATATATATATATATATATATATATATATATATATATATATATACATATGCATATATGTCATAGAGGAATTGAATTGTATGAAGAGATGGGGGATGCAGGATATGTCTGGTGTGGACCCACTTCCTAAAGTTAAAAACACGGACTATGCATTTACATGACATTATTAGCATTTAGAGAAGTAAAGCATAAGGAAAATTCAGACAGGGTTTCAGGCCTTTAAACCACCAGATGGTACTCCAAGATGGCCATTCTCTCACTTTAATACTATTTACTGGGCATCTGCTGTATGACAGACACTGTGGATGTTTGGGGCAAAGACAACCGTGATTTCAGTGATTTGAATCTGGCATCTGAGTTCAGGGAAAGAAACATTGTATCAACAGTCCCTAACTCTTAGGGCAAGTTCACACAGCTGTGGAGTTGATGAACATATTTAAGATATGAATATGATTTTAGTGATTTTTTAAAAATCTTTTGGTAGTTGGGCACAGTAGAGCATTCTTAGAATCCTAGGATGTGAGAGGTGAGGGAGGGGCTCAGGAGATCAAGGTCATCCTGTAGCACAGAGCGAGTTTCCATGGAAGCCAGCCTGGGCTACATGAGACTCTGTCCACCCAAGCAAACCTACCAGGCCAATCTTTCAGCATTTCAGAAAGTGCAGAATAAGGATTTAAGAAGAACTGCTTTGCCAATTCCATTCTAAAGCAGTAATCGGTGCTAGTAACTTGCTCCACGCCCTTCTGGGTTTTCCATGTACACATAAATACATATTCAAATATTCCTCACTGGGGGCCATAACCGATGTAATTTCCCAATTTCTAAGCATTTTTCCTCCTCACAGGTATTTCTCGAACATCTTCCCAAGTCATTCTGCATGCACTGCACTCCCTGCTTGTCCCTAACAGCTGGAGAACATTACATCTTTTGGGTTTATAAATATTGACTTATCTTTACACAAATAAACTCACTGACCTTCCTCAGCATGCCAATCTATAAACAGTTCCATGATTGTAGATAACACACGCATTCAGTATAGACAACTGAAAAGTATAATTAATTGAAAAAAAACCAACAGAAAGTCTCTTAATTAATGTAATACTTAAAAAATTTTTTTTCTTTTCAATGCAGGGCTTAAGAAAAATCAAGTGGACTGAGAGCAACAGTGGGAAAAAGCTATAGACCTTCAATGAAAATCACAGAAATTTAAAGATTACTACCAAAATTAATTGCTTTATGGTTATAAAGTAATGTTGACTTACTTGAGATGTTTTGAAAAATAAGCAGATGTGTAAAAGAAAATAAAAATATGCAGATATGTAAAGAAAATAAAAATCACTCTGAAGCGTACAGTTCAGAAGTAACAGACACTAAGCTCCCTTCTAGTCTGTATGCAAACAGACAAGCCTTGAGGTTATTTGGATGAGACATGGCCCCATGGGCTCATGCATTTGAACACTTGACCAGCTAGTGGCGCTGTTTGGGGAGATGCAGACTAGCAGGAGGAAGTAAGTCACTAGTCTGGGGCCACATACAGTTGGAGCGAGGTCCCAGCTTCCGGCTCTTGGCACCATGTCTGCGTTTGCCATGCAAACACTAAACCTCTGGACTGTAAGCAGATTCAAATCCTCTCCCTTAAGTTGTTTTTGTTACACTCTTATCATAGCAACAGGAAGGGAGCTAATACATCCAGGAGGCAGGCTCTCTCTCTCTCTCTCTCTCTCTCTTTTCATGCGTGTGTGTGTGTGTGTGTGTGTGTGTGTGTGTGTGTGTGTGTGTGTGTGTGTGAGACTGTTTAAAGGGCTTAATACCTGGCTGCTGTGCCTGTAGCAAGGTGATCAGGCCTCTGGAAAATTCTTCATTGAAATAAGACCTTGATTTCTCTCTCAACAAGCTTATGCATTGTTTGAAAACTTAAGATGGCTTTCAAAGATGAATTAGTTTAACCTTGAATTTCAACAGCTACTCAAAGGAGGTGGTGCGTGGTGCGAGCCAAGCCCAGAATCCACTAAGCCTTGTGGCTGACTGTTGATGGTGAAGTTCTGAATTTTAATCAGGTAGAAATGTAACTCAGGGTTAGAGTCATTCCGAATCCTTCAAGATTGCAAATGCTAGGACTGAAGGGATAGCTCAATGGTTAAGGGCACATACTGCCCGGTGGTGGTGGTGGCAGAGGCAGCTGCAGCAGCGGTGGCGTGCACACCTTTAATTCCTGCACTTGGGAGGCAGGGGCAGGTGGGGTTTCTGAGTTCGAGGTCAGTGAGTTCCAGGATGCTCAGGGCTACACTGAGGAAACCCTGTCATGAGAAAAACAAAACAAAACAGACCTGAGCTCAGTTCTCAGAGCCCACACCAGGGAGCTGGAAACTGCCTATAACTCTAGCCCCAAGGAAATTTGACAGGCTTTCTGACCTTTGCAGGTACCAGCACTCATGAGCTGTGTTCACCCACACATGCCATACAAATAAAAAAAAAGAACATCTTAAAACAAGACAGACTGTAATGTCAAGTAGAGAATGGTCGGAGAGAGCAGGCGATTATGGGGCAGAGTGGGTTAGAGCTCTTTGCCTTGTCTTTGGCTCTGGTCTCTGGCATGCCCCACACCATGACTCACTTACTGACTTGTGTAATGACTGACAAAGTATTGTCACCCCCCAGTGTGCCCTTTCTCAGAACCTAGAATGGTCCATTCTCTTGAGCGCACACAGCTCAAGGCCATTTTTCCTCACAGTCCACCTGCCCACCACAAAATGCCCAGGGGTAAGGAGTCCATAAGGCCCGGCTGTCTTACCCTCAGTTACACAAGCTAAGAAGTTGACTATAGCATTAGCTTTCCACTTAGGCAGACCGTGATAGTGAGAGTGTAGAAGAAGAGGTTCTAATGGGGCATGGTGGTACATTCCTATAACATATAGCATGTGGGAGGCTGAGGCAGGAGGATCAAGAGTTCAAGACCAGCTTGGGTGACATGGTGAGAAGCTGTCAGAAATAAGAAAGAAGGAAAGAAAGAAAAAAGGAAGAGAGGAAGAAGACACATCTCTAGAATCTCACTATGAGGGCAGTTAATGAAAGAGTATATGCTCTGGGGTCATGCAAGTCTCTGACTTACTCAACAAATAACAAGGCCCTAGGCTAGAAAGCATTGAAGAACAAAATAGATGGATCATATCTTAGTCCCCCATGATAAGAATACAATAAAGACAACCTTAGGGGAGAAGAAACCCTAGAGTAAGGGAACAAAGTAGGCCAAGAGACATAGGGCTCAGTGGGTAACAGATGCAGGAGGATGGCCTGCTAAGAGGTGATGCTGAAATCTAGACACACGAAGGGGGAGAGAAGGAGATACGGGAGAGTTTCAAGCTGAAGGGAATCCAGTGCCAAGGCCCTAGGGTGGGAGCAGGCTTGCAGGGCTGAAGGAGAATGGGGACAGGGGATGAGAGAAAAGCAGATCCTAGGCACAGGAGGCAGAAAGGAGAGGCAGGACATGCAGAACCCAGCCATCCTGAGAACTATGCTCCCCACTTGGGTTTCGATTCTTGTATATCCATTTGCCAGAGGCCACATGTTGAGAGTCTCTCTGAACCTCCATTTCTTATAAAAATGGGGATCTTATTGTGCCAAGCTATTTTGTAAAGGTATTGTATGTGTGTGCTGTGCGTGTGCAGCACATGCGTACATGCATCTGTGTGTATGAAGGTGCCCATGGAGGCCAAAGGAGGGTGTCATTTTCCCTGGAGTCACAGGTGTCTGTGTGTCTCTCAAGATAGGTGCTGGGAACTGAAGTATGCACTCTTAACAGTAGACTTTACTTTGAAGCCTGAAATGAGATTATGCCTGTAAAATACTTAGCTCTGGCATGTGAAATACTATGTCTGGCATGTGAAATGTTTATAACAGACACTGGTCTCTTATTCCTCTGGGCACAGTGTTGTAAAGTTTATGGGCTACTTGTCAATGTACACACAAAAACACGCAAGGGAGACAGGACCAATAGTTTCAGAAAAGTAGGCGTCCAAGAAGATCTTAACTTTGTCAACGAAGAACAAACCCCTTCAACACTCCAAGATGCACTGAGGATTTTGGAAGGTGGACTGTAGTAGACTCAACTCAACCGAGGAAGGACTTGTCTGTGAGAGCCATTAGTGAGGCGAGTGCATTAGAAATACGCAGGAAAATCTCATTATTTCCCATTTCCATGGAGCGCGTAGTTCAAGGTTACAGAAGAATGTTACCTGTCTTTCTGAGGGACATCTGAACATTCAAACAATACCAGATAAAATGATCAGCTTGCAAACTCTTGAAAACACCGCTCCCTGCAGGCTTGAAAGCCCGTCTGTTAGACAAGAACCTGCTCTGTGCTAACTTTTTATGTGATGGTAACAGCTTTTCTCTTATGCGGTGCTATCATTAGAGTTTCACTTGAGTTCACACAAAAAAATCATTTTCTGTCTAAGTTTCTACTTGAACCCAGTTGCTACAGAAGTCTGGCATCAGTAGGGGAGGCAATTAGTTATTATGACTTTACTTACTTAGTACGTTTTTTTTCGCAAATGGAGATATGTCAAAAACCTAAAATAATTCTATAGAAGTATACAACCGACTTCCTTTACCCATAGATCATTAGCGCTGTGGACAGGATTTCAAAGGCACTGTCGCCTACAACACCTTCTCCTGTTGCATTATTATGAAGTTGTCCTTGGCTGAAAAAGGCCAGCAGGAAGCATTTTAATAAAAATTATAGGATACTTAGTGTCGGAGGGCCGAGACTATGGGAAGAAGCAAGAGACTCCCCTTTGTAAGTGATAGAAACTGAATCTAACTTTTTGTCAAGACTATTAGTTATACTACATTTGGAGGTTTCTCTTGGCTAAAGGTCCATTTAAAAGGCGAAAAAAAAATATTTGCCAAAGAATTTCTCTGAGGGAACCGCTTTGTTGACTGTCCTTCTGTGTTTTCTCTGCTTTTAATCATTGACATATTACTTGGCACCTTTACCTGATGAACTGTCTCATTGACCCAAAGGGTCTCATGTTTTTAAGTGTGCCCCATATACATGCCCAATAGGTAATTGAACAATGAGTAGAAAAAAATCAACCTTCAGTTTCCTTCTATTTGTTTTTTATAAATAAAAAATTGTGTACATGTACATTATATATTATATAATATATAGCATATACCTACCAAATTACATGTACATATGTATGTGTACCTATATATGTGTTTGTGTATGTATATACATATATGTGCATATATATATATAGTACTTATATGTATATGGCACTGTACATGTGTATATCAAACATGTGTAGAAAGCTGCCCTTTGTAACATCAAGAAAAGTGATAAACCATTTATCTCACACATGCAAATAAAATTTTCAGAGACATCCCTGGGCAAGCCTCATGTCATTATTGGCCTTTTTTTTTATATTATCATTGATGCTAAATATTTACCACTCTAGAGTAGATTAGATTTCTAAAACTAGCTGGCTATTGTTTGGAATGGAACAGCTGAAGTAAATAGGACAAAAAGTGGGGCAATGCAATCCCTTGCCGAAAAATATATGAGGGTCATAAAGTAATGAGTTACTATTTTCAGCATGGCTCATACATTGCTTTTTAAAAATAGAAGCTTTACTGAGACATAAACATCACATTACATAGTTTATCCCCTTAACATGCATAAGCAGGAATGGGAAATGACTATCACAGGGAAAGTAAGAACGCTCTCATCTTCACCAGGAGGAACACTGAACCTTTTCATAGCCTTCTGCTTTTCTGGTCCAACCTCTCCCTCAGTCCTGAGGAGCCACAATCAGTATTGTATCTGCATAGATATACCTACTTTAGGTATTGCCTATAAATGGTGTGGTACACTGTGTGGGCTTTCGTGACTTCTCTTGGTGCAGTAATTTTGCAACATGTATGATTCTGTGCAGATGCCTTCAGAGGGCAGGGAGGGAGTCAGATTCCCTGGAGCTCCAGTTGCAAGTGGTGCTAGCCATCTAATGTGGGTGCTGGGAGCTGAACTCAGGTCCCTTGAGAATACAGCAAGTGCTCTTAACCAGGGAGCCTTCTCTCTAGCCCCGACTCCTCAAAAAACATTTTCTTTTATTGTTTTGAAATTATAATATAGTTACACAGTTTCCCCTTTGATCTTTTTTTTTTTTCAAATTAATTTTGTCACATGTATCCTAAATACCTAACTGTAACCCATTCATCTGCACAATGTTACTTCTGTGTGTCTTTTTCAAGGCTGACCATTTAGTATTGGATAACCAGTTGGTGTATTCTTCTGCTCTCGGCTTTCCTTAGTTGCCTGCAGTTCTTTGTGTGGTGTGGAGGCCTCCCAGGCTGTCCCCCATCACTCTTTAGCATGTCTGTGGTTGACCTTGTTTATCTCATGCTTAGGCAGTCATGTCGGTGAGACTTTATGGGTGTAGATTCGGGCACAGAGTCTTACCGCACACTTCCTCTGGCTCTTGCAGTCTTTACCCCCATTCCTCTGCAATGATCCTAGAGCTGTAGACAAAGGAGTGCAATTATCGATGCATCCACTGGGATGGGGACTGGGAGCTATAAGCCTGCATTTTAATTGGTTGTGGTTTTCTGTAATGGCCTCTGTCTGTTGCAAGAAGTTTCCTTGATTAGTGGCAAGGGCTACCCTTATCTGTTGGTATAAAGACAAATATGTAAGGGGGTTGTACTGGCTAGGTTTGTGTCAACTTGACACAGCTGGAATTATCACAGAAAAAGGAGTTTCAGTTGGGGAAATGCCTCCATGAGATCTAGCTGTGAGGCATTTTCTCAATTAGTGATCAAGGGCCCCTTGTGGGTGGGACCATCTCTGGGCTGGCAGTCTTGGGTTCTATAAGAGAGCAGGCTGAGCAAGCCAATAAGCAAGCATCTAGGCAGACAGGAAGACAGCATCGTGTCGGTAGGAGAAAATGGACTGACCAGTGGGTAAAAGTCCAGCTAGGAAGCCAAGAGGGCTCTGGTCAAGTCTGTCTATCTTGCTGAAAGATCACAGTCCAATATAAACCCCAACCATCCAAGACCTTTGTTAGCTGAAGCAGGAAATGGAGTTCTGATGGACTTCCTTTATACACCCAATAGCATCTGCCCTAGCACCTTGGAGAACTAAAAATTGTCTCCCTGGGACCAAGTGGCTCTGACTAGTGTCTCCCACACTCTCTGCAGTTCTTTTAACAGCTCATAAGAAAGAAAAAAAAATAGCGAGCAAGCAGATAACATGTATTACTGGCAATCAGTTATACCAAGGCTTTAAACTTGAGACACAAAATGGTGGCAGCTCTCCCAGAGCTGTTCCCCGAAGAAATGACAGTGGGTAAGAACAGGATGAAAACAAACTGTATCAAGAGGGAGTGTGTGAGCATGCTTAGGGGTTTTCCCACTCTTCTCTAGGGTCTTCTGTTAAAAAACAAAATCAAATTATACGACGTAACTCCCTCCATGGCCTTCTCATGCTCAGAATTAAAACAACAACAACAACAACAACAACAACAACCATCTACTGAAGCCTCTCACTTCAAAACCCAGCTGGGTGCTTTCTGCTATCACGGAAGGTGCCCGAAGAATAAATTGCTCCTATCAGAAATAAAGCATTTTAGTTCTGCCACAAGCACTGAGATCTGTGTTTATAAGTCCCTCCAAAGGCAACTCTGTGGCTGCTGCTCTTATCCCGTTTTCTTTTGAAGCATAAAACCTGTAGACTGGGGGGTTGTGGTTGCCTTCTGCTCTGGAGCGGTGTAATGGTAAATATTCATCGGAATTCAAGCTAGCTCTCCCAGGTCCTTCCTTGGGCTGTGTAGCTATGCAAACAGCAGCAGTGCCACATTAACTCTCCACCTGGAGGCGGCTCTTTGCCCACTGCCCCCAGGACCCTCTCTGTGGAGCGAACACATGCAGAGAAACTGGCCCTTAAACACCATTTCAACCTACTGTTTCACTTGTTTTTCCTTTTCTCCCCATGACTTCAGATCAGTAGTAATTCTGTCTGTGGGTCCCAAATATACATTAAAAGGAGAGCTGTGTCCTTGACTTAAAGCCTGTAGTTTGAAGGCTCTGACTGTGTGTGTATGTTCAGTCTATTTAGGAGAGTAATCAGAGTCTAGCTATTTCATGAACACACAGACACACACAGACACACACACACACACACACACACACACACACACACACACAGTATATATAATAAATGCAAAAACTCTAGATGGAAAAGTAGATAGCTGACTATTCTAATTAAGATAAGAGAGCATGAATAAGTTTCCCCATCATTGTCTTCCAAATGAAAAGAAAATATGAGATTAGAAAAAAATAATATGTGATTGGCAATATTTTATCAGTTATGAAAACCCTAAAGTATAGAATGATTTACAGCTTTAAAACAAAAAAATCTTAGACCCTAAAGGAAGCGGTGCTTGACCAACTGGTTCAGTTTGGGCTCCTGGACCACTCCCTGATAAAGCTTCTTAATGAAAGATGATTAGATTTCAGGAGAACTCAGGGCATCTGCAATATCAACTTCAGAATCACCCATGGAGGAAATCAATGCATAGAAAAATGACCTATACAAACCAATTCACAGAGTTCAAGAGAGAGATGAGAGACATAAAGACACAGACACACACACACACACACACACACACACACACACACACATACACACAGAGAGAGAGACAGAGAGAGAGAGAGACTGTTTTGTTTTGTTTTTTAACATTGAATCATTTCAATGGAAAGTAAATCTAAATTAAAACTCCCAGGGTCTGGCATTTCAACTTAATGCCAGGCGGTGGTGGCACGTGCCTTCAATCCCAGCACTTGGGTGGCAGAGGTAGGCGGATTTCTGAGTTTGAGGCCAGCCTGGTTTACAAAGTGAGTTCCAGGACAGCCAGGGCTATACAGAGAAACCCTGTCTCAAAACAAAACAAAACAAAAACATTTTAACTTAATAAGAAAGTGAAGAATTTACATTCAGGAACAGCAATGGTCAGAGCTCCATACCTATAAGGAATTTTATTTCAGTATGATTTTTCCGCTTGTATTCACGGTAAAAGGCACTATTTAGGGCTATACCTAGACACATGCTAAAAATGTCCTTTGTCTTGAGGAGCTCAGGGTATCTCTAGCTAGAGCCACAGATGGCAGCGCAAAGGCCTTCTGACCTAGATCAGCTCAAGCCAAAGATGCCAAGGACCATGGTTTGTGAAGGACAGGGTGATAAATGACGAGCTTCTTCTAAGAGACTGGACTCAGAAGGAATCGTTGCACCAAGGAATCAGAATGTCAACAATCATCTTCTAGAAGACATTTTCAAGCTGGGTCACTTTCCAGGGCTTGAGGAATAACTGTAGGCCAGAGAGGATAACACATGTGTGTTGTTGTTATGAGGGTTTCAGTAGTCAGCAGAAGGATAAAGATGAGAGAGGACCCCCTTTTTCTTGCCGTTTTAAAGTAGAAAAGCACACGAGCCCAGTAGCACGAAAACGTGAAGGAATCAGGTATTTGGGATGGATGATGGAGGGACCCATAGAGTAACGGATGATTTGGGATGGGACATGGAGTTGGGTTTGGGGAGGAGATGGCCTTACTTCTGTCTCCTGGTTCACTCGCTCAACAAACGGCTCCCTCTGCTCTGAGGCGTTCTGCAAGAGAGCTGACTGTAAGGCCTCTCTCTACCCTTGAGTCTGAGATAATAACAGTAAACAATCCAGCTTTCACTCTGACAGAACGGCTCCAGGACTGTCCACTTGGCACCCTGACCCTCAGAAGGAGCAACGACTTTTAACTATCTCACCAGAGAGTATTTTAAATCAGAGAAGTTAAGTAACAAGCCAGCACTATATAAGGATTTTCCAGCAGGGCTGGGGTTTAGCAAGTCTGGGTCCAGAGACTGTGCTCTTAAGTCCATCCTTTGTGAAGCAGGAGACTGGCAAGTCTGATGACATATTCTAAGCAGTTTGGGACATTCCTCGTTTATGTCTATTGTTCCAGTGCATGCATTCAGTGCATCTCCCCTTTCCGGTCAAAGTCTGGAGGATCCGTTATGTAACCACACTAATGACAAGTCATAGTTTCCCCTGAAGCCCGTCCATCCTTGGCTTATGTGATGAGCATTTAAGGAAAGCAGATGAAATCGCCCCCATTTCTGGTACCCACTGCCTCAAGAGGACTCACAGTTTCTTTGATCTTCCTGGTTAGATCACAGAGGCTTCCACATCCCTAGTGGCCTCTGTACCCTTAAGCACTTTAACCTCACTGGCTCCCGTGAAAGGAGAAACACAGAGAATCACATTCTCTAAGCTGCTACCAAATGGAGTTCAGCACATGTCAGCTGTAAGCATCCGAGGAAATGTATGACACACCCTGAAGCAGGTTGATCTGCTTCTCTCTCTTGCTCACCTCCTTTCTGGTTCTATGACCCCCAGGCCAGCACTTTACCATTGAATCCAACCATAGGTATCATAGCCACACGCTGAGCAAATGTGTTGCCCCAGTCAAGGCTGATATTGGGCTGACACTAAAACCCATTTGCATCAATTTTGGCTTTTTTTGGTAGTTATTGGTAATATCCCTATTCTTCTTGCTAGTGGGAAGATAGGAAACTGATATTAGTAGGCCGGATCTGGTACCCTATGAAAAATGTCCTCATGTCATTATCAGATTGGCTCCGTTGGTTGATTTAGAGACGCATGTTCAAATCCACTGTGGACCTGATACTAAATGTGTCACTTACTTCTTCCAGTGTCCACTGATGACAAGCAGTTTTACAACACTGGGAGTTGCCTCTTTGCCCAGCAGTACTATTTGAAATGCTGCTATGTGCAATGCCTAGGCTAGAGCAAACAGAGGGCTGGCTCAGAGGACCGAACAAAAATGTCCATCTAGGGTTTTCAATATCCTGCCAAGTAACCACCGTCATGTAAGGCTTTATCATTCTCCAGGGTCTTAATATGCTGGCCAACAGAATTCTCTTATTATTCCTTTGTCTGCCTTCCCACCATCTTCTCCATCTGTCTGGGGCCCTCTGTTCTTGTTTCCTCTGAACTCAATCTTGCAGGGAGTTTATGCATTCATAGTGATTTCAGCTACAATTTAGATTACCAACACTTCCAAATGCACATCTGAGATGGCCCGAGGGCATCTTCCTCTTTCTCCATCCCTTCCTTGGTAAGCTCATCCTCTAATATGATTTCAATAATAGCCAACATTTATCATGTGTCAGCCACAAAATTGATACTTGGAGCCCTATAAGGCGTGTGTGTGCATGTGTGATATTATCATCTTTGTCCTTCAGAGAAGGATCTGGTAAGTGTGTGTATGATAGCATTATCTTTGCCCTTCGGAGAAGGATCTGGTAAGTGCTGGGCTGAGCTCTGAATCCAGGCAGTTTTGTTTTCAGTGGCTATGTTCCCGACCACCACACTGTGATGTCTCCTCATAGACAAACTCTGGACCTGCACCTACTGCTCAGGTCATGTTATGGGTCCGTATGCTCTGAGTAATGAATGCTTGTGGTTTTGCCTTATAGCCAGTGAAGGGAGGCTTGGAGGTGACAGCAGATGTTTTCTGAGGGGCACCTGAGGGGCCCTCTTGGAAAGCTGCTCATTTCTGGGTAGGAAGAAGCAGACAGAGGGCATAATTCTTCATTCTTCCCCCATGTTTAGTCCTTGAGCTCCGACTTAATAGCAACACCATAGCACTTGATTTGTAGACAATAGGAAGACAATGCCAGTGTTCCCAGTATTCGTAGCTCTGGTAGCACGAACATTTAAATTTGTGGTCCCCAACTGACTGAAAGCTATTTCCTATTTGTTACAAATGTGTTCTATTCTACTCTAATTGTGGCTCTAAATGCAATTTATAATAAACATCTTATCGGGCTCTCTGCTTTTATTGAGTTTCTCACGTCTTTCCTTCACTCATGGTTGATCTTATGGGGGGCGGGGCAGCACTTATGTCAAAGGTCGGAAAGTAAAGATTTCGGGTTTAGCAGGCTACATGGCCCCTGCTACAGCCACTCAATCTGCTATTGCAGTGTGAAAGCAGCCAGGGACAGTGTGCAAAGGAGAGGGTGTGGTTGGGTTTCAATGCCCCCTAAAAGGGAAGTTGGTAAACTGGATCTCTGATCTCAGTAAAGACTGTCTGAGAATGTGAAGATCCCCTTGGAAGTCCTGAAGAGCCCTAGCATGCTGATAAGTCCAACAGCACCTGCTAGTCTTCTCTTTCTGGTTCTCTTCCCCAGAGGGCTGCTTAGGGAAGGCTGGCATCCTTTTTAATCCCTTTACTAGAAACCAGATAAAGACTCGAAAGTTCTTGTGTCGTGTTGGGTGTCCTCACACCATGTGGAGGATATGTGGAGAGAACGAACTGGTTTCCCCTCTCACCACAGATTTCAAGAGAACGGCTACAGGATGGAGAACAATCTCCCCTTTCTTGTCGGTGACAGTGGCAGAGCTGTGATAGGTATTAAGTTCAGTCACTACAATCAAATGTTAAAGATTCGGGTTCTGTACAAACCGTGAGCTTTCTATGATTTTTCTTCTTCCTTTTCCTCTGGCCCTTTCCCAGCCAAAATGAGGCCAAAGAGATCCAAGGCCATGTGCCTTAACCCATCATCAGCACCACCCTTGGTAAGGAAGCTTTGACAGAGAGACTGGATAGTCACAGGAGGTTATAATTGTTAGCTGAACTTGAACGTGAGGGTTATTCCTGCATTTATGTTATCATGCTAAACCCACCCCCTCATTGTATGGTCTATCTCAGAACCTCCCCACTGGGAGTGAAAAATGTAAACTAACTATGGTCCAAGTTGCTTTTGATGATGCACTACAGTGGAAGACAAAGTCACTTAAAGAAATTACAGTGTAATGTGGCTGTATTTTTAAACATTCAATTGACGCACATTTCTGATTTGAAGAATTGCCCTCCCACGTATATGCTGAAAACCAAATTAACATCTGAGCACACACACAGTAAATTCCTCTGAATTTAATTTTGATGTCTAAATTGGAAAAAGACAGAATTTTCCCTTGAATGGTTTTCAAAAGCAAACCATCAACAATCAGTGTTGCTCCTTTTAAGAGTGAGGTCAAATAATTTGACTTCCCAACATCTCTGCCATTTGGGGAATGATTGCTGTGGTGTGTGTGTGTGTGTGTGTGTGTGTGTGTGTGTGTGTGTAACTTTGGTTGTCATTAAAGACAAAAGAAATAGAAGCTCATCATGGCAGTATATACCTGAGATTCCAGCCATTGAGTTGGGAGGCTGATGGAGTTTGATGGCCATTCTCTGTTGTCAACTTGACGACATCCGGAATTAATTAAACCCAAGTGGCTGAGTATACCATTGAGGATTATTTATTTTTTTCTTGATTAAATCACTTGAAGGACTACTTATAATCTGGATCTTAAGAGGTGGGAAGATTCACCTTTCATGTGGGCCACACTTTCTGCTGGCAGCCTAGATAAAGAACATGGGTGAAGGGTGCTTGCTCTCTGCCTGCTTGCCCTCACTCTGGCTGGCAAGTTCATCCCTTCACTGGCATTAGTGCCTACTTCTTCAGAATTCTGGCAAATACTGAAGGCCAGCTGAGACATCTGGCTTCATAGACTAAACAACTCCTGGATTCTTGGACCTTCTGTTGGTAGACAGCCATTATTACACTAGCTGGACCACAGCCTGTCATACACACACACACACACACACACACATCTATGTGAGTGTTCATTCTAAAAGTTTAGTTCCCCTAGAGCAGTGGTCCCAACCTCCCTAATACTGTGACATTTTAAGATGCTGTGGTGACCCCCCAACTATAGCTACTTCACAGCTATAATGCTGCTACTGTATGAATCGTAATGCAGATAGCTGATATACAAGATATCTGATATACGACCCCAAAGGGGTCATATAAACCACTGCTCTAGAGACTCCTGATTGATAGTGTGAGTTTGAGGTTAGCCTGGGCTACAACAGTGAGGCCATCCCAAAGCAAATGGTAACAAAACCAGTAACCACAATAAATGTCCCCACAATCTCAGCTCTGGTGTGTCCATGAGGATCTGCTGCAGTACTGTTCAGGCTCAGTGAGAGAAGTAAGCTGTTAGCTGTTCTCTATTTAAGGAGAAGTCAAGGGGCTGGGGACCCACTATCATAAACTTCCCAAGTTCAAGAGGAATCCCCAGAAAGAAGACCTGTATCACTGTCAGATTTTGCAGAATTCAGAATTGCCCACTTGGTTTAGCAGGAAGCAAATACCACTCAATTCTGCTAATTTATGGGGAATGGGGGGGCTTTTCTTTTTCTAACTACTGTGATAAATGTGGGGATCGCGGAGGTTGACAATTCTCACAAAATTCATAACTTATAAAGGCAAGAAATCCATGGACAAATAAATGACAGCGTGAGGACATAAGTGCCACTTGGAGATATGTTCAGTGTCACTGACAGACTGAAGATGAGAGCCACATGACCCTGATGAACTTACAGAGGCCAGGAGAAGCTAAGCGGATGGTGTGATTCCCTGGTGGTGAGTGGGTGGGCCCTCAGTGTGGTCAAACAGAAGGGTAAATCTGTCTGGAGTGGAGCCTTGTGGCACAGACCTGCAATTTCAGATACTCAGAGGGCTTGGCAGGAAGACTGCAAATCCAAGGCCTGCCTGTGCTGCAGAGAGAATTCCTGGCTTGTCTAGACAGCTCATGGGATCTCATCTCAATGTAAAAGGTGAACATGATCTGGGGACACAGGCCAGTCAGTAGCAGAGCATCTGCTTATCATGTGGAAGGCCCCAGCTCCATCTGCAGCACTACATCCACAAGAAACAAAGTCAACCATCAGATAAGGGCTGTTTTCTCCAAACTGAGGAACGCTAAATGGTCCTTATTATTTTCTTCCTTAGGTATCATCACACTGGAGTCTGAAAAGCAAGGGAACTCCTGCAGACCATCTTCATAGGCTGAGAGTGTAGCCCAAGGTAGAGTGCCCACATCCTATGTCTCAGACCTCAGGTTCAGTAACCGGCACAGGGTAGGCAGGAACCTGAGACTTCCCACGAGATTTACACAGATCTCCTAATATTTCAATGAAAAAAGCTTTGCATCTCCGGGAAGGCTCGTTAGCATTTCTGAGCTTCAGTTTCACTTTTTGTAAAATTTCTATTATAATCTCCAAAAGAATCGCAGGAAAAAAATTAAACCCAGGCAAAATGATGCCTCCTCTCGCTGATTAAATTCCATCAGTGGAAGCCAGCTTCTCCCTCCATCAAGTGAACAATTAAGAGACACCCAAGAATGCTCCTTTTGGGCCAGAGAAATGGCTCAGCAGCATCACTCTGGCTCGGTGGAGGCAAGACTGTGTCCCGCCCCCAGCACTGCAACAAAACAAGCAGAGCAGACATGATAGGTAGGCCCCTACATACCTTCCATGGCCTTTTTCGCGGTTTATGCTTTTCTATTTTTTTCCTCCAGGATGTAAAGTTTGGTAGTGTGAGTCCAAGACTGTTCAGACAACCTTGCATGACCGTTACTATCCCTTCTGGTCGAGGATCCTTCCAGCATCTTTCTTCTCACTTCTCCTGAGCACTTAGTCATGAACCTCAATTTCAAATTTTCAACAGGGAGGGAGGCAGTGAAGGGGATGTAAAGTGAAAAAGTAGAAACATAAAATTAAATAAGAAAAATCAACCATCTATTTTTTTTGTTTTGTTTTGTTTTGTTTTAAGTTCAGAATTCTTAGAAGAAAAGGTGAGAGGGAATAAGATACACATTGGAGCTAATCAAAGGGACTGTCTACCTCATTGTAAATATCAAGGCCTGGTATTACCAAGCAATAAGTACACTTTCCTTGGGACAGCTAGAGGTAGAAGGCAAGAGCCTTCAGAGCACCAAGAAGGAAGGAAAGGTCACAGCGCTCTCTGTGTACTAGCTTGTCAGAAGAAACAGTCCCTGTGCCTGATCCCACACATCGCCTGGTTGCACAGTAGCTGCAACAACTAGGGAAGGTCTGGTCTTAACCCCACTGCATACATGTCCCACCCAGAGTGACTCCTGACTCACAAGGCTGATACATGGCTTTTACAGGGATGTTATTGGAATCTGAGCCTTTGGGAAGGTATTCAAGAAATGGTAAAGAATCTCTCGCTGGCTAATTGTGGTTATTCTTCCAGTGAAGGGCAGGTTTTCAGGTGTCAAATCTTCTGGGAGTTTCTACACATGTACACATACACACATGCACACGTACATACATGCACACATACACACATGCTCACGTACACACATGCACACTGTGGCGCTTGCCACGATGATGGCCCCCATAGGCTTATAGATTTGAATGTCTGTTTCCCTAGTTGGTGGATTGTTTAGGAAGGATTAGGAAACATGGCCTTGTTAGAGGAGGTGGTCACTGGGTTGGGGAGCCTTGAGGTTTTAAAAGCTCATGCCAACCCCAGTCTCATTCTGCTTCCTGCCTGTGGATCAGGATGTAAGCCCTTAGCTACTGCTCCAGCACCATGCCTGCCTGCTACCACGTTCCCTACCACGATGGGCAAACCCTATGAAACTGTGAGCAAGTTCCCAGTTAAGTCCTTCATTTTATAAGTTCCTTTCATCAGGGTGTCGCCTCACAGCAATAGAATGGAAACTAAGAGAAACATATACAGATGTACTATGTAAATGTTCACATGTAATACAGACACAGACATCAAAGGTTTGTTTAAAGAAAAAAAGCAAAAATGTCCAATTGAACTAAGTTAAAAATTGGGGCAGGGTAAGGAGAAGTGATAACTATTTCTCTTTTGCAAGAGGAATAATCCATATTTAGTATTCTGAGATTTGCCCCCATCAATTTCCTCCATAGCTTTAGCCCTAACCTCCCACAGCAGTTAAGGATAGAATCCTAGGACTCTACAATGATGATTTATCCCGGTCACAGAGGGGACACCTAGCTAACCGAGGTTAACAGCTCTCTCGGTTTCATTTCAAAAAGATATTAGCATGGGTGCTCTATGAAATGCTGATGTGCCAAGTACTGATTCATTCACCTGCAGAGTTCGCCAGGAGGCAGGGACCTATCTGACAGGCAGGGCTGGGCTCCCAGCCTTTTCCTAAAGGGCGATCCCATAATTCATCTGGCCGTGCTAAATTACACCCGACGCTTTGCTGAAGACTTCAGGTACCCTCACCCGACTGCAATAAGTCTAAGGCCAGAGGGGAGTGTAGGCGTGACCAAAGCATCCTCTCTGAAAAGCTACACATCAGATCCACTTGTGGGAAGTGATATCTGTGGCTTACATGATTTCTAGGCACTATATGTATACCTGCTTTTGTTCTGTGAGATTGAGACTTAGTCAGGGACATATTAGGAGGGGCATCAGCAAGAAGGCGGCCTTGGTATTGTTGCACATAGGAGCTTCTATGTTATGTAGCTGATGCTTCAGGACTTCTACTCTTTCAGTGTGTACAGTGGGGGTATGGGTATTTTGTACTTGCTGCTGTTTGTAGGGATGAAGCACATGGAGCTTAACAGAAGTTTGAAGGGATGTGCTGCTTTGTTATCATATGCTAGAAGCTGGAGACACTGCAGTAAATAGGCAGATGCAAGGGTCTTCTCTCATGAAGCGTCTAGCCTGACTCAGGAGACTGAACTTACCAAGAGGAGCTAGGATGACTGACCTGCGAAGCCAGCAGGGTTCAGCATCCACCAAGGGCTTGATAGCTATGGGATGAAGAAGTATAAATAAGTAGAGGAAGAAAACGAGTTAAGCATTGTTGGTACCTTGTATATCTCAGATTCCACATCAAGCCCTTTCATTACGTCATTTATTTCATCAGGGGAGAAAGTTAAAGCCAAGGCTAGACCCTAGGGATAAGGCTTCTAAGACAGTCTCTTAAATAAAAGAGACATGAGACGCATGTTGCCTAGTGGAAAGATGACAAGGTTAGCCATTCATAAAGTCAGTCTGTTAGTCACAAACCTTGTCATTTATGAATAACATAGTGTAAGCCACTCATCTCCTTATGAACCTCAGTCCCCACATTTCCAACTGTAGGATGTGGATGCCCCCATGTGCCCAACAACGTGGCCAAGAGCACGGGGATCACGGTGGATGTGAAGAGGATCTGATGGTACGTAGGACGACACTATCGATAGGAGAAATACACTTTATCCTGTTTACCTTAAAAGACTCCATTCTGCTCCCCCCAAAAGAAAAATTTGTGGCATTAAAGAATTCCAACAATCAAATCAGAGACAATATTAAATGTTGCCCGGCACTTACAGGAGCATGACTTGGAGATGTTTCTCTTTGTTTTAATCAGAAGAATTCCTGTAAGTGAAGCTCTCTCAGAATGATTAGCTAGTCTGTCTTAATCATGTATTTGGGGAAATTACTGCTAGCCTAACAATTCCATTTAATAAGAACCACAATATTTATGAACCAATTCCCTTTATCTTTACGTCATTTTGTTTAATTTCCTTGTATGAACTAAAATCTGAAGCACATGGGAAACATAGCATTTCAGAGTCTAACAAAAAAAAAAGAAAAGGCCTGATTTAACAACATCATGGCTTCAAGTGTATTTTTTTCCAAACCAGTGTTTTAATAACTAAAATAAAGAAGCATTTGTAACCATCCCCCCAGTAATCTTCTTGTCTGCTCTTTGTCACAGCACAAGGTATCCTCCAAACTAAATTCTGCTCTCCGCTCTCATTTTCAACTCTGTCTTCTAACTGTACCCCCCTTACCCCTTATTCTTCCTATGTCAAAATCTGTGGATTCTGCAGTTTCCTTGAGATCAGTAGGCAGGTAGTTCTGGGGCACAAAGGTGGCCCCCAGTCCTCACAGATGCAACAGATACTGCCTCCAAGCCAGAGGGGAGGAGCTGGCATTGTCACCACTCTTTGTTTATGGCTCTGCAGGCAATTTTCAATCTGTGTGACCCCGCACACAGTCTACCCAATTTGAATTAATTTTGCAAGTGAAAATTTCACTCGGCAGTGTATCAAATGCTTTAGGAAAATCTGTATTTATTAACTTTGGAGCAGCCCCTTTGCCCATCAATCTTGTAAGGTGATTTAAAAGAGTGAGCACATTTGTCTAGGGCAATCTGTCTGTCTCCATCTCCAAAGCTTCCTCCTGCATTCAACACCACTACCCTCTACCTCTCTCCTATCATTTTCCCTTTCTAGAGGATTCACTATATTACTAGGCATGGGGGGGGTGGCATATTTAATAGATGGCAATGGCTGAGAACACTTTTTGTTTGTAAAATTTACAAGCTGTGAATCATTGAAATATTTGTTGTTGGTTAGATTAATAAGCATACTGAGTTAATGTAGCCTCTATTTCAAGTTAGGACCATGAAGATGTCAGACCTTTCATGTTATTGTTGTTGTTATTGTTGTTGTATAGAGGTTTCTTCTCCCTGAAGCAGTCAGAAGGAAAAGTAGGAAAGATGTGTCATGAAAGAGGAAGAAGAGTTCCTGTAAGGGGCTCTGGTTGCTTAGGAAAGAATGCCAACAGCTGACAAAATGTGACTTAGCGAAGCGGAGATGCTTTCGCACAGCACAGGGAAGGAGAGCAAAGTGACAAATTATAAAATGGGAGAAGATCTTTGCTGGTTATACAGCTGACAGAGGGTTGAATAGTATCTAGAATATAGAAAAAAAAACCCTTAAAATCTAAATAATAGAATATTAACCCTAAAATATCTAAATAACAGAATATAAAACAACCCAAACGATCAATGGAACTAACGGGCAGTTCTTGAAAGATGAATGACAAACAGCCAATAAACCTCTGAGGAACACTTAAAATCACACGGATCCTTCATCTCGCCCCTGTCCGAATGCCAGGCATCAAGAAAACAAGGATCCATGAATACGGGTGAGGATGTAAACACAGGGGAACCATCATGCATTGGTGGTGGGAATCTGAACAGGGGAACGAAGTATGGAGGGTCTTCAAAAGAACTAAAAAAAGAAATTCCACAAGACCCAGCCAAGCTTCTCCTGGTTATTTACCTAAGGGGTGTCAAGTTAGCATACCACAACACATTTGCACAGCAATTTTTATTGCTGGTCTATGGACAGTAGCTAAGTTATGGAACTTATGCAGGTGTCTGTCAACAGAGGAATAGATGAAGAGAATTTAATGTTTTGGGCTTAGAAGTGTTGGTCTGGAACTGACCTGAGAGCCTCTTTCCTGAGGACCAGCTCCCATAGTATCTGGAGGAGATACACAAGCTGCCAAGGGAGAATAGCAGTCAACAGAGCTGGCCAGCTGTAAAGCCTACTAACCAGAACAACTAACATGGTACTATATACCAGGGTGCAGTATATACCAGGGTGCAGTATATACCAGGGTGCAGTATATACCAGGGTGCAGTATATACCAGAGAGCAGTGTATACTGGGGTGCAGCATATACCAGGGTGCAGTATATACCAGAGAGCAGTGTATACCAGGGTGCAGTATATACCAGGGTGCAGTATATACCAGAGAGCAGTGTATACCAGGGTGCAGTATATACCAGAGAGCAGTATATACCAGGGTACAGTATATACCAGGGTGCAGTATATACCAGAGAGCAGTGTATACCGGGGTGCAGCATATACCAGAGAGCAGTGTATACCGGGGTGCACTATATACCAGGGTGCAGTATATACCAGGATGCATTATATACCAGGGTGCAGTATATACCAGGGTGCAGTATATACCAGGGTGTAGTATATACCAGGGTGCAGTATATACCAGGGTGCAGTATATACCAGGGTGCAGTATATACCAGGGTGCAATAGTGGAACACATATTGTGGGGATAGCCAAGAGCTGTTTAATTGGAGTCAAGGTCTTCTCAACAGGACAGCATTCATGGCCAGTGCTGTAACCCCAGGCAACCACCCACGGCTGGTGAGGTCGTGGACCCTAGAAGAGCCCCTACTACTACCACTTTCTTAAACTAGTGTAATTTCTAACCACATCCTGAATACTTAGCTTCACACCCACAGATAGGTGTAGCTCTCACCTGCCCCCAGAGATCCTTATTATTGCAGCAAATGGAAACCATCACAGAAATCCATGTCAAATGCAAACAACAGGTGACGGTCCTTTGTCCAACACCAACTGCTCCATGTACAAGACTATTATCACTCCTAAGGCTCTGGGACGTCTTGGGAGAGAAGGGCAGATACATCGTAAGATCCAGAGGACCAGGACATCTGCTATGAGATGGTGTCTTCTACATATAACAGGGGAGCTGCACCCATGAAGTGTCATTAATACGGTTGTCTAAACAAGACTCAAACAGTGACGATCTCATGCCCAACATGAATGGAGAAAACTTCACAAGGCCCCATTCCAAGATAAAGAGCTATAGGTAATTATTGGCCACCGAAGGGAGGGGAAACCAGGTTTGTTTTTGTAAGGATGAGCCCCCGCTCCCATATTTTATTTAATACCAAGTGGTTAGCCCTAAATATGTACACATGCAAGCAAGAACAAGTGGATGCAGCAGGTTGTTTGTGTGTGTGCTTGTGTGTGTGTGTGATAATAAAAAAAGAGGATGTGAACTAAAGAGGGCAGAGGAGGAGTTAGTGGGGCGAGGGAGAGCTGAAAACTATGTAAATACAGAACTCACGAATGAATTCTAATTTTTTATAAAGAAAATGGGGGGAGGATATATACGCAAAATGGACAGTTCTTCAGCCATGAAGATGGAAGGTGTTGTGTCATTTGCAGAAAAATGAATGAAACCGGGGGACTATGGATAATCACGTTAAACAAATCGAGTGAGTTTCAGAAAAACAAATACTGCCTAGATTCTGCCATTTGTAGAATCTAGATTTTTATAGAGACACATAAGATTGCGTGTCTATATTTGACATGAATTTAGATAGGAAACAGTCTAGGTCAGCAATGGAAGTGGTAGAAGGGAGGGGAAGGGGCGGGGCAGAGAGGGCAGGAAGTGGGGCTATGCTCTGAGCACACAATCTACTTGCACGAAAATGCATCTGTGAGACCCAGCACTGTGCGTCGTCAGTGCAAGGCAATTAAAATATTACTAAGAACCAAACGTAGGGAAGATTAGAAATGTTTAAAGTGCTCGTGTAAGTGAAGCTATGTCTCTTTATGATATTATCTCACAGCTAAAATAATAAAGTGTCTGCTATACCACTTAATATATTTGAAGTGGCCCGCCCATCTTGTTACATTTTCCCTTCTGCCTAGGAATGATGTATACAGTATTATACTAAAATATTTCTTCTTCTAGCAATGCCCACATTTATTTGCAAATAAGTATTGTTAGGTATTTCTCTACACATATCTAAGCAGGTTTGATTGATCTCCCAAATATTTCTGTTATTTTTAAATTCAATTTACATCCTGATTGCTGTCCCTGCTCAGTCGCCCCTCCCACAATCCTTCCCCCCAAACCCCTCCCCTTCTACTCTGAGAGGGTAGAGGCCCTCTTTGGGTACCCCCGCCCCATCTCTGGCACATCAAGTCTCTGTGGGGCTAGGCACATCCTTTGCCACTGAGGCCAGACAAGGCAGCCCAGCTAGAAGAGAATATCCCATGGACAGGCAACAGCTTTTAGGACCGCCCCCACGCCAGTTGTTAGGGACTCGCATGAAGACCAAGCTGCATATCTGCTACATATGTGCAGGAGGCCTAGGTCTAGCCTGTGTATGCTCTTTGGTTGGTGGTTCAGTCTCTGAGAGCCTCATGGGTCCAGGTTAGTTGACTGTTGGTCTTCCTGTGGAGTTCCTATCTCCTTTGGGGCCCTCAATCCTTCCCCTAACTCTTCCATAGGAGTCCCTCAGCTCCATCCACTGTTTGGCTGTGGGTCTCTGCATCCATTTGAGTCAGCTGCCAGGTGGAGCTTCTCAACCCCCAAATATTTCTTTCAGGTTTGGGTGGAGTTTTTCCTCCTGAAGAACTCCAGGGTTGTATACCAAATCAAGAGAATTGGGGGTTAAATAAGAATACAAGATATTTGTGTAAGAGTAAGGAAACTGAGACAAGAAATAGTAATCCAAGAGAAAGATGATCACATTAGAGAAGGGCCTGCATATGTAAAGAGTATGCATGCATCAATTATGAACCTTAGGATCCCAAAACACATAAGAGATCACCTATGTTGCTTTCTCTCAAAAGAAAGGAGTTATCAGGGGCCAATTCTTTGAGAGCAATTCTTGATCCACAGTGCCAAGAGCTCCTTAGCCTCATCCACTGATGTACTGCTTGGTTTTTCTGTCTAAGTTTCCTCAACATTCCATTTGGGAATATTAAAGAGAATGAGAACCCAAAATGGTAATTTTCAACTTTCTGCTATAGTAGGTGCGAGTACTGAAACCCGAGCCAGGCTCTGAAGGGTGTGTTAGCGTCCATTCCCCAAATATACTTACTGATGACCTTTGTATGATAAATACATTTTTCTTGGGTCTTTGCCTTATTGGTGGGGCAAAATGAACTTTACCCAGTTTCAATTTAGTAACTTAAACTTGTGAGGTTTATTGTCATTTTCCTGTCAGACATGTATCGCATGCCGTTGAACTGTTAATCAAAGACTGGGGTTCAGTGTGCATTCATGCAAAAGTGATATTAAATGGAAGACAGCTACTTGATAATAAAAAAGCTACATTTTCCCCCCAATTTTATCTATTCTGATATATATCTTCTCCCTGTTATAAATCAGGGTTCATTGTAGATCAAAGTAAATATGCCCCAGAAATATGCAGCCTCACTTTGATCTGTGAATACCCATTCATTTACACAGAAATGACAAATATTTATTACTGTGTAAAAAGGGGGTACACATAAAATTAAGTCAGCATGCATGAATAAGTCCTGATTTTTATGTGACATTAATATTGAGAAGCCGAGTGCATGTCTGCAAATGTGGCTTTATGTATATGACCATCTGTGTTTATCCCACATAAAACATCCATGCTAAGGACTGAGGATGCCTTTATTATTAGTGTTCGGGTTTTCAAGGAAATATTAAATAATGATTTTTCCAGAACATAGAGTTTTAGAGAGGACTTACACTTTATAAATGGCTTCAGCATCAAAGCTGTTTGCCTGTCTTTTAAAAGCCGGCTGGTAAGGTTCAGAAATGCTCAGAAAAAAATGTCCTTTATCTCCATGACAGCCTGCCCTTCCTTCACATTTTCAAATGAGGGTCAAGGTGTTCCTCACCTTACACATTTACAAGAAGTAGAACAGATCTGAACCTCAGGTACTAATCACAGTAGGTCATTAATATTGGCTTAATTTTTTATTAGATTTATCCATTTTGTTTTATGTGTGAGTGTTTTGTCTGTCTATCTGTCTGCCTGCCTGTCCGTGAGTGTGTGTATGTGTGTGTGTATATACCCTGTGTGTGCCTGGTGCTTGAAGAGGTCAGAAGAGGGCATCAGAATCCCAGAACTAGATTTATGGGTGGGTGTAGATGCTGGAAATTGAACCTGGGTCCTCTGCAAGAGCAACAAGTGCTCTTAACAACGAAGCCATCCCTCCAGCCTGAACATGTGACTTTAAAGAGGCTATTACTTGAGACTTGCACTGAAGGGGAAACAGGGCAGGTCCATGTGGTTATCTTAGCACCTGGGATCAAGAGAGAGTTTGATCCAAGCAAACCATCAATCTACCAACATTAATTTCAAATTGTAAAGTCTGTGGTCTTTAAAAGGCTCCCTGCCTTTGAATTTTTCCATCTTTATTCCTTTCATCGTCTAATAAAATGTCTATGATATAGACTAGACACTGTGCTAGGCGTGATAATATAAAGTCCAAGGCATTGTCTATGTTCTCAGGAGTGACCCTCTTGCAGGAGGGACAAAGCAAATTGACGCAGATCCTGTGCAGTGCCAGGTGCCAGGCTGGAGAGATTGTAGAGCACTCTGGGCACAGAAGAGTAGCCACTGACAACTCTAGCTGAGGGAGGGCTGCTAAAGTTCTATTGAATAATGTTTCAGTCAAGCTTTATAGGAGAAGTACAAGCTGTTCAGGAGGCGGGGTTCTTAACAGGCACCCACAGACTTCCAAGGACTAGAGAGAGTGCAGCAAGCCTATGAACATGGATTGGGGAAACAAGATAAAACCTTTCTGTTTTCATTAGCATTGAATTTTCTTCCATTGCAAATATAGGAAACAAACCACAGCAACATTAATAATGCCATTATTAATGCCACCTATAGAAATCGCAACTGTTTTTGTATTATATAAATATATCCTTGTAAGCAGTTAACATCTTTTATGGTCATTTTTGCTTTAATATTATAGGAGTACATCTACTACTGGGCTACATCAGTGTCTTAATAAGATATACGTGTTAGTGTATCAGAAACAAAACTGATTTTAATACTTAATTGATTTAGTCTCTTGATAAGTAAATTTCTATACTGATTGACTTCCCTTGTTAGTCTATGATTTTTCTTCATACATACAATAGAATCATTTTTGCAAAGTTGGCATGGGTTTCAGGTGGTACCTGGTTCAGCAAGGTTAAGAATTCCCCAAAGGAATAGCTTATTCTAGATTTTAATCACTTGATGTTTCAAACTTTAATACTGTTTTATTAAGAAGAGGCATGAAGACACAATATATATGTAACAACTCTGTAAAATATAGTGAGCAATAGTCATTTTCCAAATTTTCATAGAACATGTCACTGGGCAGCAAATCTTTAAGATGTATTAACAGCTCACCCAGAATTTCTAACAAAATTGGTCTCGAATGACCTCAGAATCGGGGTAGGCTGTGATTTGATAAAGGGTAAAGAAAGACTGAACTCCTCCTCTGCCCTTTGGGGTGGGGCATGGCTAAGTTGCTAAGGCTCATTTAAGATCAATCAACATTTGCATACATGCATTTCATTGGTTATAGTTGAATATGCTAAAATGTTGTCAAACATTAACAGAGACAGCTGATAGCCATGAAAAGAACACGTGACTGGAAACCCATGGCTTCAGGTCTTAGCCTTAAGTCTGACACTGAAATCCCCTTGCACATGCTATAACATCAGCTAAACAGCGATAACAACCACTGCTCTAAGTTATCTATTATGTTTGTTCTGAGAGCCAAATGAGCATGTCAAAATGCTCATGAGTTTTGAAACAAAATAGGTCTGTTACTAACAAGGAAATAACAGCAAAATATTTATATAATCATATTTTGTTATAAATACAGAAATTACAGTGAGATTTCATCATAACCTTCATTATTAAATATATTGAAGATCAAGACTGTTAGATTGAGTTGAAAAAAATCTGGCTATTTGTATAAACTAAGAAATGAGAGTACAGTATATGAACACATGTGTACACAGGAGTTAGATTCCTACAAGGCAATGCCTTGTTATCCTCAGTAGCTAGATGACTCTGTAATTAAATTATTTCCCAGGAGCTGGCAATGAGCTTTCAAATACAACCTGTAGCAAAAACACAGGCATCAGTTTATGTATCTGCTGTCTAGAGTTCGTGAGACCAAGAGCACAAATACACATTTAATTGGTGGGATAGAATTCCATTTTAAAATTCTGATTGCTTTGCCCATAGCTTCTCCATGGGAACATGCAAGCGAACGCTGACAAACGATGCACATAGGAAGGGAAAGACACAGATCACAGGATAGATAAAAAGTCTATTTCTAGTAATTATGCTCTTCATTAGAACCTAGGAAAGGGAGATTTAAGTTCCATCCTGGGCTTTCCATCTTCACATCAATATTGGATGCTTATTTCTACAGAGAAAATACATCACATTTGGGGGGTTATATAAGTCAAACAAAGAGAGGCACATTCCAGTTCTCTCCACAGTCGTGAAGGCATACAGGATACCCCAGAGTGTCTTCTATTTCTAGTTTGAAGTGGTTTTCGGCTTCAAGCACACTTGCAGACGTCCGTACATCAAAACAAAGCCATTGCAGTTATATTTGTGAGACTTTATTATGTATAAATCATCCAAGTCAAATGGAGTCCCTAATACTGACCCTTGACTACCAGTTGAAATAGTCTCTAATCTTTAGCCATCCACTAAAAGAGTCAAATAAGATGCATTTGAGTTCTGAATATAGCGCATCTGGATTAAAAACAACCAAACCAACCCACAGAAGCAAAGCCTAATATGAATCCTGGAAAAGGACGCTTATGTGCAAATAGAGAAATGTTAATTACTAGTTGCCTATGATCACTGTTTTCCAAATCCAGACACCTGCACAAAGATACACGGGCATTTATCAGTTTCTGGGATGATGAAATAGTCTACAATCAGGAGAAAAATAAAACAATACAATTGCCCAATATCCCATGCAGCAATACACAACCACTAATGTACATTCCTGGCCAATCTAAGATCTGCAAGTGTTTAATTCTGTTACCATAAATTACACATTAATGAAACATGCTCAGAGCAGACACACTATTAATACCAAAGTAAGGCTGATCAAAATGGAAATCCCCAATCTCTAAAGATTGTATTCCAAACACAAAAGCAGATAATTAGTTTAAGGAACACAGCAGATTTTTTTTTTTTAACCCACACGCTCTTCCACCTAGATTTCTAAAACCTAAAGCTGACTGGATGCTGAGGGCTGTCTTTCCAGTGTGGCAAGCTTTGATCACTGTTATCTGGCTGTCTGGATTCATGGCTCTGCTGCTGGAGAGGCTCCCTATACTATCCCTCCGTTTCCATTCCTGTTTGTAAGGGTGCTCTGCTCCCTCCTCCCAAGCCTACATTTATGAGGCGGTAGGAAGCACCTGGAGTGTGGGACCCCTCCAGTTGTTCTCCTAGTGCGAATATCGCAAAGGTGGCCATTGCAGGGTCTCATCAGCCTTGGGGAAAACATTTGCAGCGTAAAGCCCGTTTGTTGTGTGATCCAAACGGATTCACCAATAAAAGCAGAAACAAAGCATATACTTTTTCCCCCCTCGTCCTGTATCCCCCTCATCATCCGGATAGCCCATTTCTTTCTGAGTCCTGCATCCTGAATGTACATGAATTACACAGCCCTTACTGGGAAGCCACACTCGCTCCTCAGCTGGAAGCTGCAGTCGGGAAGAAAGGGATCTTTCACCTGGCTTCTGATAGACACCTTGCCTGCTACACCGAGGGGCTGAGAGTCGGCTTCCAGCAAGATGTACAAAGGGGTGCCGAGTGGGAGACGTGTGCAAAGAAGCGAAGTGTGGGAGCTTTAACCTGGAATGGGCCACTCTCCTTGTGCCCATACGAGGCTCCTAGGTGATTTTAATTATAAATATTTATATCCACGGAAGCAAATTCAGAAGGATTTATATCCCAGGGGAGCACAGATCAATAGATCCAAGCAAACCTCATCTCTAGGCTGACCACTTAACACTGTTATCACCGATTAGGGCCGCTTGGCCCTCCGGGAAGGTGTCGGTTTCCCTCTCGTCCTCCATAGGTCCACCCTATTCTTGGCCCCAAGAGAAAATCAATAACACAATGTAAGGATCAATGCCCAGGACATCTGCTTGGCTGTAGTGGCTCACCTTCGGATCAGAGTTTGGTTCGCCCTTATCTATCCCACGAATCCTCATTCCCCCGCCCCTCTCCAGCCCATGCTCCCAGGTCTGCCGGGGGCTTCTAGAATTTGTTTATTACTAAAATCAGCCAAAACATTGCCGATACTTTTTGAGTCAGGAAAGAAAGACTTGGTGATCCTTTACCTCACTTTTCAAAAGTAAAGAAACTTACCAGGTGTCAATGATGGGGTCAGAGTCGATTTCTTGCCACGGCACATTTCCTGCTGCCCACTGCTGGGCCACCGAGGGCCATCGGTGCTCCCGGAGCTAGCCAGGTTACCGTTCCAGGTTTGTCGGCAGCTCCCTAGCTTGGTCTGTAGTTGATAGATCCTCTGCTCCTGAAGCATCCAGCTATTGACCCGCCCAGGGAAAGAAAGAAAAAAAAAATGGGAGAAAAAAATCAATTAATACTAAACAGCTTAACAAACCTCTGCGTAGCACAGGCCTAAAGCTCACGGGGCAGGAGCTGAGGTGGGTTCAGTGACGACCCTGTACAATCATGGGGACAGGCTCAGCCAGCTAGAAAGCTGATGTTCCAGGGACAGGAAGCCAATATGGTAGGCGTGATCACACACACACACACACACACACACACACACACACACACACACACCCCACAGTGCCTTCTTGCTCCCCCCTCTCTCTCATTCTTCAGCTTTGTCTGAAGTGCCTTAGTCTGGAGCAGAGAGGACAGTGCACGTACCTGCTCATTGTGGAATGGTGAAGAGTCACAAACACCCCAACAGAAGGGCTGCAACCAAAACTCGCAGAACGGGTGGATGGGTGTTTTTTTATTTGTCCACATGTTTGTGTTCGGAGGGAGAGGAAGGAAATAGAGATCTTGTTTTGTTCTAAAAAACGGCAAGGCCAGTTCTGTGTTGGAGGAGAGTTACTTTGCGCATTTATTGGTTCGTGCGCCTCTCTATCCTCACCGCACTCAGACAGACACGAAGCTTTTTAAAGTAGGGGAAGGACGAGAAAATGGGGGGGTCGGGGAGTGGGGTGGGGAGCATCATACCTTGACTTCCGGGCCTTCTGTCTTCTTCAGGAGCTTGGCTTGGAAGGCTCTGGGTTTTTTTTTTTTTTTTTTTTTTTTTTTTTTTCATCTGTTCCAGCTGTAAGGAGTTTACATAGGGAGGGAGCAAGGAAGGATCATGAATGTCAACCAATGAGCAATTAGCATGACAAGACTAAAGTATTGATCCACCAAAGCTCACTGCACTGCAGAAGCCCCAGAGGTAGAGGGGCTCCCCTGTCACTAACTCCAACAGCATGCTTTGGAAACCTGCATTACAGAGCCAGGTAGGTAGCTTTCACAGTTCAGGTCTTCCCCTGCGCCCCCCTCCCCTCCCTGGGTAATTAATGCAAGTGGCACCTTCATGCCCACCTGCAGCGCTTAGAGTTGTCTCCACCTCTGGGCAGAGAGCGGAAGAAAAGCAAGCAAAGATTTTTGTGTGCCCTACTTCATCCTTTAAAAAAATTTTTTTTTAAATGCAGTCCGTCCCCCACCCCACCCCCACCCAATGGCACCAGGAGTTTCTGTGTATTGATTAGGGAAAAGCAAGGGTGAGATCCTAGCCTGGCAGCTGGGACTGGAACTAATGTGGTTTTCTCTTTTGCATGGACAGGAGCAAAAAAAAAAAAATCCCTTACGTAGGACCAACTCTGGATGATCTGAATACACACATCTAGGGGATTTTAAACTCCTAGTAGCAAGAAGGGAAGAGGTAAGAGATAATCTAGTCCCATATATTAGGCTATACTGTTACTATCTTGGGGTCTTGAACAAGTTTGTTTCCTCTGACAAGAAAAGAATTAAAAGGCAGAAAAAAATTTTGGAAAGCAGCAAAAGCAACAAGTAAAATTTATTAAAAGTGAAACTGCATACACACACAGCCAGGCACACTTAGAGGCAGAAAAGATGCCCTGCAGAGCAGAAAGGGGACTTAGACATTGTAGTGGTTGGTTTTGCATGTCAATTTGACACAAGCTGGAGTCATCACAGAGAAAGGAGCTTCAGGTGAATAAATGTCTCCATGAGATCCAGCTGTAAGGCATTTTCTCAATTAGTGATCAAGGGAGGAAGGCCCCTTGTGGGTGGTGCCATCCCTGGGCTGGTAGTCTTGGGTTCTATAAGAGAGCAGGCTGAGCAAGCCAGGGCAGGCAAGGAAGTAAGTAGCATCCCTCCACGGCCTCTGCATCAGCTCCTGCTTTCTGACCTGCTTGAGTTCCAGTCCTGACTTCCTTTGGTGATGAACAGCAGTGTGGGAGTGTAAGCTGAATAGAGCCTTTCCTCCCCAGCTTGCTTCTTGGTCATGATGTTTTGCACAGGAATAGAAACCCTGACTAAGACAGACACTGAAGTTCATTCCCCCCACCCCCACCCCCATGGATGGCCAGGGGTTTTACGTGGTTTTGGAATGGGTCCCTCTCCTCTAATTTCAGATTGCTCAGCAGCACAAAGAAAGGGATCTGATAAGCCCACAGCTGTAGATAAACACGTTTAGGACTGGCTTTGAAGGTATTTGACCAGCTCAGACCAGTCAGCCAGAAGGAGAGCTCTGGCAGCAGGAGAAAAAGCCTACTAAGCCTTTTATAGATGGGCAGTATGAAGAAGCAGGCTGGAGATTGTCATCTTTATTATTTATCTGAGGCCCCCTTCTCTGCCTGTCAGGGATCTGTCCCTCTCCTAGTCCTTCCATATGATATCATAGACATGAGGATAAAGCTTGCAACGCAGCAGATGACTGTGTTTAGATGACGCTAGCCATGTGAGCGTTACCCCACAGGGCCCTTCAGCTGCTTCTCTCCATCACTTCCTCTCTAGGACTTACAAACTCCCTCCTCAAACTTCTTTTCCAGTTTCTTTCCACAACCTTTTAAAAAGACCCTCGAGTGTTTCATCTTCCCCCGTGGGATCTCTCCAGCAGTCACAATGGTAGATTATTGGATAATCTTACACTTGTGTAAAAATCCTTCTAGCACCAGGGACAGTACAATTCAGACACGGTCTCTACACTCAAAGAGCTACAGTAGCAGAACCAACAAGCTACTCATTGATAACAGTGCGATCCATGTTTGGTTCATTCATTCTGTGTTTGGGAACTTCCAGTTATCCAGAACCATTCATTGCTAATGCAAAAACAATGTGACAGACAGACGTTACCAATGTCTACTCTCCCCTTTCCTTTCCTCCTTGTCTGGGAAAAAAGGAGATAAATCTAGATTCCTCAGATCTTCTGAAGTAGAACTTTGCAGCTCAGATCTGGCCAGTTCAATGTGAGTAGAACACAGAGATGCCTGGCTTGGTTCAGAAGCCTCCCAAATGACATCTCATTCTTTTCCCCATTGATATGACCCGAAAGGTGATAAAGACAAGACAAGGAGGTCCTCTGGTTCTTTGGCATCCTGTTAGAGAAGAGTTGACTCACCCACTTTAAGATATGTCAGGAGGAATAATAACCTTCCTAGTGTTAAATGACCAAATTAGGTAAGACTGTTCATGCTAATATGGGCACAACCAGCATTAATTTTATTGATGAGATGAGAGGACCACATATGGCATTTGTCCTCATAGGGCTTGTACCCCACTGGGTGAGAAATATTAATAAACTAATCTCAAAATTAAATGTAAAGTGATTGTGGTAAGTGGCACAAAAAAACATTTCAGGCAATATACATGTGAGTTGGAGGAAATGCACCCCAATAAATGCCACCGAATAATTATGTTGAAATCTGAATTATGAGTAACTGGAAGTGATGTGGGCACATTGTAGGTGGGTAGAAACATACAGCCCAGGAAGCCACAGGCACACCCGTGTGAGTAGGGAGAATGGGGAGGAATATAATGTGACAGGAGGTTAGAGAAATAAGCAAGGGTGAAACCATTCAGGGCCTTACATTCAGGGCTATGAATCTCATTATCTCACAACTAGTGGGAAGCTAGTCAAGTGTGTTTTAAGGGAGGTCTATAATGCAGTCACACTTGTATTTTCAAAAGGTTTCTCTGCCTGCAGCATGAAGAGTAAATTGATAGTTTCATTTCCACACAGATGGTAGACCAGATGACCCAAAACTTTTCACCCAAAATGTTAAGATATTCTTGAATAAAACAGAACAACAAAGGGATACATTTATAAGTGGGCCACTCCCCAAGGTGACAGGTACAAAGAGAGACTTGATCTGAGAGCAATGAGCCCTGGGACACAGGCATTATGGCATCTGCCCAGTCTCAGTGACCACGGTAATTAATTTTTAGTAGTCAGATGAGTACAAAGACCAATAGAAGTTAACGAGTTGGAACTGAGATGTCTACACAATACTTGAACTCTTAAAAGGCTGGGCTGGGGCTGGGGCTGGGACTGGGGCTGAGGCTAGGGCTGGGGCTGGGACTGGGGCTGGGGCTGGGACTGGGACTGGGACTGGGACTGGGACTGGGACTGGGGCTGGGGCTGGGGCTGGGGCAGGGACTGGGACTGGGGATAGTCTACTGACTGTTGTAAGGATGTGTTTCTTTTTCCTGGCTAGTCTCTCCTGGGAATCTGTGTGTTTCACTGAGTCTGAGAATTTACATCTCTTACTATTCTAAACTTAGAAGTCCATAAACCACTAATCTGATAAATTTATGAAACTAAAACCAGGCAATGCTCTCAGTTCAGTAATATATACTTACAGGAGTAAACTCCCAAATATACTGGAGAGGGACCCCTTCATGTAAGTCACTTAGGACTTCTGCAGATGACTCTGTGATGTATCCACAGATTACAGACTAAGAATATTATAGAACCAAACAGCACATTTATATCTCTGAAATTTTCAGATGATAGAACTATCTTGTAACCAGTAAAGTGCTTGCTATGCAGGCACAAGGACCTGAGTTCAGACTCCCAACACCCATATAAAAAAACCAGCTACAGTGGTATGTGCCTGTGAGTCCAGTGCTGGGAAGGCAGAAACAAAATAATTCCTGGGGCTGCTGGCTAAATGGTCTTGCACGCCATGAGATTCAGTAAGAGAGCCTATCTCTGGAGGAAGAAACCTAAGGTTGACCTTTGGTCAACACACACACACACACACACACACACACACACAAACTTGGCAGAAATTACAAATTATACATAAAAGAGAGGACAAAATTCTGTGAGATAACAACATAACCCATTATAAAAACAGAAGAGGGAGAACAGGGAATGTGGGTGTAACTTCTTACCAAACATGTAGGAGTCTTGGCACACATCAGGATTTGGGAAACGATCATATTTTTTCCTCCTTATGTTAAATATGTTATCTATATAGGACAAACCTTTCCATTGCTCTGTTAGTGACATCAAATGTATAAGGACATAATGACTACTCCAGAGATAGGGAACATTTTCCATATTTAAAACTGTCAGCTCATAAGACATTCTCTCTGTTATGATTGTTAAGTGTCCTCATAAAGGAAAATATCATCCCAGTGTGATTCCTGTGCTTCTCTGTACTCTTCAGCTCCATGTTATCTTTCCAGCTGGGCACAAATTGAGGACACTGGCCTTTTCAATGGTGGACAACGAGACATAATGGGAGCAGGATGGCAAGCATCAAAGGAAAGCTGGAAATAAGGGAGGCTCATTATTTTATCAAAAAATATCCTTTCTTGTTACTGTTTCAAAAATTATCCCTGTGCTTTCCATGGGGCTGGAAATAAGTCAAGTATTGCCATCAAGAGGTCACCCGGCAGTTTGGATTGTGCTCTGGACAAACCAAACCCCAAACCGGCATGGCATGGAGATATAGGGAAGGTTTAGGTGGAAGACTCAGGTGGAACAGGATGGCTCCAAGGTCAAATAGTAGAACCATGCCCGTTTGACTCACCTGTATTTTGTGGGACCCTGACCATCACTGACACCATAATCACTATTCTTTCTTCAATATCATTTAATTGTTAGACTAAAACTGCAGAGGAGACATTAACAGCCCCTCTTTTTCGATGAAAAACAAAGAAAGGGGAAATGGATCGAACATTTTCAATTTGTTACACACTCGGGGGTGTGTGGGATCGACACCCTCAGGTCTCCTCAGCAGACTTAATGGCAGCCAAAGGGGACACGAGTCCTAAGGAGAACTGGGGGCTGATAGAGAACTTCCCCTTGCAGCTTCAAGACAAGCTGTGTTGGGTGCACCTGGGTATGAGACAAGGGTATTCTACCTCATCCAAGTGTTCTCAGCTCTGAAAACAGATTGCTTGTGTGTGTTTGGAGTGGGGGAAAAGGAGAGAGAGAAGTTGAGAGACAAACAGAGACACAAGAACAGAGGAAGGGAGGAAGGGAGAGAGATACACAAACAGAGGGAGAGAGAGGGAGAGAAAGGGAGGGGGAGAGAAAAAGGGAGGGAAAGAGAGAGAGGGGGAGGGAGGGAGAGGGACAGGGAGAGAGGGAGAGAGAGAGAGAGAAAGAGAGAGGGAGAGAGAATGAATGAGAATGAGAATTTTTTTTCAACTTTTATTAGATATTTTCTTCATTTACATTTCAAGTGTTATCCAGAAAGTTCCCTATATCCTCCCCCCTCCCGGCCCTGCTCCCCTACCCACCCGCTCCCACCCCTTGGCCCCGCCGTTCCCCTGTATTGGGGCATATAAAGTCTGCATAACCAAGGGGCCTCTCTTCCCACTGATGGCCAACTAGGCCATCATCTTCTATATATGCAGCTAGAGACACGAGCCCAGGGGGGAGAATGAGAATCTTAAGGAACAATGGTTCCCAGACTCTCAGTCATGGCTGTAGATGATGGGAAGTTGGGTTACTGAGTTCTTCACCCCTTGCTTTCACGCCCCATCCTTCCATAACACCTGCTGTTTGCCTGAAGATGTGTTGAACCTATCCACAACTGCCACTCTCCATCCCTAATGGTTTAAGCCACTGTCATTCCCACCATGCCCCATATACTTTCTGATGGGTCTTCCTGTTTTTTTTTTCCCTCACATATAAGCTCAGTCCCACTCTACCCCACAGCCAGGACAAGCTACAAATGAATTCCTGCCTTTGATGCTAGAAAGCATGAATATTCCCCAGTTGGCGGTGGCAGCACCACCACCACCTTCCTTGACATCAGAGCTCAGGCTTGTTGGTCTTCCAGCATAGATTAAACACAGTGGTTCTCTAGGAATCACTCAGGCCTTAACCACATTGTCAACTGAGCAGCCACCAGGATCCCAGCCTTTTATAAGTGTGAAGCCAGCGGTTGTTGGACTAGTCAACTGCTATTGTGGAAGCTAATCTGATAAATCCCCTTTTATAATGCTAATAATGATGATGATATAACTCAGATAATGCCACTTTCTTTACTTAAAACCCTCCAAGGCTTTACTGCACTTTGACTAACTCCCTACTTTTTGGTCAAGGTCTGTGTAACCCTATAGATACTGCCTGTGCACACTTCTCCCATTGGCTCTCCTCACTGGGATACTTTTCTAGCTGGAAACATATCTGTGAAAGTGCTCCAAAATCTTGACTTGTGTGCTCCTCTTTTTCAGGCTACCACACACATCACATCTTCAAAGGCTGCTTCCTCTCACTTTACCCTGCTTTGTTCTTTTTGGTTTTGTTTCAAATCATGCTTCAGAGCACTAAGTTTCAGTAACTAAGTCCAACACATAGCATTATAGTATCAAACAATAATATTTATAAGAATGAATACGGGGATTCCTAGCCTTCACTGATGCCTCTTACCTGCTGAGATGGGAGAAATGAGATATCCAACAGTTAGGAAATGCTGTTGTTTTTGTTATTGTTATTGTTTCTTGCAACAGCATCTCATGTAGCTCAGAAAGCCCTCCAACTCTCAACACAGTGTAAACTGGCCTTGAGCACCTCACCTTGCTTCCCACTCTACAGTTTTAGGAGAGCAGGTGGGTAACAGACTCTTGGCAGGAAACTTGTGCTCCATAAAATGTTCCTAGAAAGGGCTTTAATTAATTAACTTTTGTCTATTTTCTCTATGTAAATAAAACTTGTGTGAGAATGCAGAAGACAATGTCTTAATTAATAGCAGAACTGTAGGTGAAATTAAGCTGATAAATGGGCTAGTGACTGGGCCTGTATTTCCAAACTGTGGTAATAACAACTGTGCATGAATGAGGATATGGTCTCATAGTTTAAAAGGCACGGCGATGTGAGGGAACTAACCTTCTCAATAAGGAGACAGAGATTCTCAGTAAGGAGACAGAGATTCTCAGTAAGGAGACAGAGATTCTCAGTAAGGAGACAGAGATGCTCAGTAAGGAGACAGAGATTCTCAGTAAGGAGACAGAGATTCTCAGTAAGGAGACAGAGATTCTCAGTAAGGAGACAGAGATTCTCAGCATCTTAAAGACTTAAACTATGGCATAGCCAGAACAGCCAGTGAGGTCCACATCACGAGGTGGCCTGGAAAACCTGGTGACCCAATGAGTCATCCTAAGAGAACATTCATATTTCACATCAAATTTGGAAAACAGATGAAGTGTTTCCAGGGAAAGATGTTTCTGTTTTTTTGTCTGTCTTTGACATAGTGTCTTACTATGCAGCCCAGGCTAGCCCTGAACTTGACATCTATCTGGAGTCTTGAGTGATAGGTAGGTAATTAGACTGCCTGAGGCATTTTTTTTTGGGGGGGGAGCAGCATACTATGTTCCCAGAGGTGGTCTATTCCTATAGCTTAAAAACAACAGAAGTTAACATTCATTTTCATTTTGTTTGTTTGAGGTTCTCATGTCAGGCTGGTTTGGAACACATGCAGCCTCAAACTCATGACAATCCTCCTGTATCAGCCTCTCAGGTGCTGAGGTTACAGATGTGCGTCACCATGCCCAAGAGATAGCAGAGATAAATCTAAAACTCACCCGTTAGCAGAGCCAAGCTATCCCTGAAAGCGCTGAACTAAAGGATGCTCTTCCTCCCTCTGGTGGCTCTAGACAATTTCAGTTAACCTTTGGCTTGTAGTGTTCATATGACTTTTTTCCCCTTGTAAGTCTATGTATCTCCCTTCCTTCTTATGGGGATGCTAGTGCTAAGACCTAGGGTCTAGCCGGCTCACACTCTCTGATTCATTCTCTCCTCCACCAGGAATATTTCTGTGACAGTCTCTACGGATGAATCACACGCGCAACTTGTGTATTATCAATCTGTGCCAGACGGAACACGTCTTGGTTTTCATTAGGAACATTTGTAGGATATGGATGCTAAGGATGTGCCAAAACTCAGCTCAATCCTGTCTGGAGGTGTTATTACGGTTATTGGCTAGCGATTCCAGGCTGCCTTGAGAGCAGGCTGGGGCAGCAGCCATCCAAAGCTGTAATTCATAGGCTCCCTATTAGTAATTAGATAGCTAGGGTTGTTCCCACGCAAGGTTCATGGTTGTGATCTTCCCAGTGTTTCTTTACTTTCTCATATGTATGATAATGCTTAGTTTTAGAATCTCTCAGCTCCAACTGTGAGTGAAATTTCACAAGACTCATTTCCAGAGATTATTTTGGTGCTGTTAATAGTTGTGATCTTTGACGATCTCTCTTGTCACCAATTTCATTTTCCTGCTGGGGTTATAGAAAACTCATAATGAATAATTTATGTATTTTTGTCTCTGATACCGGTTCTTATTTATCTCAGGCTATCCTCAAACTCACTATAAAGGCAAAGACAAACATGAATTTTTTAAAAATTTTGTTTGTTTGTTTGTTTGTTTACCTGGAGACAGAGTTCACACGTGTAGCTCAGGCTGGTCTGAAATTCATTATGTAGACTAGGCTGGCCTTGAAATCACAGAAACCCACCTTCCGTTGCCTTCTGAAAACTGGGATTGAAGGCGTGCTCCACCACATCCAGCAGACATGGACTTCTGAGCCTCCTGCTCTGCCTCCCCAGTGCGGCATTGCTGGCACTGCTGGCATTGGTGGCATTGCCTGCAAGAAGAGCAGAAACCCAGGGCTTTGTGCATGCTAGACAAATGCTCTAGGGCAGCAGTTCTCAACCTGTGGGTCGTGTCGTGAGGAAATGGATTAAAGGGCCCCACAGTAGGACGGTTGAGAACCGTTGCACTAGCGCCTGAGCTACAGCTCAGCTATCCGTGTAAGTTTTACCATACTTATTTTTTGTCTTATCATTTCCTGGAGGATGTCTTTTTTTTTTCCAACATCCAGAGATTCTATTGTTAAAGATTTCCTACTAGGGTATATAGCTGAGCTTACGTCTGTCTCCATTTCTTCCTGAAGAAGAGTTTAGAAACGTTATGATATTATGATAATCATGCCTTGCATGTAATAGGTATCCACTGACTATTATTTCATCTGGCAATTCAAAGCAATAGTTTGATTCTAGCTGTATTGGAGGACTAAATACAAATGACATCTATTTAGTGAGGGGAAATGGTCCTGGTGCAACAGCAAACGACATACCAAATGGACCGAAATAAATTCACACGAAATGTAGCACACCAAGAAAACCAGAAAGTTGGAAGAAGTCACGGAGAGCTCAAACAAGTGAGCTCGAATTGAGTGAAGTCCTTTCTAAATGTGACACAGGACCTAGGTGTTACAAGGATTTGCAGATTAACAATAAGAGAGACAAAGCACGTTCCATATGGCAAAATTATTAGGAGCAAAGCAAAGCGAGATGACAAACAGGAAAATCATAATTCATATAAGTCAATTCCTGTAACATATTAGCTTCTATAAGTCAAAAAGTTCAATAAGCTAAGCAGACACGGACAATGTGTCAGAAATAGACAAAGATGTCTTTAATAGAAACAATACTGGGTTATATTGAGCGAAACACAAAGAAACACTATGTGATAGTATATCTACACTGAGATAGTATGTTATATTTAACATAGTAACAAATACCCGAATTAGTGATGAAATAATGATCTTGTTAAGGTGTGGTAAAATGCATGTGTATGCATATGTGTGTGTGTGTGTGTGTGTGTGTGTGTGTGTGTGCATGTGTTTATGAATTGCTGGTTGAAGTAAAACCCAGCATAAACTCTATGGGACACAACTTTTCCAAGACTCATGAAAATAACATCCAGATGCCCCTTGACCTAGAGTCCAGTTCTGTGAATTCATTCTACAGATGGACCTGCACAGTTATGGAACAGTACATGCAAATGGCTATACATTGAAGCTTTGTGATCAAAGAGGATCAGAAAGTACCTAAGGGTCCATCAGTATGAGACTAGCTAAATAAATGATGGTCTGTCCCTACAATGGTAAACTAGGAAGCTGTAGAGACACGATGGACTTTTCTACATAGAAATCCTTTCTTTTTAATTTGCAAGGCGACAAAACACAAGACAGGAGAGATCCAGAAAGACCATCATATCTGTGAGTGTGATATATCATAAAACAACACCAAAAAGCACATAAAAGGTCTGGAATAGCATGCGTAGTACACTGTTTGTGTAAATATGGGGAGGAGACTGAATGTACATATATGTATTTTATACACATAAAAGTGTCTCCTGCTTCTGAGACCCGGGAAGACTCAAGAGAGTTCACTGGCATCTGCACAGTCTTTTCACTTTCTGTCTTCAAGTACACACGCGATCTCTTTAGAGCTAGTGAATGATCCATCTAACCAAGCCTTTCTCTGTCCAAACAGGATTAAGTCTGTCTCCTTACTAGCTTACTGAACTGATACTCACGTAACACGAAATTAACCAAAGTGTCTAATTTCACGGCACTTAATGTACTCATGGTATTTCCCATCTATCGCCTATCTGGCTTTAAAACATTTGCACCTGCTCCCAAAGACAACCTTGAGCCTATTAAGTATGCACCCTTCCATCCTGACCTCCCCCAGTTCCTTTCTGTGAGTTAGGGCTTTACAGATAAACCGAATCACACACGTGATCTGTGGCATCTGGATCATTCCACTTAGCACGGGGCTTTGGAGGATTGTCTATGTTATAACTGTGCATCAGGACGTTGTTGCACTTTGCAACAGTCCAGTAGTCTGCTCAGGAGATGAACACACTTTGTTCAAGCATCAGTTGATGTTTGAGTATCTCTAACTTGCGGCTGTTCTGAATATCCATAAGCATCCACACACCTCCATCTGGATACCAGCTTCCAGCTGTTGTTCATATCCCACTAAGAGTAGGATGGATGGGTTGACTGTTAGCTCTGTGTTTTATTTCTTGAGTAACTTCTTGTGTTTCTTTTTGAAACCGTGTGGGCCCAGGTGCTAGATATTTATCATAGGTGTATCTGTTTACCAAATATTTAAGTGGATGCTAGCAAACAGGGCTTTTGCTCAGACAGGGGAGAGTCAAAAGTGAGCAAAACCACCAACCTTTAGTGGTCCTCCCTGTCTGACACAAAGAGATGGGGAAATACATAAGACAAACCGGATGATGTCGTCCTCATAATAAACACCAGAGAGGAGTCCAACAGTGCACGCAAAAGAAACCCCACTTCCTATGAGAACCCTAAAGACTCTTTCTTCCTGTGTGACTTCATGCAGTTTCTATGCGGGAATAATCCTACTTATTCATTGCTGTCTACAAGCACCTTGTGAGATAACCCAATAGAGAGCTAGGGGTGTGCCTCTTCTCCACTCTGAATCTGCCAACTCCGTCTCTTCTCAGGGTCTTTGCCCTTGCTATGCCTTGATTGGAATGTTCATTCCCCAATAGCCACCACCACCTCCTGATGCTGGAAACCTTATCCAACAGGAACCCAACTAACTCTACACATATGAACATTGTCCTATATCCTGTTGTCATCGCTGAACTTAACATGTCCCGGAAATGGTCTTGTTTACACTCATCGTATCCTCTGGCTTTAATTCTTGTTTATTCGCTGCTTTGTTACTGTGCTTGGGCCCCCCCAGGTGATGGATAAATATTTGCTCATTCATGAATAGATGTAGGAGGGCTTGTACAGTCAAGGGCTTACATTCCAGCAGAGACACGGTAAAATGATGGCTGCCAAGGGCATGTGTAAATGACTGGCTTCTAGTTTTCTGCCTGTGGCCATCTTCCCAGAGTCTACAACCAACTTAGCCACAAACACAACCCTGTCCTGTGCATACTCCTATTTTCATGACTACTTACTGAACGTTTCCACCTCTTCATTCCCCAGCCTCAGCTGAGGCCTTTCCTGATTTTTCCTGCCAACCTATAATTATAGGCTGCTTTCACCATGGCATCCTCTCAGCTGCTGTGTTCCTTTGCTGCTTCTCATCTTATTTTCTGCTCCCCATGAGAACTAATTAACTTGGGTCCATCCCAGACACGCCAATGTTGCAACATCTCCTTCACAGTGGTCTAGTCAAACTTTCCTAACACTTGTATGGAGCCTTTACTGACCACCCCATTCCATGCTCATCTGGCACCACTCATTTAGTATTCCAACACTTACTGATTTACTCCAAAGAGCATGAATGTTCTTCAGGTGGAAGCTGCTTACAACGTCGCTATACAAACATCCGCAGCCTTTCTCACAGAGTTACATGTGCATAGTGCACACATAAGTAATGTATCAAAAGGTAAATATAAACACGAGTAACACTGAGAAAATGTCTCAAGAATCTTGCAGGAGGGTAAATGTTAGGATCTTTGTTTCCTATATAAATCCATGTTTGAATCGTATGTTTGATGTGTATCCTTACTGATGCTAGGGCCCCCACTCAAAGATTCTGACTGAGCTAGTCTGGTTTTAAACAATAGTATTTTTTAGGCAATCCTAGATTAGGGTTGGAGAGAGACGGCTCAACCGTCAATAGCACGTACTGTGCTTTCAGAGAACCAGAGTTTGTGGTTCCAGCATCCACATAGGATAGCACACAACTGCTTTTAACTCTCGGGAATCCAACTCTGTCTTCTGGTCTCCATGGACACTGTACTCACATGTGTAAGTCCACATGCTCTCCAACACATTTGTACATAATTTTAAAAAATGCCTTTTAAAATACCTGTGTTATTTTAATGTATATAGCCACTGGGTAAGACTTTTCAGGCTCTGCCATGATTGCTAAATGTCTAAGGAAACATTTCTAGTGGCCTTTTCCCTGCTGAGTGTGTCTTAGGTATGATGGGATAATAGGTATCACATCAATCACCGTAGAGCATTTGCATTCTGGCAAGGGTCCACTTTCTACTTAGAATATCTTGGGATAGACCAGGAAGTCATGCTGTAGACTGGACATTTGCATCACTTAATTCACAGGTTGAAATCTAAACACCAATGAGATGTTCCAAAGGGCCAGAGCCTTTGGAAGTGACTAGTCATGACTAGGTCAGGAGAGGGCTTGACATCCTAATAAAAGAGATCCTCAAGGAATGTCCTCTTCCTGTTACTCCAAGTGGGGATTCAGTGAGACAGCATCGTCTATGGACAGACAGAGTCTGTTGGTGCTTTGGTCTTAGGCTCCTCAACCTCTGGAACTGACAGAAGTAAACTCCTGTTGCTCATAAGCTACTCAGTTTATGGTACTTTGCCATAGTAACCCAAATGGACTAAAAGAAGGATGAAGGCACCTATGGATAATGTAGCAGCTAAGAAACAGAGACATGGCAGATACTTTTCCATGGCTACCCAACAGTTAGAGCTGCTGTGCCTTATTTTGTTTAAGTGGTAATGTGGCTGCCTCAGGGGATGGACCACGATTGTTCTAAACCCATCTGGTGAGCTCATTCTCCTTTATTTGCTGTTGAGCTTGGAGCAAGAGTGGCCATGTGACATTGGCCCTGTCGATGATATTTATGAGTACATTTACCAAGGAAGGGGCTACTGGAGAAAAGTTTACTTTCTTATAAGGAGACTCCACCCATTTTATCTCCTTTTTAACAGGCTGTTTTACCAGCCATTTATAAAGGGACAAACACAAGGTCAGAAACCAACAAGGCAAAGGTGACAAAATAGAAGGGTAAGAGAGTTTTGAGTTTATTGTCGTCATTATTTGCTGAGAATTCATATCTTTTCTTCACTAGCAACTTCATAACACCCTTTTATTTATTGTCCACTTAACAAATAAAAATTGGACTAGAGGAGCTGAGGGGGACTGCAACCCCATAGAAAGAACAACATTAGCTGGCCAGACCACCCAGTGCTCTCAGAGAGTAGACCACCAACCAAGGAGTACACAGGGAGGGATCTATGGCTCCAGATACATATGTAGCAGAGGACGGCCTTGTCTGACACCAATGGGAGGGGAGGCCCTTGATCCTATGGAGGTTTGATGCCCCAGTGTAGGAGGATGCTGGAGGGGTGGAATAGGAGAGGGTGGGTGGGTAGGGAAGCACCCTCATAGGGGCAAAAAGGAGTGGGGAGAGGGAGATTGTAGGATGGGGAGCTTGTGGAGGGGTAACCAAGAAGTGGGATATCATTTGAGATGTAAACAAGTGAATTGACTAATCAAATAAATTAAATTAAATTAAATTAAATTTTAAAAATTGTATTTTCTGTTACTTGCTGCCCAAAGCATTTCTAATAGTCAGTCTGCTTTGGTTGTCCTAACACAATGCTGTAGGCTAGGTAGCTGCAACAGGAAAACCTTATTTTCTCATGCTCCTGGAAGGTAGAAGTCGACAATCATCCTGGCTTAAAGATAACTGTCTTCAGTATGGTGATCTGACGCGACCTGTCCTGGATGTGTGCATGTATAGCAAGAGCCAGCCACCCTCCCGATTCTCTTTTTATAAGGACACTAATCCCAGCATTCTGTCACGGCCACATTTAAACCCTACTTCCTTCTAGAGACCCTGTCTTCCAACGACCAACACACAGGGATTAAGGCTTCACAATCTGAGTTTGTGGCAAAGGTTCACAGATATTTAGTTTCTAAAACAAAACTCACATAAAATTATTCTGCCTAAACCCAGGACTTTCTTCAGCTCATGGCTACAGTCAAAGGTAAAGGGAAACCTTGCTTATGTTTCTGATGAAGTCTTCAGACTTCACCACGTATGTCAGAGGACAAAACTGCGAACTCGGACTGGTTTGACGTTGTGCAGGTAACCGCAGTTGTGATGAGCCAACCGTGTCACGACGACCACGTCATGCCCAGAAGTTAGCATTTCACACACAGATCTCCTCCTCATCTGCCAGTCTTACATTCTCCCCGCCCACTCTTCTGCAGTGTTTCCTGAGCTTGGGTTGGGAAGAGATTAGTACAGATGACTCATCCATAGCTGAACACTTACTCAAAACATTATGAGACTAATTTTTTTTTCGTTTTTTTTTTTGTAACTTGAGTACATCAATTCTTCAGCGGGAAGTCTTTAGGTGACAATGTTATGCCACTCTGTCAAAAGGTTGGACAACCCTGCTAGGAGTTGGTGAAATACTGTGGAGACAACCCCCAGGGATGACTTCAGCACGCTTGAGAAACACAGCAAAGACAAAACCAAAGCCAACCAACTGACTGACCAAAAACAAAAACAAAACCTAACCAAACTGAAAATAAAGCTCTGAAACCTAAGAGACCCAAAAGGCAGAGCAAAACCAAGAGGGGATGAGAAGAACTAACGAGGAGAAGTAGAACCATCTGTCTGTCCACTCGCTACACTCTGGCCCGCTTTGTGCTGTAAGGCGCTGGTCACTCAAAAGTGGAGACTGCAGGATTCCGGACCTCCAGAAACTCTCCAAACAAACAAACAAGAGACACAGAAATGGCGATGAAGGAAGGGCTCAACGCTTGCCCTGCAGTGATATACACCAGCGATTTAGAAGTTCAGTGTTCCCAGGGAGTCCTCCCACCCCCCACCAAAGGCTTGGGGCCATGCGTGCTTGCCAAGTGCACAGGAGCTGCCAAAGTGAGGACTATTCGCGCATCTCTCTTGGACTGACTCGTCTCCAAAATGACTGCCCTGCTGAAAATGAAAAAAAAAAGGAACAACTTAGTCACAAATCTGGGACATAGTTTTAAGCCTAATCTTGCTCTTCACTTCCTAGAAGAAATGTAGATTGGGGTGGGGGGTGCAGTATACAATTACTTAGGGCCTGGGAAAGAATAGAATCAGCGGAGGCAAGCCAATAAATTCGCTCACAGGTAGGACATCCTCATTACTTTGAAATCAGCTCCATCCTTCAGACCTTGACTAGCAGAGAGATTTTTTATTTTTCTCCATCTTTAGTGAACTTGCTAGAAAAAAGAAATGCTGTGATTTTGAAAACCAACCTATGGCTTGATCCTTTAAGAGGAGCTAAAGGCAATTTACATCTGTTACTTTATATAATTTCTTCCAAATTTTCCTTTGAGGGCTGTGGAGGCAGCTCAGTTGGTAAAGTGCTGACCAGGTAGATTTTTCATTCATCTTTACCACCATGCAGACTAGCACTGCTTCAGCTGGCTGGCCAGGAACATTTGCAGCTCAGAAGAGCTCAGAAGCAGCTCTGCAGATTGGGTGTCTAAATATTAAAAAAAAAATTAAAAAGGAAATAGTGGCGTGAAGCACATTCTGGCTTCAAACTCTGATAAATATATATCTTCCCAACAGCCTAGAAGACCACGTTCTAATCAGGAACCTTTAGACTGTAGACTATACGAGGCCCAGAGGGGTAGTTGGTAGGTGTCAGACTGTAAGTCCGCCCTTTCCTTTACCCTAGTCTTATCTCTTGCTGTGAATGTTTTTACACACATGTTAAGGACGCTGCTTACACATCTAACATCCATCCCCACTTCTGTACATAGTTATTACCTTGTCCCCCTTGGCTACTAGTCCAGCTTTCTGATGCTGACCAAAAGGGTGGCCTCAGAGAAGAGTCCTGTACAGGCCCTAGGGGCAAGCTTGAAAGTCAAGAGTCCTGGAGAATGAAATGTGGTCTGGAAGTAGAGAGGGTTGTAGCAGTGAGTGGATACCCCACCTTTCTTGATCTAAGGGCTCCTTATACAATGGGAAAGCGTGAGGTAGGGCTGGGACATAGCCCTCTAAGATGGAGTCCAGAACAGCCCCCCCTCCCTTCCTCCTGACTGTGCTCAGATGTTGCCAGTGTGGAGAGTGTATGCAAACTCTCTTAAATCTAAGAGCTTCAGTTTCCTGGTCTATAGAAGGGATCATAAAGTGGCTATGGATGTCACTATACATGCTGGTAGAGAAGTATAAATATATTTAATACTGTGTGGGAGAAGGCTCTATAAAGATACCATTTCCTAGTCATGAGTTTACTCGAGTGCTATTTTTCTTCCCATTTTTACCATGTACTAAATCAAAGGGCAATGCGGCTGCTGACCGTGCACACATTTCCATGTTCTCATGGACATATAATCAAAAAAAAAAAAAAAAAAAAAAAAAAAAAAAAAAAGAAAGCAAAAATGGAGGTATGATGACAATCGAGGTGGGACTTATTAAATACCGCTTAGATTTTATTTTCCCCAAACCTGATGATTTTTCCAGGGCCAGGTTCATTTCCTGAAGCCCGTGGAGGTGCGCTAATTTGCATAAGTGATCTAGGCTCCTGTATGGATGTCGTGTAAGGACATTACTCTTCTGCTACGAGGTGGGATGACTGCCGTATTATACAGGAAGCCGGATGAAATCTCATCGGCTCAGCAGGCGGAGAATAGCAGCGTACCTTTGTGGCAGAGGCAGACAGCAGAATGAGCGGGGTGTGCCCGGGAATGAATCACGCCATGAGCCTCTGCATCCATAAAAATGAGGCTGATCTCGGGTCAGGCGGGCGGGTGATGTGTCACAGAGGCAGGTTAAACTGACTCGACCCTCTGGCTGGCTGATTTGAAGCTGACAAAGGGGGCCGGGCTGTGGCTCTGGGCTCTGAATCTCTTTCTATTGTCTCTGGACATTTTGAACTAGGAAAACCTCTGGATGTTTTTTCCACTTTTAGGATTTTTTTTTCCTTCTTCTTCTCTTCTTCTCTATAAAATCTGTTTTATTCCTACTATTTGCACAGAAATTCAAATCAGTTTTATTCTTGAGGTAGGTATTTTGGAAAGTTGCCGGGGTTGTATATTTAATCCTTTTTTTTTTTTTTTTTAATCTTGCTAAACAGAACAAATCTGTCCTATTTCTATTTTTGCTTTTCAAAAGCAATTACTTCCCTGCCATTTCTAGACATTCGGGCAGAAGAGACTGCCTTGATTACCCATCCTTCCGTGTCCCTCCCCCTTTCGGCTTCTGCACTGCTAAGGAAGGATTCAATTAAATGAGGTGTCAGCGGAGTTACAATGGTTTCAGGTCATAGACAGCAGGAAAAAGCTGCAGAGCCCGCTGCGGCTGCCCCATGTATGTAAATGTATATATTTATATGAGGGTTGTCACTTGCGGGACTCTCTCCTCCAGCTCTTCCCTGATCAAAGGTGATTGCTGAGGCAATCACTGCAAGGGAAGAGTGAGCCAGCCCCCCCCCCCCCCCCCCCCCCCC
>LR750178.1:455509-707059 GCA_902729485.2 Mus minutoides | reverse complement strand
TTTATTTACTCTTCCACCGGTTTGGAGGAAAGGGAATCGAGAAATGATGTAATTGCATTACAATCTCTAAAATAAAAGCTTCAAAACAAAGCAAAATTAATAAAATAAATCATGTTATTTTTCACGAGTAGCTTGAAGCAGTTACATATTCTTGACCAATAGCGAGGTCTACTTAATAGGTCCTTACCTATTAAAATATTACCCAGTAAAATATTATCCTTCCAGTCTAATCTCTAAGCTTTTCATCTCTCCCTTCTTTGAAATTTTACCTCACTAACATCAGAATAACCTAATTTATTATGTGTTTTCTAAATATTTTCCTGTTCAACTTTAATTTTAACAAGGGTAAGAGATGGGCATATCTCATTATTTTAGGAAGGCAGCTAGGGGAGATATCATAGAGAAAATGGCTAAGCAGCTCTTGGATAGGGAAAGAACAGGCTGGATTCAGAGAAAACCAAATGGGCAGATTCCTCCACAGCAGGATCATTGGGTGCAGTGACAGGGGACAAATGACGGAAAGGAGAAAAGGCCAAAGCGGACAGCAGACGATGAGGTCAGAAGGGTGTAAAATAAAAACCCAAAGCCTTTTAGAACTGGGAGGGAAAGTTGTTTGAAAGGATGAAGAATTTTAAAAAGATTCGTCAGGACAGAGAAGTATCTTCTGTTTCTCTTTTTTTATTTTTATTTTTTATTTTTTATTAGATATTTTCTTCATTTACATTTCAAATGCTATCCCCTTTTCTAGTTTCCTCTCTGAAAATCCCCTATTCCCTTTCTGCTCCCCCTGCTCCCCAACTCACCCACTTCTGCTTTTTTTTTTTTTTTAAAGATTCACCCACTTCAAGCACCTACACATAAATGAGGTAAATTTTGAAAATCAAAAGGAAGTGGAACCAAATGGATTATGGTAACAACTATGAGACTTTCAATTGTAGTGTTCCATTCCAAAAGAGTGTCATGCTTGATACTCAATGATATTTAAGAAAAGGACACATAAACCAAGGATTTCATGTCCAGCGAAACTGACCTTCAAGTACAAAGAGGGATAAACATAACAGGCAAAGTCAGAGAAATTGTTCCCTTTTAAGGAATCTCTCGAGAACGAACTTGAGACAACTGAAATAATTACAGTGACATTAAATATATATACTTGAAGAACTAAGAAATTAAAAGTAGATCACATTATATAATAGCTACACAATTTGAAAATTTAAATGTAAGTATTAATTTAATAATAGGGAAGGGGACAAAGAAAATGTTCATAGAAGTTCCCAAAGGAGAAAATAAATATAATGGAAATAAACATTGTAAAGATAATGAGGCAGAAGGAGTAATCTCTGAGAATAATGAAAAGACATACAACTTTGGACTGGTAGGGACAACTAATGAATAAATGCTCACACCATTTAAATTCTTGTAGAATTTACATTCTAATGGCTTTCGGCAATGGGGAAAAGGCTATTTTCTTAACACAGTAGAGGTAGACGGGGTGCCAAATGCCTCTTACTGGCAACATTGGATGTAGGTTTTAGTGAGAAAATACTTGTACCAATTAAATATGAGCACAGAATTAATCTATTGTTGGGAATGTAAACATACTGCTTTTGTGTAGGATATGCCTATCAACCACATATCCCAGGAAAAATTACTCAAGTAAATTTGTTTCGTATGATAACAAGATATATAAAAAAACAACGTGGCCAAGAAAAAGTAAAGACAAGGGAAGAGTTAAGTAGTGCTGCCATGACAGTTCTGTGTGCACAGGTTACTGTCCTCCAGAGACCTCCAGATGACCTGCGCGTTGCAATTTAAAGGTGAGGTGTCTCCACATTTCCACAGGCTCAAATGTCTGTGCACTGAGACCCCAGCTGGCGGTGCTGTTCTGACGGCTTGGGGAGCCCTTGGGAGGTAGAGCCCTCCTGGAGGAAGTGGGCCTCTAGGGGTGAGCCTTGAGGGTTAGCGGTTGTGGAGGTTATGGATAGATTTTGTTCTTTGCCTCTATAGCGTGGATGAGATGTCACTAGCCTGCCTTCCATCCCTGCCTCCGTTCCTCCCCTACTGCGGTGGACCGTAACCCCTCAGATACATCCTTGCTTCCTTCTGACAGCCTTTTGGTCACACGATGGAAAAAGTAACTCATATACTGGAGCTAGACTTTCTTCTCTGTCTTTAGAGTTAGAATCGTTCTGTGGCCAATACATGTAAGATCTGAAAAAAAAAATTATGAAAAATATAAATGGTGACAAATGAGAAAAAAAGTATAAATGCCAAAGTAGCAGCAGATATAGAAAAGACAAGAGGTTTTCACAACTTAAAACAACAACAACAACAACAACAACACCTTTGAAAGACAGTATGTCAAGAAATAAATATTTAAAAAATAATACTTGGAGCATAAAAGCAACCACTAGAAAGATTTAAAATATATAATGAATGAAGATAGTAGCCAGAGATCCAGTGCATAAGAAGACAGGAAATAGTGTATCTTTAGGACCTCAGCTTGTCTGTCTGTTTTTTTTTGTTGTTGTTGTTTTGAGACAGAGCTCAGTATTATAGCCCTGGCTATCTTGGAACTCACTATGTAGACCAGGCCAGGCTGGTCTCAAACTCACAGAGATCCACCTGCTTCTGCCTCCTGTGTACTGGGATTAAAGGTGTGCCCTGCTGCCCCAGCTTTATTCAACCCCAACAGAAATAAAAAAGAATACTGTTAATAATTACAATGGCTGATCATTCAGATCTCTCTGGAAGTAGACTTCAAACAAGCATGGGGCATTTTCCTATAAGAGATAACGGAAGGATGTCCCAGTTATCAGGAGGGAGTCTAATCAATAGACAGTTAAAAATAAGATAAATTCACAATCAATGAATCCTACTCTATGATGTACTAAGTATCCTAAGTATCCTCCGTGGTCCCTGCCTCTCGCTCACTGGTCCCTGCCTCTCGCTCACTGGTCCCTGCCTCTCGCTCACTGGTCCCTGCCTCTCGCTCACTGGTCCCTGCCTCTCGCTCACTGGTCCCTGCCTCTCGCTCACTGGTCCCTGCCTCTCGCTCACTGGTCCCTGCCTCTCGCTCACTGGTCCCTGCCTCTCGCTCACTGGCCAGGCAGAGTGAGGCTTTACTCTCTTCTAGTCGACCTCAGGGAAGGGTGAGTGCTACCCAGTTAGGCACATACCATAGGCCTATTTAAGACTTGCGTTAGTTATCTAATTTAGTTTTCACATATGTTCACAAGGCAGGTATTGATACCTACCCGTATTTTTAAAAAGCTTCAGGAAATTAAGATGTTAGGTTATTTAGGTTATTTCTCTGATAGACGGTATGGCCTATCATAAGCCAAGCCCTTGTGAGGTGGAGGGCACACTGTCTCCTCTCCACTTGTTACAAAACTGGGTTGGTCTGTGCTCGCTGTACTGCGTGGATGAATTTCTTGAGGGATACCTCATCTCCCTGTCTAGATTCTCAGTGTTTTAATGAAGGTCACTTTGGCTTGAACAGTTAAAGCTTTTTATCTTTTCTTTTCTTTTCTTTTCTTTTCTCTTCTTTTCTTTCTTCTTCTTTTTTTTAAAAAGAGTTACTTATGTTTATGTGCATGAGTGTTTTTTCTACATGTATGTGTATGTACCATGGATGTACCTGCTGCCTGTAAAGACCAGAAGAGGGAGTCAGATCCTCTGGGGCACTAGAGTTACAGATGGCTGAGGTCCTCCATGTGGGCAGGTAGAACTCGAACCCAGGCCATCCCCAAGAGCAGCAAGTGCTTTTAACTGCTGAGCCATCTCTCCAACTCCCAGTTGTTACAGCACATAACAGGGCACCTTTTGTTAGTAATGAGCTCAATCAGGAGGATCTATTAGGGAATGCTGGAATCTAGACAAGGGAAGAGGACTGTAATAGTTGTAGACTTATGTAAATTGGCTGTAATAAACAATGACTGGTTTGAAGCACCAAGATCCTCTAAACACACTGTAACGTTCCTCCCAAATTTACATCCTCATCCTTCCTAGATTTTCTAACTAGGCCATTTTCTCGGGATCATAAGCCAATAAGACAAATTGGTATCCAATTAGTTTTCCCTGTTTAGATTTCTGATGTGCCTCCAGCATTGTTTCTGATTCATTTTCCTTTGATTTGCTTTACCCACCAGGCACACTATTTGTTTAGGGGTGGGTGTGGGGAGAGCTTTAATGGCTAGCTCATGTTTACCACCTACATGTGACGATATTTCAAAGGAAAACTGGCTCAAAACACCTTATAAAAGGAATCGGGGAGATCGGGTCTTTGTGAACAATAGGTTTCCTCGTAAGCCATCAGTATTTCATGGTGCCTGGCTCAATGCAAATTCCAGTGCTGGTAGAATTGAATGCAATCTTCCCAGGCATATTCATTCTCAGGGCAGGCGCATGTGAAGTATGGCTGTTCCTCATGCAGCAATGTCTTCGTATTCCTTCCCGTCCTCCCCCCAACCCCCACCCCACCAATGCCATCTACCCAGCCTGCCCCGCTCAGACGAGCACCCCCACCCCCACCCCCAGCAATTATGCTGTGCTGCCAGCGTGGATAGATTTCGGTCAGGGTTTTGTTTCACTGTGGCAACGTCTTGTTTCAATAAATGCTGGCACTCGGGCTTCTGTGGCTTTTTATTCAAGCTGAGGATGCAGGCTTGCAAGCTGCCTGTCCCTTTGCATTTAGCTGCAAGTGTTGGCGGCCCCTCCCCCAGCCACCCTTCCCACTCTTGCTGCTACTACTTTTATTCAATTCAACACTTGAGGGAACCGCAGATGAAATGCCCCTGAATCTAAATTGCCAGCAATGGAAATAACAACCTATTTTCTGACCTCCCCTTCCTCCACCCACACTTCGAATCCGCATCTTAGGCGCACAAAGCTGTTCTCACTGTCTCTTGGGTTTGCTGTTATAGTGGCTTTTCTGGGTATGGGTGGGTGGGGGTGGGGGTAAAAAAAAAAAGGAACAACCTCAAACACAAATCCATTAGGAAAAATAACTGGTAAAGTACAGAACTGTGCATGTATATGCTTATGAGGCTATTCGAATGCTGGAGAATATACAATTCACAAAGAGAAACAGGAATTCACACATGAAGCTGTCACCCCGGGAGAGGATACACTCACTCACCCAGCACCAGCCACGGTGGACAAAGCTTTTGGTTTTTTATTTTTGAAATTTCTCTGAGAGAATTGCTCTTCCCACCAGTCCCTAAGAGATAAATAAAACCAAGGCCCCTTGACACTCCATTTTAAAAATCCAGTATTACGCAGTTTCATCACTGACCACGTTGGAAGACTTCCCTGTGAATGGATTGAATGGATTTCTATTTATTAAAAAATACTATATCCTCTCTGCAAGCCGATAAACTGACTGTTGATGAGATTTTAAAATGTGATGCTCTAACAGAAACCCACCCACCGCGAGTTGGTGGCCAGGAGCCGTGACAAATGCTGTGCCAGCCCCACACGCCATTATGAAAACTGTTCCCTGCTGGCTGTGATGGTGCATCTCTGTGACTTCAGTGCTTCAGAGGTAGAGGTAGAAAGCTGGGGTTTAGGGCTATCTTCTGCCACATAGTGAGTCTGAAGCTAGCCTGGGCTACATGAGAATCACCCAATGCTCTCTCCCCAGGCACAGACAGACACAGACACAGACACAGACACAGACACAGACACAGACACAGACACAGACACAGACACAGACACAGACACAGACACAGACACAGACACAGACACAGACAGACACAGACACAGACACAGACACAGATACACACACACACACACACACAGAGAGAGAGAGAGAGAGAGAGAGAGAGAGAGAGAGAAACTAGCTCATCAGAGAGATTAAGACTTACCCAAGTCCACACAGCCAGTGAACAGATAGGAACTCAGGACTGGATTAAAGACTGTCCTTTGCTTCAAGAGAGGTCCTAAGGAGTGGTTTGTGACAGAGTGGCATGCTGAACATAGGACATTGAACAAGAAAAAGCGTGAGCACAGAAATGGAAAAAGTATAAGCAGAATAACCCTCTGATTATTTAATGCTGTTTTCCCATTCTCTAAGGAATAGCAATTTGAATTTCCACTGTCCTTAGGGCCCATTCTCCACCTGCTCTGCCCTCCTTAGGGCCCATCCCCCACCTGCCCTGCCCTGGCACCTTGCTCCATTTCTATCCTCTGGCTATAACATTTGGGGAGCTATTTGAAAACGGTCAATTCTAGAAGTGATACAATTGATTTAGCTTAACTAATCACATTTTAGAATTTTTAATTAATAAATCTCTTAACCTCCAGTCATAACTGTTAAACCCCCAGTACTGAGAACACACTATTCTGGTGGAAAGAAATTAGGCCATACTTTTTAAAAATGGAGATGTAGGAGCCTTCTCGTACAGGCACCTTTTTACATTATGTTCTTCCCCAGGGGTTTAACGCAACACATTAGGAAGTGAACTGAAAACTGTTATCAAGGAAGAATAAAATGGAAGGAGAGAGAGACAGAGAGACAGAGACAGAGAGACAGACAGACAGAACTGGGAGCAGCTCCTCCACACATTCAAATAGTCCCTGGATGCTGTTTCTAACAACTAATGGTGCCCATCCCTCATGACTCTCCTTCTGCTATCAACCCAGACTTCATTCACATTCAATGCTGGAGAAAGTGTGGGGTGAGGAGGAGGAGGAGGAGGGGGAGAAGGAGAAAGAGGAGGAGGAGGAGGAGGAAGAGAAGGAGGGAGTGTGCTTTGGAATCCCACTGTCTGTAGGGAAAGCTGCAAGCTCTGGCTGTTTCCATCTGAACGACACTTCATTTGGTCCAGCTCAATGTTTGCTGATGGTTCATGCTGTCTAGAAAAAGCTTTAATTAAACCTTCTAGGCTTACCTCAGCCTTTCCTTTTCTGTTGGGCAAACTCTTTTACTGAAAATACAGAAGAAATGGTCAGAAGGAAAACAATACAGTTGGACAGTTAAAGAGGAGTTAAATGGGAGGAAATCGTGAGCTTGGTCAAATTTCAGAAGGATGCTAGCCCTGAGACTGTGAGAGTCTGACATTTAAACCAAAGCATACACATACACACACACACACACACACACACACACACACACACACACATATGTGTATATATATACATACACACACACATATATATATATGCATATATACATACACATAATACATATATGCACATATATCACATACATGTATACAAACACACATATGTACACATATCTGCATACACACATATCTACAGATGCTATTTCTACTCCATGTATTTATCCAATAGAAAGTATACGAAGATGTTCCGTATTAACTCAAAACATGGCTTCCTTAGCTTTTAAATATTTTTTATATTATTGATAAGGATAACAAAACCATACCATAATAATGTCATGATAAGTCCAATCATTTCATGTGAAGAATACATTTTGATTTAAAAAAAAATGGAATACAAAAATACATTTACCTGGTATAAAGTTTCTGACTGCTTTAAGTTGTTCTTGTTGGACAAGCACCTCCCACCGCAGCACCTCCCACCACAGCACCTCCCAGTTCGTAATTTTCCAGTAGTTGTGAGAAATCCATAATTCTCCCACTGAAATGTTAATTCACAAATCTCAACTATATAAAGATGTATGAAATTATGCGCAAACACACACTATCAATTGTGTAAAGATAATGGTAAATGCACACATATACTTTGAACCTATATCTATATACATCTGTCCATATAGACTCATGTCAAAAAATTGCATGTATGTGTGCCTGGTGCCTGGGGGTAGGGGATATTAGAGGCCATTGGATCCCCTGGAAATGGAGTTACAGGTGGCAGAGAGTTGCCACATAGGTGCTGGGAATGAATGCAGGGCCTCTGCAGGAGCAGCCAGTGCTCTTAACACTGAGCCCCGTGTATAATCTTACACTGTTTGGATTGACATAGAGAGCTCCGTGGAGCAGCCAATGCAGAGAAGATGTCCCGAAAACCTGGACCCACCAAAGAGCGACACAATTGCATCTAATAAAGAAGATGAGGAATTCTGTCCCAGGCCACCTTCTGCTCTCCAGGCTTCCTCCATCTCTGAAACTTACTTTGTTTCCCTCTAAAATTACCTACTATCATTCACGTCCCTTTCCCACATGACCATCACATTTCAGCTTCAGTCTTCTTCATATTTTGTATGCCTTTCCCCCTATGAATGCGTTAGTGGGTTTGTTATAGCAGATTCAACTATTTACAGTAAGAAGTTACTGTTAATACACACCACACACGCACACACACACACGCACACACACACACACACACACACACACACATACACACAGCATTTATTTATAACCTTGGAATATGTTTTCTGAAAGTACATCTCACTATTAAATTGGAGGAAACAATACAACAAACATCTTCACACTAGTCCGAGGCAGACCACAGGTTACATCCATCTTCTCTCCAACCTCGTTCTGGCTCAGCGGAGAGAGACAAAGAGGTCAGGCAGAAGGAAATAAAATACATAAACTACGCTGAGCTCCAATCAAGTTTATGTCAGAGGGTGTGGCATCAGTGTGTTCAGCAACATTTGATATACTGTTCCACCCGCGCTCTGAAAACACCATCAAGGTGACAGACAGAAAGACTTAAACAGCGCCATTCTGATAACACTGTGATATGGCCTACTGTGGAGTCCTTTGTGATTAGGGATTCAGTTGCTGGCCTTACACACGCTAGACAAGTGCTCTACCACGGGCCTACATCCTATCTCTGAATTGTTGTCTTAGTTTATATGTTTCTTCAAAAAAAGTACAGTAGAAATGTTTTTAAATCCACTGGCATGAATTCTTTATGATATTTATGAATAACAAAATTATTCTGTACAAATTCTAATTTTATACTGACCCTATCATTATGAATCTGTGTTTTTTTTTTTTTTTTTGTAGGCTGTTTTGGTTAATTGATCTCTATTTTATTTAATTACTTTTAGTTTTTATTAATTTCCGTTCTTGTTACTCTGCTTTATTTCTTTCCAACCTATTTCAGTTTTTATTTGTAAAGTTTCTCCTGCGTCTTTGTAACTGGCTCCTCCTTTCGGAACTGTACTCCGGCTGCTCCCTTTCTTCTACCAACATTCAAGAAACTAGAGAGTGAAACAATGAAAATTTCTACTGGTAAATAACATTTCTTTAGACGTCTAGAACCTAGGGTGTCTAGTGACCTTTAAATAGCATCAGACTATATAATGTGTCTCTTTATTCTTTAGTGCTGAAACTCATAAACTGGTGTGATATTTCACTTGTAAAAAAAGGGATGCTTTCTAAAAAGTTGTGGTAACGAGCCACAGGAATTCAATGGTTTGGCCAGCTGGGTAGAAAATGGGAGGCATACCGTCTGGATGATGAAAGCCATGTTCAGCACGGTACCTACCCACTGTATCATCTGGAGCATCTCCGCACATAAAGTTCTGATGCATACCTGGGTTCCTAACATGGTCTTAGATGAGAAATAGCTCCCTTCCCAACTTCTTAGGATGCCAGCCCTTGTCTGACCCTGGATTCCTTGGCTTTGTCTTCTCAATACTGGCTTTTAATTGCTTTAACTTTTAAAAAAAGTTACATGCATAGGTGTTTGCTCTGCATGTATGTTTGTGCACAACATGCATTCCTAGGGCCCATGGTAGTCTGAAGAGGGCCTTGGATCACTTAGAGCCAGAGTTATAGGCAGTTGTGAGCTGCCGTGTGGGTGTTGGGAACTGAACCTGGATCCTCTGCAAGAGCAGACAGTGCTCTCGACCTCTGAGCACTCTCTCCAGCCCCAGTGTTAGACTTAAGCAGTGAGCAGACAGACTTGGGAGCAGGAGAAATATTTTACTTTTAACCATAAATTATCAAGGGAAAAAAATACTCAGGTTTCACCACATATATGCCATGTGTGTATTTTTTTATATATATATAATTCTCCTTTTATACAATACATTCCTACCCCGGTTTCCCCCTACTGTCTATCCCTCGCATTTTCCCACCCCCACCTCCCCTCTCTCCCCTAGATCTACTCCTCTGTTTCCCTCCCAGGCCTCTCAGGGACAACACAACCCAGCATAACGAGTTACAACGAGACTATGTGCAAGCCGTCATATCAGGGGTAGGCGAGGTAACCCAGTAGGAGAGAAAGAGTCCCAAGAGCAGGCCAAGGAGTCAGAGACGCCCGACCCCGACTCTTAGGAGTCCCGAAACAACACTAAGCTAAACAATCATAACATAAATGCAGAGGACCCAGCGCAGACTGGTGCAGGCTCTGTGATTGCTGCATTGGTCTCTGTGAGGCCCTAGGAGCCTTGCTTAATGGATTCTGTGGGCTGTGTTCTCCTGATGTCCTCAATGCCTCTGGCTCCTAGAATTCTTCCTCCTCATCTTCCGAGGAGCTCCCTGAGCTCTGAAGGGGTGAAGCCCATGAAGATCTCCCATTCTGGTTCTCTCTCCACCTAATATCTGGCTGTAGGTCTCTGCATCTGTTCCCATCAGCTGCCAGAGGAAGCCTCTCGGGTGTCAGATGATGACTGGGCCAGGCAGGATGTCACATAGCAGGGTGTCAGATGATGACTGGGCCAGGCAGGATGTCACATAGCAGGGTGTCAGATGATGACTGGGCCAGGCAGGATGTCACATAGCAGGGTATCATATAGCAGGATGTCATATAGCAGGATGTCATTAGGAGGTATCTCACTGATTTTTTTTTTCCTATCCTAGGTCTCTGGGCTATTCAGCTTCTGGTTCCTGGCCATCCAGGGAGTGTTGGGCATGGAGCCCCTTTTGTGGAATGGGCCTTAAGTTAGATCAGTCACTGGTTGGCCACTTCCACAATGTCTGCACCTCTGTTGCTCCAGCACATCTTACAGGAGGAATAGATTGAGGTGAACGGTTTTGTAGTTGGATTGGTGTCCCAGTCCCACCACTAGAAGTTGTCTGGTTCCAGTCTCCGTATTCTTCTTTACTAGGACTCCTCACCAGGGCCGCCCTCATAGACTCGAGTTTTTACTGTACCATGTTTCTACATTACTTCCCCAATGCCTGTCTATTCCAGTCTTCTCTCCCTCCATCCCTCTTCTCCACCTGATCCCTCCTGTCTCCATTCTTAGCTACACCCAATCTGCCCATAAAATCTATTCTATTTCCCCTTCCCATGGAGATCCATGTGCCCTCCTGAGAGCCCTCCCTGTTTCTTAGCTTTTCTGGGTATGATTATTATTACAGCTAATATCCACTGATAAGTGAGGACATATGTTTGTGTTTCTAAGTCTGGGCTACCTTACTCAGGATAATTTTTTTTTTCTAGTTTCATCCATTTGCCAGCAAATTTCATGTTTTTTTTTTTTTAAACAGCTGAGCAGTATTCCATTGTGTAGATGTACCACATTTTCTTTATCCATTCTTCAGTTGAAGGACATCTACATTGTTTCCAGTTTCTGGCTTTCATGAACAAACTGCTATAACCATCACTGAGCCAAGGTCCTTGTGGTAGGTTGGAGCATCTTTTGGGTCTATGCCCAGGAGTGGTATAGCTGGATCTTGAAGTAGATTGATTCCCAACTTTATGAGAAACCACAATATTGATTTCCAAGGTGGCTGTTCAAGTTTGCACTCCCACCAGCAGTGGAGTATGCTGTGCCCCCTGCTCCACATCCTTGCCAGCATGAGCTGTTGCTTGTGTTTTTTATTTTAACAGGTGTAAGATGGAATCTCAGAGTCATTTCAGTTTGCATTTCCAAGATGGTTAGGGATGCTGAAAATGTCTTTATTTGTGATTCCTCTTGATGAGAATTGTTTGTTTAGATCTGTACTCCATTTTTAATTGGATTAATAGGTTTGTTGACGACAGTTTCTTGAGTTCTTTATATATTTTGGATGTTAGCCATCTATTGGATATAGAGTTGGTGAGGATCTTTTCCCATTCTGTAGGTTGCTGGTTTTTTGTTTGTTTTTTGTTTGTTTGTTTGTTTTTTTCCTATTGATGGTGTCCTTTGCCTTACAGAAGCTTTTCTGTTTTGTGAGGTCTCATTGATTAAATGTTGATCTTAGTGCCTGAGCTATTGGTGCTCTGTTCAGGAAGTTGTCTTCTGTGCCAATGAGTTCAACCCTATGCCCCACTTTCTCCTCTACCAGGTTCAGTATGTCTGTTTTTATGTTGAGGTCTTTGATCCATTTGGATTTGAGTTTTGTGCAGGGTGATAAATCAGAATCTATTTGCATTTTTCTACATGCAGACATCCAGTTAGGCCAGCACTGAAGTTGAAGAGACTTTCTTTTTTTTTTTTTTTTAACCATTGTGACTTTTTTGTAATGGTTCATTCACACTTTAATTTCATTATTGACAGAATAAAACTACATGCAATTTTTTGAGGTTTGCTTTGTACTTAATACATGATCATTTAAAAAACAATCGTTCATTTACATACAAGAGGCCAAGACAGGAGGGCAGCAGTTCAACTCAAGCTTGAAAAGGTTTTTTTTTTTTTTTTTAAAGCCCACTACCCCATGAAAAAGGAAGGAAGGAAGAAAGAATGGAAGAAAGAAAAACATAATTTAATTTTTTTATATGGAACCAAGCAGACTACATACTCTCAAAATGGAAATGCAGATATGGACTAACTAGATAAGGTTTATTAATTTTGTTGTTTAAATTTCTTACATCATTTCTATCTATATCCTTTCTCTGTTGTGTTAGATTATGTTAAAATCTCTTAATATGGTTCTTGTGGGAAGTATGGTTTGTCCAAGGGACAACTTCCTTAAAGCGCTCTCTCTCTCCCTCTCCCTCTCTCTCCCTCTTCCTCCCTCCTCCCCCTCTGTGTGTGTGTGTGGCAGGGGGGTACACACACATTTATATGTGTTGTGCATAACTTTAGCTAAATATAAAGCATGATCACATGAGGCTTCATCAAACAACCTTGGTGTCATTTGCCCCTCTGTCTTGGCTAGATTTTTATACCAACTTTGACACAAACTTGAGTCATTTGAGAGTAGGGAAACTCAATAGAGAAAATGCCTCCGTAAGACTGGGCTAGAGGCAAGGTTGTAGGACATTTTCTTAGTGATTGATGTGTGAGGGTCCAGCTTATTGTGGGACGTGCCACCCCTAGGCTGGTGGTTCTGGGTTCTATAGGAAATCAGGCTGCGCTAGTCATGAGGAATAAGCCAATAAGCAACACTCCTTCATGGCCTCTCTATTAGCTCCTGCCTTAAGGTTCCCATCAGATTTGACTTCCTGCCTTAAGTTTCCCTCGGTGGATTGTGATGTGGGATATGTAAGCCTTCCTCCCTACGTTCCTTTTGGTCTTTGTGTTTCAGCGCAGCAACAGTAACTCTAAGATACCATTCTTCTCTCTTTGTATTGAGCTCCCTCCTCCTCCCCACTTTTCCATGTCCCACTTCCTATCATTGGTATCCTGCTATTCCCCCATCCAGCCCAGCCCCTGCCTATGGTCCCTTCATACTTTCCTGGTTTCTGCATTTACTCCATGAGGATTCGGAGCTAGGGACCACAGAAGGAAGAGAACAAGCAGCATTTGTCTTTCTGGGTCTGGGTTACCTTATTCAGTATGATCTTTTCCAGCCCATCCTTTCACCTGAAAAGTCAAGGTTTTGTTTTCCTTTTCAGTTGAATGGTATCGCACCGTGTATATGTGCACTGTGATTTCATTTTCCACTCATTAGCTGAACGACACGTAGGTTGTTTCTGTTTCCTGACTTTTGTGACTGGGAAGGGCATGAACAGGACTGAGGAGTCATCCGTGGTGTAGACTGTCACAGTACCAGGTATGAGAAACCTTCTTGTCAGTGCTTGGTCAGTATGCCCAAGTGATTCTCCAAATGACACAGACTATTGATGTAAGCCTTGGTTAGCTCTCAGGAGTTGAGGGTGGGCCCGCATTACTGAAGACACTGCACAGTTAGGATCTAAGACTCTGGAGATTCCGGCTGGCTTGGGCCTGAAAGCCTGTTTCCTGCAGTTTGGCCTCCATGTTTCCAGAAAAGAGTGTATAAGCTTCCAAGGCAGGGGAACATTTAAACACTTCCTTAAAACCTGAGATCCACAACAAGGACCAACATGGAAGATACCCATGAAGGGTAATAAGGGGCACTCCTGTCGGCGCTAACCATCAGCTGTCTAGCATGATGTAGGCCCACTCAGCGGGAGGGAAATCATACCTGGAACTGTAGTGAGGTAACGGACTTTAGAAAAGAATCTCCTACCTCCACTTCACTAGACCAGCAGCAGAATTCTGTACTACATTCCAAATCTTATCCCTATGCCCATAGGTATGTGTAGCTGCCACCACGCATCAAAGGGCTCTTTGCACAGCAAACGGAGATCATTACAGGGAACTGCAGCTGTATGCAATGCAAGGATTAGTGGATCATGGGAAACCCAGCCCTAATGGTTATATCTGTATCAGGACTCCCGCATCTAGGACTTAGGGACATTACAGAAGAGGGGACAGAAAGATTGTAAGGGTCAGAAGAAAGGGAAGTCTGTCCTGGAAAGGGCTGTCTGTTCAAGACAAGAACACTGGCAATACCAGTGGATATATTAATGTGGAAGGGGGAAGTTTTCATAGGATCCTATTCGTAGATAGAGAACCATAGGCAACTAATGATTGGGAGAAGGAGAAATAGCTTCTCCCTGTTATTGTCTGTCCAATGCAGAGTGGTCAGTCCTGAAACCATAAATACACAAACAACAAAAACAAATTCAACAATTGTATTTATGTTTGTATATAGATATGCATACATATATACATACTACGTGTGTGTGTGTGTGTGTGTGTGTGTGTGTGTGTGTGTATGTGTGTGTGTGTGTAAAACAATCAAAGAAAGTTGATAAATTTGAGAGTGGGGTATTGGGAAGGTTGGAGAGAACGTATGTGGGAGGGGCCAGAGGGAAGAAAGAAATGAAGCAAGATGATATAACTTTATTTCAATTAAAACACATATTTTAAAAAAATTTAGACATGTCTTCTTATTTCTGTAGTTTTGCCAAATTCTCCCTGGTATCTGTATATTTTGCATATTCTGAGTTTGTGATTGTCATATACTTCTGAGTGTTATATTATTATACTTTGTCCTTCTTAAGGCCTTTCCTCTTTAATACTGTAAAACCAGGTTTAGCGTTTTCCTGATAAATTCTCATTCCCTCTTCAACGTTTTATTCTCAACTGATTCTTTGCATATTTTATTTAGCATATGTTCTGGGATTTTCAGAAGTGGCAAGGTTTTTTTTTTTTATCTAATCTGATCGCCTCTTAAGTGTGAATTAATTCATTCGCATTTACAGTAAGATAGTAACTGAATGGCATTTGGGCTCAGCTATAGGCAGGGGCAGAAGGAAGAGTTCTCATAGAATGAAAAAAGGAGCTAGACTCACCTGCAAGATTTATTTGGAGAAAGTAAAACTAGTTACACACACACACACACACACACACACACACACACACACACTCTTCCCCTACCACCCACCTACACTGTACATATCCCCACCCCAGTGCCCAGTGCCTCACAGGAAACAAAAATCAAAAACAAAAGTAAGTCTATAACTCTTTCCTAAATATCTGTATTCAGCATATTTGTTTACTTATTTATACTTATGTTTGGTTTTTCAAGACAGGCTTTCTCTGCGTAGGTCCTCTGCTGACCTGGAGTTCTCTCTGTAGACCAGGCTGGCCTCACTGCGTAGGTCCTCTGCTGACCTGGAGTTCTCTCTGTAGACCAGGCTGGCCTCACTGCGTAGGTCCTCTGCTGACCTGGAGTTCTCTCTGTAGACCAGGCTGGCCTCACTCAGCTATCCTCCTCCTGCCTAAGCATCCCAAGTGCTGGGATTAATGGTCTATGTTGCTATATCCCTGTTTATTTTTCTTTAAATCTTGAAAAAGGGAGGGTTGAGAAGGTGAAAGGGAGGGAGGGAGAGAGACAGGGAGAAAGACAGAGACAGAGACAGAAAGAACAAACAGGAAGGGGGAGAAAGAAGATGGTAGAGGGAGAAGTAAGAAGGACAGTCAAGAAAAAGGGAGGGAGGATAGCCGAGCCCCAAAAGATGCATTAAAGCATAGTATTTGGCCAGCAGGAGTGCATAATGTTTGCCAACGGAGTCTGGAATCTCACGTGATCCATGCTCAGTGGAGACACTACAGACTAGAGGCCATCCGGCCACAGAGCCAAAGGAGAAAGGCGCCTTCAGAGAATCTGACTGAAGATTCCCGCGACTGGGAGGGTCAGAGACACTTGGCGCCCGGAAGTCGCTTGGACCAGACGAGTTTATAGGAAGAATTGGCTTTTTTTTTTGTTTTGTTTTGGTTTTTTTTTTTTGTTTTTGTTTTTTGTTTTTCGAGACAGGGTTTCTCTGTGTAGCTCTGGCTGTCCTGGAACTCACTTTGTAGACCAGGCTGGCCTCGAACTCATAAATCCGCCTGCCTCTGCCTCCCGAGTGCTGGGATTAAAGGCGTGCGCCACCACATCTGGCTAAGAATTGGCTTTTTAACAAAGAGAAGAAAGAAGGCTTCATGGTCAAGGCACTGCTCCATCGAGGGGAACCAGGGGAATTTTTAAAGAAGCCAGGTAGACACCAGAAGCAGTTCCAAGAGAAATGCTTGCCTGACCGAGAGGCAATCCCAGTAGAAAAGGAACCATCATCTCTTGTTCAAGAAAGAGGTCCTGGGAATGGATCCACAAGAAGAAGGAATATCCATCACGTGCTTCAGGAAACTATGCGGAGGATGGTCCAAAGAATCCATCGGAGTATTCCATGGCTAACAGCCAACCTTTGAACATTTTCTTTTTATGGGACCATGATATGTATGACAGACATGATTGATTCCCTATTACCTTCCCCAACGCTAACCCTGAAGGAGCTAAGGTAACTCAGAGCGGCCATGAGAGAGTGCGACAACCACAAGACTGCGTCTTCACTGCAGGTTCCCATGTCTTGCTTGGACCGGGTTGTAGGAGCAACAGTGGAGGGTAGGAGCTGTAAATGTGTGGGAGATGGATGTTTGGATTCAGAACGGATTAGTGTTCTTCCCAACAGAAAATGATCTTGTTTAATATCTGAGCATGGTCCAATTGTAGGAGGTGTCTGGGAGAAAGCAGCCTGGAATCCGAGGGAGACCCGCAGGAAGAAAATGCCTATTTCTGTAATGTACACTATTTTCAGTAAGTCCAGTGTCTTTTTATTCTAATTATCAATTTGCCTGGACTCATATCCAGATAATTATTTTCTGTCTTTGCTTTGTTCTCTGTTCTTTTTATCTTCATACTATTTTAATATTTCCTTCCAGTCCCCTTTTAAAAACAATTTCAAGATTAAAAACCATAAAATTACTGAGTTTACTAATAAATGCAATTTTCTATGCTTTTGGGTTTGATGTTTTATGTGTATTTCAGCATCCAAAATATCATGGTGGGCTATTTTGCTAATTTTGACCTGCTTTTGAATTAGCCGGTTTTTTTCCTTCTAAAAAACTAAAAGGTCATTAAGTGTGTCTACAACAGGTGATCAACCAGTCTTGCATATTGTGGGCCTTCCATGTATTCTGTCTCTCGTTCAGGCTATTCCCCATGTATTTTAATCCTGTGTTGGTTGTGGAGTGAGGGCCTGTAGTTTTGCTTTCTTTAATGCTAATATAAATGAGTATAAAACTCTAAATTGGCAATAATTTCTCCCAAACACCATTGTGTTCTGGCATTTATTATTTCTATGGAAGACTGCTTGAAGTATAAATGGCCTTTCTTTGGGGGTTATGTGTATTATTGTCCACTGTCTCTGTTCCCCAGACTTCCTAATTGTCAATGGCTATGACTGAATGTTTACTTTTTCTATTTATTTATCCCAGGTTTAATTTAAAAGGGAAGGCTGCTAGTTTTCAAACTCTGATAATCGTGCATTCCTGCTTTCTCAAATGTAGTTTTTCCTTGATTTTCACTATTTGCTTTCTTAGGAGTCTAGTTTTAGATGCGACCTGGAGTTTCACAATATAAGCTCTGCATCAAAACTTGTTACATAAATGTCATTTATTTGTCTTTCTGGGAACTTCTCATTACTGTCTTTCGTGTCCACCAGGTCTTTATTTGTATATAAGCTGGCTTTTAACCCAACTATTGAAGTTTTAAATGTTATGTAGATAAACACTGATATGTTATTCTAATTCATATGCAGAATAGATTTTTAAAAGAGATAATCACAGGGTTGCTATTCAGAGTGGAGGTTAAATGTGTACTCCAGAATGCATGGAAACAGGACATTTATCAAAATGTATCAAATTATGTAATGAGACAACTGGGTGGGTATGGCATATCTTACCTAATAAAGCACTCTGCTGTTTACTATCACGATATAATGTAAGGATAACATCCTTACCATGCTAATAACTTCCGTTACTTTTCTTTATGGTCTAAATTCATAGCTTTCTAAGGAGACAAGGCCTCTTGTAATTGATCAAAAAGTACAACAAGGAAGCGATTGTATTTTCTAAATAATACATGCAGGGGTATTTGGAGTCAGTTCCCATAATTCAATGCATTAAGGCTGGCTGGATAATGAGGCCATTTTAAATATCTCAAATGCAAATAAGAGAGCTAAACAGGCATCCCCTCAAATTCATCCTGAACAAATAACTTCGGGACCTCTACAAAATGTTTAATGCTTTTGTCTGAAGGGGAAACCATTGGGACAATGCCGAGAGCTCAGGAACTGAGGTCTCAGATGGGAAAATCCGATGCTGTGAGGCACTGGTAGCAAAACATAGTGAATTCTAAGTGCATCCCAGGAAGCTTTATCCCACATTGGCTGATGGCACGAGGGTGTTTGGGAAGTGGTGCGTTCTAATGTTCCTTATCTTCATCTGAATTGATTAGCCATGGACATGTTTTGTTTTCCCCCTGAGGGGCATACACTCATTTATTAAAAGGAAACAAAAGCCCATTAACCTTGCTAATGAACGTAGCATCTGCACCACTCCAAATATAATATTTCACAGTCATAACATTTGTAGTCAGAAGCATACATTTTCTCTGAGTTTTTAAAAGATGATCAGAAAAATCCCCCAACATTTAGAACATGACAATACCAACCAGACATTTCTGTAAATGAAGATCTCGCTCTGAACCTGTCTCTGACTCTTTCCTTCTTTCTTTAGTTTCCTTAGATCTTAGTTTTGCCCTCTCTTCTTCATGTTCTCCTTCAGAGCATCGATGTTTTGGGGATTCTGAACGTTGACCCCTTCTGATAACTAAAATCTGCTTCTGCAACCCAAGGGCATCCCCAAATGCTCCCCCGCAGCCACAGTTTCCCCAAGATTCAGATCTAGCTGCTCAGCGGGCAGGTCTGAATTAATAGGTTTGAAGTTTATTTCACAGGGATGATGACGGGAGGTTTAAGTATCCCGGGAACTCGCCCCGGCCACTCGGCGTCCATGCATCACCAGGCTTAGGAGCTTAGAATTCACGGGAGCAGGAAGGCCATAAACAGATAGTTACAGCTGCAGCCTGGTGAGAGCTGAGGATAGAGACTTGAGATAGAGCCACTTCGAGTGCCCAAGAAAGGTGGCTAATCTGTTAAGACCACCCTCTGCTTATCTGAGCTCAAAGACTACCGCCGTCCTCTGTGCACGACCTTCCCATATTGATAGGAACCCATACTGTCGAGTTGGGATTTTTTTTCTTCCACAGAACTATTATCCCCTCCTCCCATTCTCCTTCACCCTTTCCCGTCTCTATGCCACTGTGTTGGTCCATTTCTTAAAGGAGTCTATCAATGGTTTCAACCTCCCGTTAACTGTGCTCCCTGTGTGGGCTTGATCTTCCCAACATTGAGGTGTGCTCTCACACGTCTTATTGAATCCTACAGTCTTATTTAATAGAACCTTAGTCTGCCATCTAAGATGTGTTACCCTTGATCAACTTATTGAACTTCTCAGGGCCCCTTTTCTTCATCTATACATCATATTACGTAGATTAAAAAAACGTGTAAGGGTGAAGGCGGTGCTTAGATCAGTAAACATACTTGCTGTAAATAATAGTGGTCATTACTTATTCTTTTTAACTTCTTTGACATAATGTCTCTTAATTATATCTACAGAAGTTTATTTTTGCTGCATATTTGTTAAACCTCTACTCATTAAACCTCATGTGACTTGAAGGCAAAGATTTAATCTTATTTGCCATCAGGCATGGCCTGTGAGACAATTTTCTGTGATTTGTCACCTGATAGACTTTGATAGACTCCTGTTTGATTTCCAGTTGATGGGGACAAAAAAAAAAAGAAAATCAGAGCTCAATTAAAATGGTGCTTGATACCTGATACCACTAAAATCTGTGGAATTATGTTTTAAATGGTCCCCAAAGAATCAGCTATTTCAAAAATAAAAAAAATTACTACAAAGATCTTAATGTATTGCACCAACTCGTATGTCACACGCCATAAAAATGTCAGAAGTAGCTTCATTTTACATCACTGCATTTCTCGATGGTGATCTATCTAGACAAGTAAGGCTTGCTGAATCTGAGCACAAACAACACAGCTCACCTTCTAAGAAAAATGTTTAAAACAGGAAGTGGAACCAGGGAGGTAGGCGGTGGGGAGCTCCTTGGGAGAATGAAATGATGAGATCTCTGAGGCTCCACAGTTTGTGATTCTTCTCATAGAACACACAGAATCTAACAATGACCCCAAGTAGCCAGGGTGAATTATTTCCATTCCAATCACTGCACAGCCTATAATCGAGCAGATGAGATGGTGAACGGTCACACTGTTATAATGTATGCTGATCTGATCCAAGGGGCTCATTTTGTTTTGATTTCCAATGCCTTGGATTCTTGCCAAATCATTAAACAAGTCAGACCCAGCTGAAGCCGGTTTAGACCTTTTTCAATGTAACTTGCAAAGGCTTAGTTCATCCAAATCTGCAGGATCACACAGACAAGGAGAAATAGCAGAGGGCCACTCCTATCTGTCTTCCCGGCTACCTATGTTCCGGTCTGGGGGAAGGAAAGAGAGTGGCAGGAACAGGATTTAAAGATGCTCTGCTTCTGACAGGTTGTTAAGATTCCAGCCACAGCCCGCCCACTCCCCTCGTTTAGTCAAGTCAGAAGGTGGCTGTATATCTCTACAACCGCTACACATATACACATAAAACACTGTCAGAAAAGAAGGAAAGAGTAGGGAAATCAGGCCAACATGAATTATTCAGTAGAATCGGGGTGGGATGTTAAAACCAAGGAATGTGCTAGCATGGCTAGATGTCGGTGCCTTGAGTGGCACAAAATTCTCCGCACACAGTTTAGATCCTGGTGGCTCAGGTGCCACTCCATCTCATCTTGTTCTACCACATAATCGATATTTCCAACTTAGACCTCCATGGGAGACCAGGTGCTTATCCTGTGAAATTAGAGCCCATCCTCTCTCTATGAGATTTCCTACCATGGAGACAACTCTGATATACACAGTGGGGCACCAACTCTAAAGCCCTTTATAAAATATTCTTCTAATGACACCAGTTTCACTGTGATGGGCCCAGGCTTGGGTCTTTTCCTTATGTGCTCTCTTCAGGGCCGACCTATAAGACAAGAGGGCCTCCACAGTACGAGGCACTGGGAAATCCCTGCTGGATCTTGCGTTAAGACTTTGCAAGTTGTAGAAAACAGAAAGCTCTGAAACTCATTAGACTGATGTTTTACAAATGACTGTCTTTAAATGGTGTAAGGATTGGCCAAACCACTGCCTATAGGTCATACTAACTATGGCTTTTTTCTGTCTCTGTAGATAAAGTTTTATTGGAACATAGCCATGGTCACATGTTCATTTACACATTGTATGCATATGTTTATCAAAGGTGAGCAGTAGAGACTTTCTCTTTATAGAAAAAAAAATGTTGCAGAGTCTAGGCAGTGACCAAGGAAAGTCACTAATTCTTTTAGTAGATGTAGGAGATGGTGGTTATGTAGGAGAAAATCTGATGAGCCTATTAGTTATATAAAACAACATATAGCAAGGATACTCGAGGAGACAATATAGACTAGAGTCATTCTAAGGGAGAGATAGATGCAGCAGAATGGATAGAAAAACGTTAACCATGAACTCAACCCATATTTCTGCCAATACTAGGGCCCCTAAGACCCCCAAGTAGCCTTGATTACAAAGCTGTCCTCAGGGTTGTTACGTCTAAGTGGCAGTGCCCAGTACTTGGCAAGACCTTTGCTTCTTCCTTCTGCTCTGTCATCGTTGATGCAGGCACAAGAAATGCATCACACACGCAGGATGTTGTTAAAATTTCAATAGGAGTCACACCACCTGGCTTACATTTCTGACCTTCTCTTTCTGGTTGACAGAATCCTTTGTGGAAACATCTTCGTGAATGCACATTATAGCCTCTGTAGTTGTCAGACCTTTGCCTTAATCTATAATGAACTATATAGAACTTCAAAAACAGAGAAGAGGCCCCCTATACAAAAGGGAAATGGGCATTATCATTTGCAAACAAGCACAGGTTAAACCTGACAGTCCAGTATCCGTAACAACAGGTTGTCAGTGTCTGCCACATGCTCTAGTCAATATCTAACCTCAAAACTGTGGAACTACTACTTTGGTTTTGACACCATTCAAAATGGTGGAGTTCTACTTGCTACCTGTAGACAAACCCAAGTAACAGTGCAGACGCTGTCCAAAGAAACTGAACATAAATCTTAAAAGTCATTCTCAGCTATTGAAAATCAGAATGAAACACTTGGTGTTGAAGAGTCTAATAACATTATGACGTTATTATTTAAGACAATCACCAAGCATTTTCTAAGCATCAGGTAGATTATTGGCAGCACATGGATCAATCTATTTAACCATCATAAAGACCAGGGTAAAATGTAGAGCATCCTCATTTTCTAATAAAACCCAAAACTTAGAGAAGTTGAAAATGACCACAGAACATACAGAGGGCATCCCCATCACTACCTTACACAGTTTTCAATCCATAAGAAGAAGTTTAATGTACCATGGGGACTGAGCCTCCTGTCTCATGGCTCAGTGTCTCCTCACTCAGTACTAGTTTGCTGAGTTCTGCTTTGCCTTTCTCTTCCGTTATACATCACCTCCTCTGATAACGAGGTATTAGTAAGTTGTATTTGCAGATCCAACGCAAGTTTGATGATCTGTTTATCAGTCTCAATGAATATTTTTGCTCATTTTAAAATGGGTATGTTTGTAAAGTCCAAATACTCTGTTATAATGGCAACGACAACCCCCCATTCCAATCTACTATATCCAAATCTGACTCACTACACTCAATTACTTTGTATATTTTTAGCTATTGCCTTCGTTCTCTTTCTGTTGCTGTGATAAGACACTGACCAAAAGCAACTTGGAGAAAGGTTTTATTTCTGTTTACAGCTTACAAGTCCGTCTTCTAGAACAAGACAGGAACCTGGAGACAGGAACCTGGAGACAGGAACCTAGAGACAGGAACCTGGAGACAGGAACCTAGAGAAGGATCTGAAGCAGGGACTATTTTTCTTATACAGCCCAGGCCCACCTGCCTAGGGGATGGTATTGCCCACAGTGGTCTGGGCTCTCTATCAATTAGCAATTAATAAAATGTCCCACAGACATACATGCGGGACAGTCTGGTCAAGGTGGCTCCTCACTTGAGGTTCCTTTTTCTCAGGTGACTCTAGCTCGTGTTAAATTGACAAAAATTAAGCAACACAGCTGTTTCTTCTGCTGCCTCCGTATTTCCAAAATCCATACAAGTATTTCAGCATTGTGATGTGTTTTTTTGAGGCATGCCTTCCTGCCTTCATCAAGGGGAAAATAAGGATTTAGCTTTCTTCCACTTTCTTTACATCTTACGCCTTTACATGCTATTATACATATACATCCCCTTGAGCCATCCTTCCAATATGGTTATAGAACATTTTCTTATGAAAATATTATTCGGGACATACATTATTGTCACTATGGGATCATTATTGACAGCTGAATCATGAGGTATTCTACAGTTAGACTTCTTTGTTCTCCAAATTCTTCTCTTCCCTAGAGTCGATAAGTACATGGTTTTTCATCTGCCTTGTTTGCTTCAGAGTAAGTCTGGCAGAGCGGGAACTCCTCTGCAGCTGGTCAAATGCAGCAATTAACTGATCTGTCCCAGAGTGGGTGTGGGGTTTCTCTTCTATAGCTCTTTGGTATTTTGCTCCAGTAGTGACTAGAAGAAGCAGCATAGCTCTCAGCTTGAAAATTCTATTGCGTCAAGCTTGTTCCAATCTATTTCTACTTTTTTTTGTTGTTGTTCCTGATATCGGTAGATTTGTGAGAGGTGGTAAAAAAAAAAAAAAAAAAAAAAAAAAAAAACCCTTTTATTCTCATAGAAGTATCGCTAATTTCTTTCCACCCAAGGAAGAAACTACACTTATGGTTGAGTGAATAATTGTTGGTTCTCGGGTCTATTCACGCTATTTCACGCTATTCTCCTAGTCATTGTATCTTGCTGCTGGAAGCCCTTCAACTTAAACCACTCTGTGGAGAGGTCTCCGCGTACAATACATCCATATCTCTCAGCATTTACTTTTCTCACCCAGAAATTTCATCTCTTTGACTATGACTTGCTTTAAAATTATTCTATTTTTTTAACTCATAGGTGAATGAGATATAAATTACATTGTAAAGTTTCAAAGGAACACTATATGTAGTGTTTTTAAAAATGCTTAGCAGACTACCTTTGAACAGTTGCTGTTCATTTTATACAGAGTATAAATTGTGTAACAGTAAGATTAAATTGAAACATGCTAGAAGCCATTGTCAATAGAAGATTAATTAAAAATAACTAAAGTTATAATTCAAAATAACTTAAAGATAGAAAACTAATAGCAAGATTACATTGTTAACAAAAATTTTATCAATATTAACAAAAAAAGATATTAAGAATGAAATTTGTGGGGCTGGAGACATTGCTTGGTGGTTAACAGTGCTGGCTGCTCTTTTAGAGGACCCACGTTCAATTCCCAGCACCTTGTGGCTCACAAGATCAGAGTCTGGTTCCAGGGGCTCTGAAATCCCTCCTCTGGCCTTGGTGGGTACTGCATGCATGGGGCACATAGACATAAGTGCTGACAGAACCATCAGAAAGACACAGAGCATAGAATGAAGAGTCAACTAAGGCCTGGATGGATCAGGCTGGCAGAGTAGAACCTGCAGTGTCACGGGACCCCTGAAGTTCTATTTAGGGGATCAAACTCGGGAAATGTGATCATGGAGGAGATATGGGTCCTTGTCCTTTGGGATGTCTAGGACAAACTTATGCTGCAACAGGCAGAGCCCCTTGGGGAGCTTAGAAGATACCATCTGTGTGCGTGTCAACTGTCCCCAGAGCTGCAGGTTCCTAATGTTGGCATGACGTAACCTCTAATGCCACCTACTAACTGGGCAGACACGCCCAGAACCTTTATTATGTCTAATCTATATTATTCTAGACTACTGTCTGGCACACCATAGCTGTGGTTGCAGGGCAAGCAGCCCACATGAATATTCTGATCTGTCTGGAACTTTCCAGGTTTCATCTGCAGAAGGGGGATATGTGGGAACCAGGGACAAAAGATTTTCAGAGACATTGATGCAGAGAATCTGGAGAAGAACCTAAACTCTTAGGGGCACCTTCAAAGGGCAAAAGGCTAGGAAGCCTGCCTAGCATTGGGCTGCCATCTTGACAAAAGCTGGCCCATTTTTATTCAAATGTCGCTGTCACTTTGTAGCCACAGAATGGAACCCATTGCCTTATGCATGGGAGACAAGCACCCTACCACAAAGCTGCAGCCTTTGCCCCTGGGTGTTATTTTCAATTGTAACTGCGGAGTGTAAATGAGCTTAAATCAGGAAACACAAATATTTATGATTACTCGTTTTTTAATGTGTTCTTACTCTAGCTGGCAAATGAAAACTTGATGCCCAGTTAACAAACATTTATTGAATACACTCTCCCCAATTTCTGACTTAGGAAAAGGGAAAATATTATTCTACAGTCTTGTAATTAGTAAAGAAAAACCCAAGACTGGCAAATCAAACATCTCCATGTGGTATAAAGTTGGTAATTCATGGAAACAAACAAAAAAAATTAATGAATATATTCTAATAGAGCACATGTTAAATAATTCAAGCTGGGAAGTTAATAATAGTACTTGAATTTTTAATTGTGACTATTTTTCAAGAAGTCAAAAGCGTGTTCCAGCACTGCAGGCGCAGCTCGTTAACACAGGAAGCATCACAAACCTTCCACGGGACTGAAAGCTGTTGTGGGATCAGACCTAATGTAATACGTGCTTAAGGATTCAGTTCTCCAACCATCTGACAACTGCTGGGGGTAGGGGTGGGGTGGGGTGGGGTGGGGTGGGGATTCCTGTATTCACCCTTTTTCTCTTGAAGGGTAAATTAGCTATCTCTCTCTTGAAGGTAACAGGTCCGTTTCACTGTTAGAAGTATGAGTGAGACCCATGAGTTAAGAAGGCTTAGTTTTTAGTGTGTGTGTAGAAATGAAGCCCATTTGAAGATGAGAGGCGATTTTTTTTTTTAATTACCATTTTTGGTCAGGAAGACCCAACAGAACAAAAAATATTCTCCTTCCTGCAGACAGAACATGCACCCCAACCTACAGCTAACAGGAAAAAAAGATCTGTTTGCTGGGTTTGGGTTAGGTCTTTGTGAACTTCGGCAGACCACCAAGGACCAGGACCTCTGCTGTCTAAGAAATAGCAGCCGGAAAGTTTATTCCTAGGAAGTTCCTTCTTGACCAAGGAAAAGAAACCAGTATCACTGCCAGGGATTGACTGGGAGCTTGATTTCTCTTTCTGTCTGTCAATTGACTACTGTTAGCGAAGAGAGCAGAGCCTTTAGAAAGGGGACGGGGCATTACAGGGGAAGACTGGAACAGAGCGGGGCTGAGGTCACCTGGGACAGAACAGCTGTCTGAGCAGACCGAAAACCTGTGCACAGGAGTAGTTTCTACCTCACAAAGGCTCAGTGCAAATGCCGGGAAGGTCCTTAAACTGCAAGGCTGTCCTCTCCTCAGATTGAACCTGCCAACAGGCTACCCAAGCCACCTTGAAAGGAACCTCGCACCCTGCCAACCCTGACAGGCTCCATGCGCACCTCTACCCGCAGTGGCTCCAGCTCACCTTAACCATCCTGAAGGGCAGCAGAGGAAAAATCCTTGGCTCAAGATACTAAGGGTGGACGCCCTCTTGCCATAGGACCAAGGATCGCTCCTCCAATTGATGCATGACAAGGCCATCCTCTGTTACATATGCAGCTGGAGCCATGTGTACTCCTCTGTTGATGGCTTAGTCCCTGGGATCTCTTAAAGGACTCATTGGTTGATATTGTTCTTCCTGTGGAGTTGAAAACCCTTTCAGCTTCTTCGGTCCTTTCTCTAACCCCTCTACTGGGGACCCCGTGCTCAGTCCAATGGTTGACTGCAAGCATCCGTCTCTGTGTTTGTAAGGCTTTGGCAGGGCCTCTCAGTTATTTATTTATTTTTTAAAGATAGATTCTTACTCTGTAGCTCTGACTGTACTGGAACTTACTCTGTAGACAGGCTGGCCCCAAACTCAGAGATCCACCTGCCTCTGCCTCCTGAGCGCATAGATTTTAAACAAATTCTAGCTCTTATCTCTAGATAGCAAAAAAGGAGAACTGGGCAGAGGGATGGTGAATGTGAGGATTTAGCTTTATCCCTAAAGCTTCATTTTTTTTTAACTTAGAAATATGAATGGCTACTCTTTCTTTGTGTATTTCTATATTTTAGTGTTTATTCTCCCAAGTTCTTTTTCCTCTAAAGATTTATTTATTATATATAAATACACTGTAGTTGTCTTCAGACACACCAGAAGTGGGTATCAGGTCTCATTACAGATGGTTGTGAGCCACCATGTGGTTGCTAGGATTTGAACTCAGGACCTTCAGAAGAGCAGTCAGTGCTCTTAACCTCTAAGCCATCTCTCCAGCCCTCTCCCAAGTTCTAAAATACCATTTTGAGATCTGTTCCCCCTTTGACTTTCTAACATGTTGGTGTTGGCCTGTGAGGAAGGAAGAAGCACACGGCAGAAAGCAACTATCACGGTCTGTGACTGAACAGCAGAGCGAATCTTTGAAACCTTTGAGACCTTATTTACATATTTAGATTCTAAATATCAGTCTGGTTCTTGCTGTACATGAAGCCTGGGCTGGTCTCGATCTTCCTGCTCAGGCTCTGGTTTCTGTATGTGGACCCGTTTATGCTTGCTTCTCTGTTATATGAATAGGGCAATAAGACAGAAGAGACTCTTCTAGAGAGACCTTTATAGAACAATGCCTTCCTTTTACAGAAGGCCTGGAGACCAGCTGGCGGTCACCCAGTCTGTCAGTCCTGAAGCAACGATGAGAATTCCCAGGTCACATTGTTGTGCTATATGCATCATCTTTTCTCAGCTGCTGCCCTCATTTCTTCTTCCTCAACCCTACTCCCATCCCTCACCCACCCCCACTCCCATCCCCCACCCCCCACTCCCATTCCCCACCCCCATGGCCATAGATATAGTATTGACTGTATCTATTCTCCTCATAGAACGTGAACTTTTACTCCTGGCCATCCAAACCCACGTCTGATTTCTCTCCATGGTTTTACACATAGTAGACACATACTTGTTAAGTATTCTGCCTCCGCTATTATCTGTAGAGAGTGTCGCCAGCCGGGCATGAAGGACGCTATAGTCGAAAGAATATAGCACTTAGATTTGTTACAACACTACTGATAAATAAAGCAATAAAAGCTATGTAATATCTAATCCTCATTACGGGATTTGAGGGGCCAAGCCCTCACATTTCCACTGGGCTTTCTGATAGATCCATTATGGCAGCGATGTGCCGTCAGCATCAGCGATAGCTCATCAACCTCATGGCAGGTGACCTGGAAGAGCACAGGCAGGCGAGTTGGGTGCTCTTTCCCTGGCTCTGCCCAGTACCCCCTTCATCTGGTACTTCCCAGCATCCGGTCCCTGCAGCGGATGCATGTTTAAAAGATGCTCACTCACACATTTTTACCCATGTGAGAGCTTCTATTCAGCAGCTGGGGTTTCTGTGTGTTGTGTAACATCCTATGGCTTTTGGTTTCTCTCCGCATCCCTCATATTAGTAAAGGATTCTGAAATAATGGGAAAAGGGCTCAATTCAAGCTTCATGACAATTTAAATATCACTTTTTATAGTTCCTCTCCTCACATTTCAACAGCATCTTGTCTCCTAACATTAACACCACAGCTTGAGGCAGGCACAGACCAATTTACCTTTATGGATTCCTTGACCCCTAAAAGTCCTTGCTCTCCCTCTCAAGCTTTTCAGTCGGGAGCCTGTGTCTACTTGTCCCCAACAAAGCAAGTGACAAGAACTAAGGCGGCCCTCTCCTTTTCCCTGATGGCAAGAGAGACCGTACAGATTACACGCTTACAGACCCCTGCCCACTTTTAGTAGTTCAAATATGAAATCTGCATATTTAGAGGACATTAGAATTACAAGACTTGATTTTAAAAAATGACACCAGACATACAGAATGAATTTATTGTGAACTTATTAAAATATGAAAAAAACACTGTGGCTGACATATGAAAAGAAAGCCAACCCTGGATTTCCTTATGGAGTAAAAGATGTGCTTATAACATTGTATAAATATTAATTTTGTTAAAGATGGCCTCAAATAGTGTTGATTTCCTCCTGAATTCAGAGAAAGTATTTATGGGACTATTTGACATCAAATACCTTCCTGAATATTCTCAGTACCAAATGAATGGCTAATTAAATCTGTTCCATGAAAACATCATAGCAGATGGTCCTTCCCATTAATGAGTATGTAATGAAATAACAGACATGCTGCAGAGAGAGACATGAGAGATGCAGATCAGCTGGGCAGTGAGTAATTTGTCTCAGGACCCAAAGGTCAACCAATAGGAAGGCAGCTGTGAGAGTGAGCACTGAATCTGCTTTTCTCCCCAGATCCTGTTGGTCACCTGCGAATGTCACAAATGTTACATTCCAATGATTGAGTCCGCTGTGTATGGCATCCCAGAAAAACACTCTGTAATTCACAGGGCACTTTAAAAAGACTGATGTCATGTATAAGTACTAGGCAAGAGTTGTAATGTAGCAACAAAGTCCTGTACTATGTTACAAATACCATGTGACCAAGACCTTAGGATTTTGTGCAAGAGTTGGCCAAATTTGTATGTAAGGAAAAGCTGTTATCAACGGCAGCTTCTAGTTCATAGGCAAATGTGCCTAGTGAATTCCAGACTGCCATTGGTCTCTTCTACTACCAACTAACTACCTAACTGCTAGATCTGTTCATCAAAAATGGCCCTAGGACAACTCCACCGTGGAGTTATGCCATAGGGCCCAACTGCCAAAGAACCTTTTGGTCAATTCTTGTCTCCTCTCTGGCACCTGGTTGTTTCATCCACTCCAGACTTCCATTTGTATAGCTTTAAGGGGGCTCATATGACTTCTGTCTAACTAGGCACAGATCCCTCCTCACTCTAAATACCACTCCTAATAGATATGGCTTCTTTCCCCTCCTGTAATTAAACCATATTTTGACAGTACTGGCTCATCTACCCCTCTGAGAAAGTCCCAACAGTGAGGACACTCTGCTGATGGCCCTAGATAAAATATCAATGTTAAAAAGTAATGCTTTCTGTATTCTAACAATACACATGCAGAAACAAAATGGGATAGTAACAGTATTTTGTACACAGTGGTGAGTAGACACTATGAAATAATTAACAGTAATTATTTACAAAGAAAGACACGGGGACATATAATATATATAATATATAATATGTAATTCATATATATGTTATATGTTATATCTGTAGGACTGGACTGAATAACATACACAACAGTCCCTGCAATTAGAGGGGTGTTTTACATTATTGCCAGGGAGACCAAAATGATACTACAGTAATCTTCCCAATAAAATTCTTGGAAACCAGCCCCCTCCTGCACAGCCCCACCCCATGTGCACACATAACCTCCTTCCACAGCCCCGCCCCACACAGCCCCGCCCACACAGCTCCACCCACACACAGCTCCGCCCACACACATATATGCACGGACTCCGCCTCCATGCTCACATTCAGACCCATATGCAGCGTCTGTGTATATAAGAGAAAAGCACGGAGCACTGGCTTCTCAAGGAGACAGATGCACTGGCACAAAGGGACATGGGCAGTCAGTCTTAGATACACAACTGTTTAGTTGCTTTCACTTGTAGCCATCAGGTATTATTTTAATAATTTAAAAATAAAAATAAGTTAGAAATACTAATAAGTAAAACGAATTCACACACATCTTGGCTTACCATTGAGCCCCTTTCAATGTTCAGATCCTGTTTTTGTATGATACTCAAGTAAGTTATTTAATCTCTTTGTAACTTATTTTCCTCATTTGTTAAGATGTTGGAATAACAGATCTAGTACCTGGCTGGTAGGGTTGTGAAGTAAAACGATCATCAAATGTCTGGGGTATTGCTTGACAAACCGTAAGTGCTCCATAGCTCTATTCCTTACTACCACTGATACCTAGGCTTGGGAACCACTCCCCTCCTTCTCGTAGGCTGTCAACGCAATTGTACTCTGTCAAATTAAGAAGAGAGAAAAGATGGGAATTTGATTTAAACAGTGCTGCCCCAAAAGGTTGTCGCTAATCCATGGGTCAGTGAGCTGTAACCCAGGTTAGTCGTTAAAAGGATATGGAAGGCAAACAGATGCAAGGTCAAGTGGTGCTTATCCAGAATGCCCAGGGACTCAGACAGGCATGTGGGGACATCCGTGTTTGCCTGTGTGTGTGTGTGTGTGTGTGTGTGTGTGTGTGTGTGTGTGTGTGTGTGTGCGCGCTCATGCATGCGTGCGCGTGCACGTGTGTTCGCAGGTGTTAACACAAACCTGGGTATGTATGAACAGGAAAGAGGCAGTACAACTTAGCATAAATGCATATAGGAGCTCTTTAAGCCGGCAATGGTGAGGTCAGAATGCCACATAGTAGTAACGTGTTTTCTGTTCCAAACATCACAGGGAAGGAAGGGCTGTCTGCCTACTCCTTCATAGACCTCAAGCCCTACACTTTCTTTCACTGTGTTTGGTGCTGGCAGGGAAGCACTTATTTATTTAAAATTACCCAGAACATAGCACAAAGACCTATTCTGAGGGAATGAAATATCTCTGCAGTGCAAAAATACCTTGCCTGCACTTTTGGCACACAGTGACCGTAGTAAAGGCAACACACAGCATCTTTTGTTTCTGGATGCGGCAGGAGGAGATGGAACAATGGGTTATGAACGTGGCTCTCAACCTTTTCCTCTGTGGGGGCGCACGTGGCTGACTAATGTTCCCTAGCCCTGCGTGCCTCTAAATGCAATTCCCAGTGTACTGGCCATCACTGAATCTCATTCTCTACCACCCAAGAGAGCATTTCAGGATACAAAGGAGTGAGACCGACATTGGAGAGAATAACCTTGGAGACATTCCGTTTTTTAATTAAAAAATGTAATGCATGAATATATTCCCATTTTAAAGGGGCAAGACCAAATGGAATCATATAGACCAGCTCTGCCCTGCCCTAGCTCCTGCCTCCACAGAGAGAAGTCTGTGTGTTAGCAGGAATATTAGTTACAACTAACAATAGGAAGAATGGCTTGTGCTACCTCTGTATCTTATTTTTACTTTTGTATCTTAATTTACATAAAGGTATGTTTATATATACAGGTGCTCCTATATAAAAATCTCTATGTATATTTTATATAGTTCTTGTTGTCTTGCCTTTTTTCCCCCATCGAATACCACAAGTATTGTCCATGAGCACATACAGCCCACTTAAAAGCACAGGATATCCTGAAAATTGTACCAGTTTATGTTTTCATCACAAGAGTCGGGGCAAATATTATTCATTCGAAGGAGTTTACCTCGCCCTCTACTTTCTCTCCTACCAACTTACTTAACATGGCGGAGTGAACAAGCTGCCTAAGGGCTTTACAAGAGCAGAAGAACAGGGCTCCCAAGAATACGGCTCCCTCTCCACTGAGCATGTCATACACATTTTCTACCAGTTTAGCATTTATGCAATACAACTTGTACACTTCTTCCTTTGTAACCATTAAATATTATTTCTAAACTAAAAGGACCTGCTTTTAGAGTAACAGAGAGAGCTTTTTATGACCTCTTTTGATAGTTTTATAATTTTGCTATTCACTATGTTTAGCTCATTAGTGTATCAGGGGCACTTGGAAACCTGATCATCTATGTGCTGGAGGTATTTCATTTATTGATTTGGAATGTAATTAATTTATTAGGTTACATATTAACCTCTTTCTGGGTCCCCCATTTTATTTTATTTTATTCTGTCAATACCACACTGTTTCAGTTATTAAGGTTTTATAATATATTTAGACATCTGATATGGGTAGCCTTTCATTCATTTTGTTGTTGTTGTTTTAAATATAGTCCTAGAGATTGTTTCAGATATTCCTGGGGAATTAGCTTACCAGGCTCATTTTGTTAGTATTTTGTTGAAATGTATCAGTGAGTGGGAAAAATTGATACCTGAAACACACTAAGTTTCTTATCTGGAGAATACCTTCTCATTTATTTAGATTTCCATTTGTAACTTCCAGTAACATTCTTACCATTTTCTCCCATGCAGTTTTTGCATATCTCTTTGTTCTCTGGCATTTAGGACTTTGTGTCCCTGTTTATAAATGTGAACTATTACACTTTATTTCCTACTGTCTAGGTTCACCAAATTCAGCAAATAAAACAACAAAACAAATAAAAACAAAACAAAACAAAACAAAACAACAACAACAACAAAACCATCCAGTCCTTCCAGTGACTAAAGGTATAACAGCGGCTGTCCTCTGTGCGAACATAGTCCTTTAATGATCTATTTCCAGTAATGGCGCATCTGAATTGATTCCTTCATCAGAATGATCTCCGAGACATGGCACATCAAAGTGACTACCCTTTAGCCTTTGCTTTGGGACATTTATTTACTGGGGGAGGTGGCAATTAGGCCAAGCCCTGAGGCTCATGTATGTTCAATCATGCTGGAGCCTAAGAAGAACAAAGCCCTGTGGCTGGAATCCCTTCTCTCTCTTTGTATATTTACCTCTGATGTTTTATTTTGATTTCCTTTCGCTGCGAGCCTTTATTTTTTTTAATATAACTAAAGATGTTTATATTATGCAATATTTTATACACATAGCAAAGAGCATAAAATAACCCGATGAAAATTTATAGCTGGGTCATTTAGTGTGACCCAGGTTCAATAGCTATTAACTGTTTGCTATATTTGATTCAAGATTCTTTTATTACTGTTTTTGTTAGTTTTAAGGGAGTAACATGAATTCACTCTTCCAAAGGCAGCCAAAGCCCACCCTTCCCTCCCAACTTGTTCTGATAACGGATGTTTCATTTTCATGCACTTTTAAAAAATATTTTTCCGCACATCTCTGAGCTATATTTATTAACACATGAACCTTGAACTTTCATATAGCTGCTACCACAATGCATGTAACCTTTGTAGCTTGAAATGATGGACTTTTAAAATTTTCTTTCTTAACACATTTTTTTTCTCCTCCCTCTCCTTCCTACCCCTTCACCCCCTTTCTTCCCTTCCTCCATTTCCTTCCTTCAACATATCTCTTTCCATGTAGCCTAGCTGGCCCAGTACTAACTATGTGGCCTTGGCTGGCTTCAAACACATGTCTAAGCTCCCAGCTCTGCTTCCCAAGTTATGGGATTTAGGTGTGCGTTTCTGGCTTGGGTCAAGTCTCTAAAGTTGCTCTTGGCTCCTTTGTTTATACCACACCGGTCACAAACCAGCTCAGACATGTGGATAAACACAGTTACCAGGAAACCTGAAGGATGTAATTTTCTTTTAGGCAACCACAAGCCTAGCATGAAAAAACAAACAAACAAACAAACAAGCAAAACAAACAAACAAAACAAAACAAAACAAAATATAAATAAACCAAAAAAACCCAAACCAGTTTATAGTACTTTGAGAGAGGATAACATATTCCAACTATTTATCTTCATTCAAAGCCTCTATGGCATTTATTGTGGATTTCTAATAAATGCCTTTATTACATTAAGAAATTTGTTTTTTACTTAAGTATTTTAAAATCGTATTTAGCTGGAGCTGTGTTTGCCAGTCTATTCTTCGTTATCTCTTAAAATGACTTTATTAAGTTAATTTTGGTAGGTGATATGTTTATTTGCAAATTTTCATTTAAAATAAAGTTTATAATTAAAAAAAAAGTCAAATAAATGAGCTGCAGACTCTTCCCCCTCCCCCCATGCCCATAAAGTGACCTTATGGCTGCTTTTTTTAATCCGATGATGGAATGGACACAAATGGCAGCTATCCTAATGTTAAACTATCCTTGCATTCCAAAGACAAATTTTAATCAATATTTGACCCTTGTATCATTTAGAAAGACAATTGTTTTCTTTTAAAACAATACAGAAATTAAGCGGTTTATACCGTTGCTATCCACTATTGTTTGTATGACTTTGTAAGCACAGTGCACGACACTGCGATAAATGTATTATCCATTTAGAATCAGTGGGGCCAGAAACCTTTTTTATATTCTAGAAATGTTATATAACCTAAAGTTAGTAATTTAAGTATTTAATGTAATTCATTTATGAAATCACTTGGTTTGAGGCATTTTTAAGGGGAAGATCTTTGACTGCTCTTGTAACTACGACTCGGAGACAATTCTGTCTATGGAGTGAACTTTGGAGTACATTTCTGGGAAAACTTTTTACTAGAGGGGGAAAAAAAAAGCCAACCTTATCATTCTTTCACTTCAGGTTTCCAAATCTCTTAGCATCAGACTCGTCCCAAGCTCTTGATTTTATGCTGTGTCTTGTATTTCCCTAATACTTTAGTTTTCTTTTTGTATTTTTTTTAAACTGGCATACAAACGGGTGGCACCATGACACTTCACTATGCACACTTCACTCTCTCTTGCTCTTAGTTGCACTATCAATTTAGTGCCCCAGCTGTCTCCATCCCTCTTACCCTGTCCTCCCTCTGCTGTGAATTAGACCCCATTTTCTGCATTTTCTACTTTCATGCATGTATAATTCATTATCCTCTCTCTTTTACTGCTCTTAAGATCTCCTCCTCCCATCTTAAGACCCTCTTTCCTCTTTCTTCTTTAATGCCTCCCATACACACACACACACACACACACACACACACACACACGCACACACACACACACACACACACACACACACATGAGTGTGCACTCACATTCACTCTTTTTTTAAAGCACAAACTCTACCTATGAGTAATAGCATGTGGTATTTGTTTCCCTGAGTTTGGCTTCTTTTACGTGACAGAATGACCTCACGTCATCTCTTCCTCTCCTTGCTGGCAATGGCCAGCATGGTCACACTTCTGTGGACCTTTCAGAGGACTGGCGATAGCCACATGAGTTTCTTTCAGCCATCTTTCGCACTTCAGTATTTTCTGCTTTCAGTTCTCTCTCTCTCCCCTAGTTGGCTCTCTTATTCTTCCTCAGTCTTGCTGCAAAGCATATTTAGGTCACTGGGTCACATGTCATTGACTGGTTGCTCATCCTCATCCTTCTTTTCCTTGGTCGCTTGTGATGCTAGTGGTTGGTTGCGTGACATTCAATTTCCCACATATTCACAGAGCTAAATATGTGTGTGCTCCAGAGATAAAAGTTCTTGAAGGGGTAAACTGAGGCAGACATCATTATTGCTCAAGAAGGCAGAGAAGCACACATTTTCTCTTTCCAAACAATGTAAGGCAAAAGAGTAGGGAAGGCTTGCTTGCTTTCTTAAGAAGGCTCAACCCAGGTCTATTCATATCAACCAGAAATTAGAAACAGCCTAGGTGTCCATCAGCCAATGAATGAATAAAGAAAATGTGGTATATTTACACAACGGAATATTATTTAGCTGCTGAAAATAAAATGATGACATTTGCAGGTAAATGGATGGAGCTAGAAAAAAACTTCACCTTGAGTCAGGCAACCCAGATCCCCCAAAGATAAATATTGTACATTTTCTCTTATATGTGCATGGTAACTTTTAATCATCAATATGTGTGCAAAAATCTGGACAACAACAGAAGTTAGGTACCTAGAAAAGGGTTAGTGGGGAGGAGAGACTCGTCCCAGAAAGGGGAAATAGTGTCTTCTGTTTTAGAGACAAAGAGAAAACTAAGAAAGGATCGAATGGGGTGGGGGCTGGGAGTGAAGTGGCAAAGGGGGGGGGCTTCAGGCTAGAACATCTAACATTAAAGGGCATTTGAAAAACTATATGGAAACCTACTACTATAGAAGCTTCCTAAAATACATACATATATGAAAGGAATCTAAATGGAGTTTCTAAACCAGACAATGCTCCAACTATACCTCTTTTGTCACCCAGCAAAACCTCCAGTGCCAGGAATGAGTTACATCTGATTGTGTCATTGGCCAAAGGTGCCCCATTGCTGATGAACATGTGTGTGTGTGTGTGTGTGTGTGTGTGTGTGTGTCTGTGTATTATGTGTATGTGTGCACGCCTGTGTGCGAGTGAGTATGTGCATGTGTGTCTGTGTGTGTGTGTGTCAGTGAACACAGAGAAATCGAGCTGATACCTAACTAGATGGTTCACCCCTATTGGCCAGTGTTCACGGCACTGGAAGGTACTCTCTAAATTACCACAGAATGAAGGTAACCATCCAAATCACCCAGTTGCAGACCCTACAACTGTATGCAACAATGGCACAAAAGTAGTGGGAGTAACCAACACTTTTGTAATTGGATTTAAGGCCCACTCTGCAAAATGGAACCCATAGTAGACACTGCTTAAGCAGATAAGAACCTTAGACGGGACAGATCATGTGCCTAGGTGAAAATCTACTGTTAATATTCTGCTAAGGGAACATAGCAATAAAATCCCTCCTAATGACATACTGCTACCTCCATAGACCAAGTGCTTTGCTCAGGCTTCATCAGATAAAATTCTTGCAGTAGATGGTAACACCGAACCCCAGAAATGGAGAATGTACAGAGAGTGAGAGGGTTTGGGACACTTCGTCCTAAATTGGGTGTCTTCATCCTCAAACCTGGGGATTTATAAATGAAGACAATTTATACAGAAGAGGAGCCAGAAATACTGTGAGAGCCATTGGTGACTGGTGACTCCAAGGAAACACTGTCGTTCAGACATAATGAAACTGACGCACATATGAACTCACAGAGACTGTGTCAGCACACACAAAATGGTACAGGTTCAAGTTTAGCACTGACAGCAGTAGTAGACATAGGGTTCCCATCCCTAGCCAAGAGGCTATCTACTGGCCAAGTAAAAAATCAGTTTCCTCCAGTGGAGTCTCACTGGGCATATCAGACACACTCAGGGCAGGGCTCATGCCCAGGAATAGCTGTCAACACAAAAGAACTAAGTGGTATTTTTGTCAAATTTTTGTCTCTTTTTGCTTCTTTTGTTTCCTCTTTTAAAATTTTTTTAGTCTTATTGATCTTTTGCTTATTTTTATTTCTCTCTCTTCCCTCTCTCTCTCTCTCTCTCTCTCTGTGTGTGTGTTTCTTCTTTGTTTTAAAGGCAGAACACAAACATAGAATTGAATGGATGGGTGGGTGGGGAGGAATTGTGTGAGGAGAAAATATGATCAAAATATATCGCATGAAAAAAAAATTCAATTAAAAAGAAGAACTCAGCCTAGAAGTGGCACACATCATTCCTGCACACATTCCTCTGGAAGGGAGTCAGGGAAGCATGACAGCAGTGCAGATGGCCAGACTCCATCCTCTCACTGTGGAGTCAAGAGTGGCTCACAGGGCAGTCTCTTAAACACTTAACTCGCATCTCTTCCTACATTCTACGATACGACAGATAAACTGGAAGTTAGTCAAGGAAACACAAGACTGAAAGTTATTCTATCATCTCTAAAGGGCCACAATGGGATACTCTTATCTGATTAAAAAAATAAACAAAACAAAGTTAGTATTTAAGCTATGAAGTCTAGACTTGGGTAGACAGTGACAGAATGGTATAGTTACCAACTTGAGGCAATGATGCTATCTGTGTTTCTATAAGAGAAAATATCCACCACATACACATCTATGGGGTGGGGAGGCAGGTAAGGTTTTCAATTCATTATTAAATCATATATAGTAAGAACCAAATTAATTAACTCACAGGTAGCTTTAATGGGCAGTGCCATATAGACGATTAGCATTGATTTATTACAGTAGTATCTACTAAAACACATAACTAATAATAACAGCCATGTAGTCAAATATCAGTACTCTGCTATGCATTCAGAAATATTAAAAGAGTACTCTATTTTTAATACCATCACATTAAATAATTTCTGAATATTTGGTGCTTTAAAATCCAGGAATGAACAGAAGAGGTCACCATGTTTGTTCTCCGAGGGCTTCCAGATTCAGACAGAGAATAGAATAAACACACACACTTTTACAGTAAATACAGCACCAGCATATGTTATATGGCTGATGTCTAAGTGTTCATACTCTCTCCATCTTGTTTCTGCCGGCTGAGCGGAGTCAGCACAACTGTGTAAATACACGAAGATGCAAGAAGACCAGGAGGGGTGCAGGAGGGGTGCAGGAGGGGTGCGGGAGGGGTGCGGGAGGGGTGCAGGAGGGGTGCAGGAGGGGTGCAGGAGGGGTGCAGGAGGGGTGCAGGAGGGGTGCAGGAGGGGTGCAGGAGGGGTGCAGGTGTGTGTGTGAAGATGGCCTTGTTAGGAAACAACTGTCACTGTAGGCTTCATCTGGAAGAATGGTTACTTGGTAAGCCTGTCTGTTTGGCAAATGAAGAAATGGGCCAGGAGAGGTGCAATGGGGTGCTGAAGGTCTGAAGGAGAGTCTGAGGCAGAGCTGCTCTCCCCAGTATGTTCTGACATTTTACTGCACTAGTTGGTTTATTCTGGTTGAAGCAACTGGTGATTCTTAACTTACTCACACTTAGCCTGTAAGCCCGCCCCCGTACCCTTTTGTAATATTTACACACACACATATATTATATCCATAGTACATGTATATATATATGTATATGTATACATATATATATGTGTGTATGACATGCATATATAGAATACATATATACCACATGTATTATATAATGACACATATAATATATTTTATATACATATATACATGTTATATATGTGTATATATTTGTATGTGTATATGTCTATATGTGTATATATCATATGTATTTTATGATACATATGATACATTTTACACACACACACACACACACACACACACTTAACCAATCTTCACTAACCACTCCTCAGGAATGGTATCTAGTCTTTTTTTTTTTTTTTTTTTTTTTTTTTTTTGAGACAGGGTTTCTCTGTGTAGCCCTGGCTGTCCTGGAACTCACTTTGTAGACCAGGCTGGCCTCGAACTCAGAAATCTGCCTGCCTCTGCCTCCCGAGTGCTGGGATTAAAGGCATGCGCCACCACGCCCGGCCTCAGGAATGGTATCTAACCTGCTGATGCTCTTCTTTCTCAGCCTTTCTCACAGATTCACCTCTTTCCCATAACCCACTTTGCTAGAGGCAGACACAGTGACTCACTGTAGGACTGACTTGAAAACACCCACTTCATTGATATCATTGGTAGAAAGGGGGAAAAAAATCCACATTCTTCGTTTCAAGTAACAAAATGCCAAACACTGAAGACTTCCAATAAGCTTTTTGTTCCGTTTCAAAGGGAAAATTATCTGTGCTGCTTAAACCTGAAATAATGACCTAGTGCATACAACGACAACAGCAATATGCACACCTGTGTGTCAACTTGACACAAACTAGAATCACTTCAGAAAATGAAACCTTCATTGAGAAACTGTCCTCACCTGAATTGGCCTGAAGGTGTGCATGTGGCATTTCCATGATTGATGGTTGATGTAGGCGGGGCCAGCTCACTGTGGGTGGGGCCACCACTGGACTGGCGGTCTTGGATGCTTTAAGAAAAGCTGACTGAGCAAGGCATGATGGGGAAGCCAGAGAGCGGCATTTCTCCGGGGCTATGCTTTCCTTCCCGCCTTGAGTTCTCTGCCCTGACTTCCCTCAGTGAAGAACGGTTCCCTGGAAGTGTAAGCTGAGCTAAACCCTTCCCCTGAGTTGTTTTCAGTCCCCGGTGTTTCATCACGGAAGTAGAAACCTAAGATGATGCTTTTCCGCGGGATCCGGTGAGAACGTTAAGAGTTGCAGGTCTCACTTGCGGCTCCTCTCCAAATGAAAGACCATGAAACAGAGCTGCTTATCATTTCAAGAACGTGCAGAGCGTGTGACAAAAGCACGCTCACAGGGGTGGGGTGGGAAAGGTACGTGTGCCAGTGGCTATGTGACAGTGTAACAGGCCTTTGCTGAAATAGAAGTTTTTCTTTTTTCTTCCCCCAAGCAGACTCTTCTAAAAGAAAATAGGATATTTGGACACTGAACACAAGGCCCCAAAGGAAATTCAAATTAGAATTATATCAGCTGTGGCATTTCCAAAAAATCATCTCTGAGAATTTCCACCAGAAAAGGCCATGTTCAACAATACTTCCATAATGTTTATATTGCACAACCCTGTTCTGTGGGGAATATTTTAAAAGCGCAGCATCAGTAGGGCTAAAATTGGGATAACTTGATGGTTCTATGGTAAGAGTGTCATAGGAATTCAGAACCAAGAAATAGACTGTATAGAACAAGAAAGGCTTTGGAAAAAGAAGCAAAGCTTTAGCCAGGCTTTGGGGGGGGGTAGGAGGTGGGGGTGGGTAAGACTCTAATGCATGGAGCAGGGCTAGCAGAGCTGACATTCAGGTGGAAGTTCCGGCCTGGGCTGCTGGACCCAGCCACTGTTCCGTGTGAATCTATTCTCAATGGTTGCAGTACCTGTCATATGGGTTGTTAGGTATTCTAAAGTCACCCCAGAGCACATTACTGGACACAGATGCAAACACTGGTGAGAAGGTCTGGGAGAAGTTCAGCTCACCCAGGTCTTCCAAAAGTGACAAATAAATTGACCACAAATAGAAATTCAAATTCACAAATTGTTGTTCCATCTCAGACAAGTCCTATACATTGTAATACTGCGAACTGTCTCAGGCATATGGATATCAGGTACTTTCTGTTTCCTCATTTGATTTTTACCATCGTGCAGAGGCTCAAATCACCCAGGGCTCTCTGTGCATGCCAGGCAAGTGCTCTACCACCGAGCCACACCTCGGGTCCAGTATCAGTTGCAAACTTCATTGCCACATAGACATAGTCATCAGATGGACAGACCTGCACAGTGGGCACAAATGATGACCATGGGGACTCTGCTGTCACTCAGAACTCTCTTCTTGGCACAAACTTCAAAGCAGCCTCATCAAGGAGTAGCTGAATGGGTCTGTCTTCCTAGCAGGTATTTCCGCAGGTCCACCTTTGGAGGGAAGCAACCTCGGGGACATGAAACCAATTTTCAGTAGTGATTTGCTACGGTATTAAATACACATCTCAATACCCTCCTAGATAGAAAAGAAGGGTTCTCTTATTCAGGGACACTTTTCTTTAGGTCAGCAGATACTCGGGGGACAATTGGGTTGCTTATAAAGCCTTGGTACCTAGAATAGTGCAAAGTCAATTTAAATTTTATATATATATATATATATATATATATATATATATATATATATATATATATAGTGAGCTTGTCCCAAATTGTCATCAACTGTTATGACAAGCTATTAAAGAAGCTATTGTGGAGGACTGAAGGAGCAGCTGATTTCAAAACAGTAAATCAAGCCTTGGTCAAGAGCACTGATGAAGAGAGAACAGGCCTCTTGCTGTGTTTATGAGTGGCTCAAGACAGCTTTAATACGCATCAATCACTGGTAGGCAGCCTGCTCTGGTCCATGCCCCCGACTCTCAGTGTGACCTTTTGTGAGTCACCAGAAGGCTTTCAGGCTCCTTTACTCAGCCGAAAACAAAAGCCAAGGAAAGAAACCTCAATGAAAAACAGGCACCGCATCGCTAATGAGATTTCCTGGGGAAATAAATTCCTCACCTCTATCAACCCCTCCCTGTGGCAGCCCCTACTCTAGACTGCCAGGAGGACCCATGTATTCAAGACAAGGTGAACAGAGTCGAGTGTTAAGGGCACCTGGCCAAGCCGCCTTCCAGGGCTTCAGGTTATCAGGAAGAATCCAGCCTCGGATCAGCAAGGCCCTGGAGAGAAAAAAAAAAAAGCTCATACTTTAGACACTGGAGAGCAGTCGCTTTGGGTTCAAAACCTCTCACTCCACCTCTGGTTTACCGAGACTTGCAGAATGCTGGCCAGTGCACCTCCACACGGGTTTTAAAAACAGTTTGCAGTAAAATAATCAGCCCTTTGAAATATTTCTGCACCCTCTAAGCAAAAGCATTCACCCTTGTGAAGCTCTCTGCTAAAACCCGCAGGTTAGAGCCGCATGAAAGTGTAGCAACCTGGGAATGGGGCGAAACTTGAAGCTGGATGGCAGCTTCCTAGGAGGGGCAGGAAGGTGGTAGGGGTCGGGGGTTTGGAGAGGCAGGGTACTGGGGGAAGGGTGGGCTTGGGAATACCACCAGCTTTCTCAACCAGCAATTTCCTGTTGAGGTTGGCCACGCCAGGCCAACAAGACCTTTGGCCTTGGAGGTTGAGGTTGTACTTTTGTTTTTGAACATTGACAGTGCCGCAGTGGTCATTTTGCCCAAACCCTCCCTGAGAGCCCTGCTTGGCACACGGGGTCTCCTTTCTGAGGCTGGGCCTCTTGGAAAGGTTCACACATGACTGAACGCCACGGAATCAGTTTAGTCTATTTAGAGGCTTGTAAGAAAAGCTGACGATATCACAGCTCGAAGGCAGGCTGCCACCCTAGAGCCTCCGTCGTAACTAATGGGGGTTTAAAAGGGAGATCAGAAAATATCATGCAGATAAAATACAGAGATAGGAGGAAAGACCATAACCTCAATCTGCAAAATGTAATAGCTTTGTCAAAATAAAAGCCAAAGCTAAACTCTCCCGCTGCAGCACACCTCCTCGCTCAAGGGAACTGTTCGAGCAGAGGGGCATTTTCTATTAGGGCAAACTCTGAATGCAGCAGGGAGAAACCCAGGCGTAATATCTGCACAACAGCCCCTCCATGCAAACACTATTCTGGTAATGGGAAATTTTAATGATGTAAAGCGGCAAGGTCACACGCTATGTCCAGGCAGCCCTTGGAAAGACACCGCCTCTGCAGATATTACAGAAGAGAGCTCAGAATTGCTCTTGCCTCATTAGGCTTTGCCTCAGGGTTTTTTTTTTTTCCTCTTTTCTTCCACTATTAACTACAAACAAGGTTGAGGTTCCTGTTTCTCCATCCCTTGTATGAGATGCAAAGAGGTGAAGGGCAGGGTTTGTAAATAGGGAAAGGCACACGGCTCAGATGTGTTTTTATAATACTCGAAATATTCTTTCTGAGCCACCTTAAATATGAAAATTGCAAAAGCCTTATCAATGTTGCAGTGGCCCCCCCCCGTGGTCCCCCCCTTCCTTCATATAGATAAAGGCGCTGTATGCACATAAATATACACACATGGAGTAGACGGAGTCCCTCCCCTCCGCAGAGTACCACATCTTCCAGCGTGTGCCTCCTTCTCCCAGCTTTATGACCCCATTGAGATCCCTCTGACTGTTTTCTTCCTCGTTACATTTTGATATTTCAAAGCATGGCCTGGATCTCACTCCCATCTCCCCGCTCCCCATTATTAATGAATTGGAAAGCAGACATCATTAGTTTTCGGAGACCATTTCTTTTAAAATTTACAGACCCCCTTCATCTGAATCCCGGGAGACAGTCTGCTGTTCTCATCTTAGAATCTTATTAGCATCATATCTTCTGTATCCTGCCATGCAAACTGCACGGCTATGCACTTTCTAGCACTTGACCCTTTTGCGGACGGAATTAATTTACTCTTTGAAGGCGCAGCAGCATGCTGTTGGGCTTGTTAAAGAAAGAAAAGCCAAGCGAGGAGATGGCAAAGCAGGCCAAGGAAATTCTGTTGAAAAGCAAGCTCTTGTAAGCCTCATGAGACGGGAGACTAGGAAGAGAAACTAATAGCCTGTAACTATTGACGGAAACAGGCAAATTAGCTGATTAACGGGGATCGTTGAGAGTTTCTGTATCCAATTTCTAACAAGCATTGGAAGAGGGTCCTGGTATGAGCTACACTGCAGGAATTACTTTGTACTAAAGTCTATTATTCTTAGAAGGTTCTTTGGTTCGATTTAGCACAGGTCAGCACTTGAAGACAGCTTAAGCAGTGGGTTCCGATTTTGGTGAGCTAGCTAACCTCCTGAGGTCTCTGAGACTCACTCATTCAGAGTGCTTTGTGGCCCAGCACTGGCAAAAATGTCCCTTTTGTTGTGGAACCTGACTTCTAGTGTGGAAGCAAAAAGAAAAAAGGTGACTGATAATTAAAAATATAATGTCAGGTGGCTATCTATGGAAGAAAAATTAGGCCATTAAAAAAAATAGACATTTTTAAGAAGCAATGTTTGAAATGGGGCGGTCTGTTTTCCCTGAAGTTGGCAGTGCAAGCAAGGCCCATGAAGGTCTCAGAGATGAGTTTCAGATATAAGGCAAAGCCCACAAGACTAGCCTAAGCCGGATACACTGAGAGAACGTGAGCTGAGCTAATGTGGCTGAGTACAGTAATCCGAGGAGAACATCAGGAGGAATTGGTAGCAACCAGGAGTAGCTGCAGAGAGCTTAAGAAGAAGACAAGGCATTTGTAATTCTATCCTGCTCACTAATGATGCACTCAAAGGTACTTTGAGAGCATTCCTGGTACTCTGTAAAGAACAGACTGAAGGGTGGTATTATGGTTTGGATATAAAACATTTCCCAAAAGCATATAAGTTAAGTGCTTGGTCCTCTAACATAGCAGTGTTCAGAAGTGGCTCCTTTGGAAGGCGACTGAATCCTGAGGACTCTAACCTACCCATGGGTCAATCCATCAATCCATCTTTGAGTTCACAGTCAGCTCTGGAAGCACTGGAGGAAGTAGGTTGCTTAAGGGTGTTTCCCTGAAGAGCATCTCTCAACCCTAGTTTCTTCCCCTAACTCTCTTTTCCACAACATGATGTTCTATCTTACTCCCAACCAGAAGAAAATGGAGCTATAACTGTGGACTGTGCCCCTTGAAACCCAGAGCCAAACTAAACTGCTCTTCCTCCTTTCTTTTTCTTTCTTTCTTTCTTTTTTTTTTAAATCAAGTATTTTGTCATTTCAACAGAAAGCTGACCAACATATGTGGAGATGTTGGCATAGAATGGAAACAAGGACACCAGGCAGGTTACCACAGGAGATTAACCAGGAGATGGGTGTGGCATCATAGGCCACAGGGGCGGCAGTGACGGAATTTAGTGGTACTGGTTTCAGGATGTAGTTCGAGACAGAGGTAAGAGACTTTCCAAGGTAGATGAGGGATTTGTGCTGCTTCTAATGCTAGAAGACTGGATGTGAAGCTGGCTGAGGATGAAATTAGAGACTATTTTAACCAGTTAAATTGGAGATGACCATTAAATAATTCAAGTGGATAAGTTGGGCGATTATAGCTAAAGAATGGAATAAGGAGGATACTGTAATAATTACCTTTCACACAGCTTCCCAGGCCAAGTACTTAGAGGAGATGTCAGAATGAGTTTAGACGGCCAAAGGCCTAAGGATGGCTTTGAGGACACTCCGAAGAAGGGGGAGGGGTGGGGACAGCGAAGGAAACTGGAAAGGAATGACCAGTGCTAAGGAATTACCCTGTGTCCCACCATTTGCAAAAGGCAATTGTAATCAACTTTATAAAAATACCGCTAAGAGAAACGGAAACTGAGAATTGTTGGGAGGGTGGATTTCTTGATGGGGGATGTCTTCCAGTGGAGACACAATGACAACGATTTGATTGGAGACAAAGACACAGCCGAGAGAATGGAAGAGTTGGAAAGCTCAGACCGGCTACCGGGAAGTCTTCTCGGAAAGCAAAGTGGAAAACGGGTGCTGGTTTTGAGGGGAAGGAAAGGTCTTGTGTAGGCTGGGAGCAGCTGCAGAGTATATATCGGTCACTAGGAGGGGAAGTGGGAAAGACCTGGGAGGTCTTGGGGGAGAAGAAACCAGGATCAGAGCGTATCACATGGGAAAATAAAATTTCAATAAAAATTTAAGATAGTACACAGAAGGAGAATTCTACGAGAAACAGAAAATACAAGTTAGTGAGCCAGGGTGTATGGTTTAAGAACAAGGGCTTTGAGATGAGGGAAGATGGGATCCAATGCTCAATTCAGGGCGCCTGCCTTCAGCAGGCTCAGGGACATTGCAACAATTGGGGAGGTGGTGGCTCAGCGCAGGAGATCTGCTTGTGGGAAGAACGGGCTCTCTATTGTCAGCTTCTCATTTCTCAGTGAAATGAGACATGAAGTTATCATCTAACGACGTAAGATTCTAGGACTGCTTAAAATTTGTACTAAAGCATTTTAAACGAGACCAGTCCGCGCGCGCTCGTGGTCCCTGATGCAGGGAAGAGACTAAACAATGAATAAGCTTGAGGCATTAGGGAGTATATTAGGGGAAATGGCAAGGGTACGGGCGGCTGGTCGATCATAGCTATCCGAAGACATCTCAGGATTTCTCATCGACTTGGAGGGTTAGGGCAGTATATTTTTGTTTTGTTTTGTTTTTGATATTCAAAAGAAAGAAGCTATTAAAATTGGCTTTTCTCTTTTTTTATTGGTTATTTTATTTATTTACATATCAAATGTTATCCTCCTTCCCAGTTTCCTTTCCACAAACACCCCTCCCCTCCCACTTCCCTGCCAGTATGAGGGTGCTATCCCTACCTGCCCTCTCACTTCTGCCACATTTTTAAAAACAAAATAGAATAAGGCCCTTCTCATGAATGAAAGTAACTTGATGAACTTGTTATATTTGTATGATTATAAATATTCCCATCATTTTTGTTTAAAATCTTGTTTTGTCATTAATTAAAATGTATTTGTAAGATTATGCTACAAAAATATCCCTAATTTTAATTTTATATCTCTTGATATAAAAAATGCCACCTTAGCATGTTTTCTAAATATTATAACTATTTTATAATTTTTTAGGCCCCTTGGTCTAGCAAACTTTATATGCCCAATACAAGGGAATGCCAGGGCCAAGAAGTGGGAGTGGGTGGGTAGGAGAGCAGGGTGGGGGGGGGAGGGTATAGGGGACTTTTGGGATAGCATTTGACTTCTTTTCTTATGAGACAGGTATTATGTAGCCTTAGCTGGCCTGGAACACACAGAGATCCATTTGCTTCTGCTTCCTGAGTTCTGTGATGAAAGGCATGTAAAATGTCTTCATTTAAAAATATTTATTTATTACATCTCCACCACAGTCTCCCCCTCCCTCTTCTCCTCTTAGTCCCTCCCCCCACCTCCTCAATTCTCTCCTCCACCCACCTACCCACCCCCATCTGCTCTTCATTTCTTTTCAGAAAAGGGCAGGCCTCCCATGGGTGTCAACAGACTATGGCATGGTGCATGAAGCTGCAGTAAGACTAGGCATGCCATATTAAGGATAGAGGAGGCAGCCCAGTAGGAGGAAAGGGTCCCTAAGGCAGGCAACAGAGTCAGAGACAACCCCTGGCCCCCATTACTGATTTTGTTCTTACTATGTATGCGAAATATCAACTTAGTAAAATTATCAAGATGATTCTAAATATATTGAGTTAAATAAAATATACCCATAAAATTAATGTGTGTGCTGGTGAGATGGTTTGGGGGATAAAGGCACCTGTTTCCAAGTCCAGTGACCCAAGTTTGAGCCCTGGAACCCTTGCAAGGTTGAAGAAGAGAAGCAACTTCATAAAGCTGTCCTCCGACCTCCACACCCACTCTGTGGCCCCCATGCAAACTCCCAACCCCCACATCTCACATCCATACAGAAACAATAAGCTTGAAACATGAAAAATAAATTTTACCTTTAAAAAATGCAGCCATCAGAAAATCTAAGATTCTTATGAGGCTCATATGACAATCTTATGTTCAGGCTCTGACACCCTAGAAGGGCTAAATCTCTAGGATTTTGCCATCTGAACACACTGTAGAACAGGGGGTGGTACACAACCATCTATGAGCCAAGTCTGACCTGCCACCTGTTTTTGTAAATAATGTTTCATTAGAACCATTAGAGCTGTGTTCATGCCTTACCTCAGCCATGGCTACATCTCTGGTGCGGTGACAGCTGAGGAATGTGTCAGACACTGTGTGGTCTATGACGCTTAAATCTTTACTATTAGCTGAGGAATGTGTCAGACACGGTGTGGTCTATGATGCTTAAATCTTTACTATTAGGCTCTGTGCTCAAATGTTTGCCAAACAAACTCTTCTGTACAGAGCGGGAGGAGAGATCTCACTATATTTGGCTGCAAGGCACTTTGGGATGCACTCTAAGACAACTCAAGCCTCTACAGAAAGGTCTCCATACCGTAGAAAAACACACATACCAGGTGTTGAAAGCCTTTCAGATGACTGCAGGTCACAATTGTATACTTACTTAATTGCACTATTCTTTTACATTGTTGAAAGCATAATTCTGTTCCCACTCAAAGTACTCTGAATAATCGGGGATACTTTTTCAGACATCATGACGTATCTTTCATTAAGCTTCAGTTCTAACTGTGGCCAGATGCTATCAAGCCCTTTGTCACCCAGGTTGGCTGGTTGACTTCCTTCTTGTTCTCCTGTTGCACATCGAGAAACCACTTGGAAGAACAGTACTGATGTGAGAAGCATGCACGCAGCACATGACTTTGGATGTGACAAAACTTGACAGAGACTCGCATCCATCCTTTGGCTGACAATGACGTCTCCACACAACACAGAGAGGAGACACTTATGAAGATTATTAGTTCCTGCAATTATCAGTCCTCCCTCCCTGTCACATGCTCCCTCGCCCTCCTCTAGAGCTTTCGTAAACCCTGTGTATTCCGGCAACATCTTTCCCAACTTGCTTTCCAATCTATTTCCCTCATCACTTCTAGATTAATGTTCCTTAAACATCACCTTCGAAATTCTACACTCAAGAAAAAAAAAGAAATCCTCAAAACTTACTGTATTTTAAAATAAATCCCCTGACAGGTTAATAAATGGACAGGGGAGAATCTTGTAATCTTGTTCCCATCAACGGTAACCAGACTGTTGCCAGAACACTGTTCTTGATTTGCCAAGTTGGTACTCTCTTCTACTTTCCTGGCCAGTAGGGCTGGTTCAGGTTACCATGGCAACCACACCCAGGTACTCTTACATCTTTCCTCTGCCCAAAGTGCTTCAGTGCATCACACGATATGTTTCTTAAGCTCTTTCCCTCTTTCTCATTCTCCTCCTCTCTCTGTTTTTTCTCTTCTAGATCTTTTTGAGATCTTGAGGACAGTCATAAAATGCATGCAAGAGTGCTTCTGCAGTCCTTCATCTACGATATAAGGGGCCATAGGTGGGTTTTGCTAATAAAGGGTAGTGGGTGTGTAGTAGTTTTGATGAACTTCTAGAAAACAAAGGAGCCTTTCAAAAGCGATAAGGAACTGGGGATGTGGTACATGCCTATGACTCTACCATGTGGGAAGAGGAGGAGGAGACAGGAAACTCAGGAGTTTGAGGCCAGCCTGAACTACACGAGACCCTATCTTAAAAACACTGAAAGTCAGACTGAAATCTGGATGAGACACACACACACACACACACACACACACACACACACACACACACACACCCTTCCCTTCAGAAACATACCCAGCACAAAAATTCTTCCTCCATTCCCAATTTTGCTGAGACAGAATTAGGAAAAACAGGCTCAGAAGAACACAGAATTTGAATAGTTTTATTGTTGTTTCTTCGCTGGCATCTGGAACTAGAGCCCCAGAATAATTAAATGTAAAGGATGGAAAACAGCTGAAACAATAAGCTAAGTCTTACATGTTAAAAATCTAAAGGGATTTATTTCTCTGGGAAATTATGGGCTAGGCTATCAGAGGTGAGATCAACAGTTCTTAAAGATGCTTCTCAGTCAGAGATAAAGATGACCTCTCAGGAAAGTTCAATTATTTTAGATGCCAGGCATAGGAAAGTGTTTATGCTCTGTAGAAATCCCCAATGAAACATAAAATGTAGTTTTTAAAAAATACATATATAATGACTGATATATATGAAAATTATAGTAGATATACAAAGATGCAAGAAAACATGATATAAAATAAAGAGAAGAAGCCTTAATAAGCACATCAATAGGTAATCCAGTGTAACCAGCAGACCAGGACTTTAAAATGAATATAAATAGACTCAAAAGTTTAGGGAACTAGATAGCAGAGTTGGTGAGCAAAAGATTAGTTTTTAACAGAGAAAAGTGAAACTTAAAAAAAAAAAACCTTCTGAACATTCTATATAAAATGGAATATTTGCTATGAAAACTGATCTAAATACAGTTGAAAAGGAAATCAAAGCAACTGAACAGAATATTGGTGATTTATGTAACAGCCACAAGCTGTCTAACATATATGTAACTAAAGTTCTAGAACTGAGAAGGAAGACAGTAATCATAATTACTACTGATGTCTAACGAAAAGGTAATTGGAGAAAATGGAATTGTTTTGAAGTATGTAAGGAAGGAAATTGTCAGTGTAGAATCTCACAGTGATAACATCTTTCAAAATGGAGGCAAAATAAAATATATTTGCTGCAAAAATGGGATAACCTGCTAGCTGTAGACCTAACCTATGAGAAATATTAAAGTTCTTCACATTGAAATCAAATTGTATGAAACAGAGATACTGTCGAAATTAAAAAGAGAAGCTCAGAAAGTGGGGGGAAAAGTGGATAAATATAAATTTTTTCATAATTTTTTAAACAGACGATTGTTGAAAACACAACTAGTAATGTTTCACTGTTTATAAAGTACTTGAGCATGAAGCATATATCAAAATAACTTAAACTATGAAAGTAATAATTGCAGTTATAATATTGAAACATCTAGATCATATGTGAAATAATATAGGCTATGCTGAGAATGCAGCGCATGTGACTACAGCAGCACATGGGCACACGGCCTGTACACAGCAGCACATGGGCATGTGGCCTGCAGAAGATCGATCCAGCCAGCTTCCCAGCCTGGATGGGGAGGGGCTCATGAAGCCCGCCCCTGGCTGGAGAACTATCAGCAGGTGATCTACCGTGAAAAGGAGAGTCAGTTCTCTTTGGAGATAGGACCTTAGTAGGTTGCTTATGCTCCAGAGAATTGCCCTATGCCTATGCACATACATAGGTGCATTCAATAGGTTGGAAAAGTATGCGAATTTGGAAAAGGGGATTTGGTAGTGTGGGGTGGGAGAAGTTAGAGGGTAGGGAGTTGGGGTGGGGAGGAGACTGGATCAAGACACATTATATACATATTTGAAATACACGAACAACAACAAATACATATTTTAAAAGGTATGCAGTACCCAGAGAAAGATCAGTGGAGGGAAGGGTATTACAGTTAAAAAAGCCAACTGAAAATAAAAACCAGAATATTTAAGCAAACTGACTTCAAAAAATGAGGTAGAAAAAGGACGCCCAAAGAAACAAAGAACAGGTGGAACAAATAGAAACCAAATAGCAACTTGGGAGAAATAAATTCAGCCATATCAATGTTCACGGGGGTAAACTTCACACTTAAAAGGTAGAGAAAATACAAAAATTAGTATAAAACCCCAATCACATAGTGTTTATAAGAGGTGCTCACGAATTCAAGGACAAAGACATGCTGAAGATAGGGCAGGAAAAGGCACAGTATGAAAAAATTAGTCATTGGTAATTCATCGTGACTGAAAACAAGAACTCTAAAGCAAGTAATATTACCATACACAGAAAAGTACACTTGATAAAAGGCCATTTCATGAAGAAGACAGTAATACTAAGTGTGTATATACCCTAATGAGAGGCTACTAAACTACATGATAGGAAGTGTCAAAACTGAAGAGATGTCTGTTTACTTTTTTTTATAAAAGATTTATCATGTATACAGAATTCTGCCTGCATGTATGCCAGCAGGCCAGAAGAGGGAGCCACATCTCATTATAGATGGCTAAAAGTTGCCATGTGGTTGCTGGGAATTGAACTCAGGACCTCCAGAAGAACAGCCAGTGCTCTTAACCTCCGAGCCAGCTCTTCAGCCCCAGATGTTTTAAATATATCCATAATTTTCAGGCTCACATGAAACATTCGCTTCAATATAATTTTATGGCGAGCCACATAATGTCTCAATAAAAGTAAGAAGATTAAAATTACACAGAACATTCTAAGATCAAAATAAAATTAAATTAAAAGTCAACAGCAAAACCCCTCTATCAGACATCTGGAAGTTAAAAAAGTGACTTACAGCTGACATCTGGATCACAGAAGATACTGCAATGGAAATCAGGGGGGAAGTCCCAGTAGTGGTGGATACAGAAAGCTCACCTCAGGAAGAGAAAAAAAAACACCTGCACTGGTTCTTAGCAAGAAAAGGCAAAGATTTAATGGTTACTTTAGGAAAAAGAACAGTGATTTAAATTTCTTCCATAAGAAGAGAAGAAAAACTCAGTAAGGAAAACAGAAGGGAATTATGAAGAGTAGAGAGTCAGTGAGAGAAACACAGACCTGATAGGAGCCTCACTCAGCAAAGCCAGCAACTGTGGTGGCACATGCCTTTAATCCCAGCACTCGGGAGGCAGAGGCAGGTGAATTTCTGAGTTTGAGGCCAGCCTGGTCTACAAAGTGAGTTCCAGGACAGCCAGAGCTACACAGTAAAACCCTGTCTTGAAAAACCAAAACCAAAACCAAAACAAAAAAACAAACAAACTGATACATCCTAACAAGTGAAACTGAGAAAAAACAAAGAGGACACAAATTGTTGGTATCCACAACAAAAGCAAGAGGCGCTCCTATGGGTCCTGAGATGTTCGAAGAGAAGAGGGTTGGGGAAATGGCTCAGTAGTGAAGGGCACTTGGAATCCTCTCTGCTCCAGTATGTAAGACCATTGCCTCCGCTATGACGCCTTCCTGGGTTCTTCACACGGAATGACACGACCTTATATCTCCATCTCACAAGATTCCTCTTTCTAGTCTTTATTCACAATCCAGGTTATACTCTATGTTTAAAAGGGATAGTTGCTCAAATTGAATGAAGAAGACACATGTAAAGAGCTATCATGTTCAATACCACATTCTTCCAGAGCCCAACGTTCCCAGGTATATGTGATATATGGATACTTTGTATTTAGATGCTCGTACTTGGTGACATAATATATTTGCATTGTGTGAATTACCATTTGCAAACTAACATGACCCCTGTGATGTAAGGCCATTTCCCCCTACTTATTGATGGTACATCTGTCAAAAACTGTATAAAAGAAATAATGCATCTATTTTCATACTGCTCTCTTCATGAGTAGCTTCCAAAGAGCAGTTACTTTTTCACAGATCTAAAAACTTCAGTTGACCTCGGAGATGTACGTTATGTGTGCTCAAATTTCCAAAATACATTTAGTGGCATCCTACTGACAGTTGCTTGTTATTCTTCAGTAGCCAAAAAGTTTGGATAACCTGTCTCATTATTGAAGACAAACTCCACAAGTCATTTTTAGTTCTAATTTTAAATAGGTTTTTGTCAGAGTAAACAAGGCTAGGTTCATAAAACTCGCTATTCTTCATCTCATTACAATATGTTGTACTAGACATACAGGCGTATGAAGACAATAAATATGGAGTAATTACCAAACTTTTACAGTTTTCTTCCTAAGTGGTATAATATGAATTCACGCCGACATTTAGTTGATTAAGTGAAAATAAACACAATATCAGGGCTAGGGTCACGGTTTGGTGGCCACTCGCCTGCCTAGCGTGTACTTGAGACCCGGATTCTAATCATCAGCCCAGGAGAACAAAAACAAAGAGCGCCACAAGGTGGTATGGAACCTGAACTGTAATAAACAATGCTCAATTTAGAAGAGATAATAGGAAAAAGGGAACACAGAGTAGTATAAAGAAACAGAAAGGAAAAAAAAAAAGACATAGACAAATTTAGCCACCAATAATTAGATGTATGCAGATAAAACATCCCAATTAAGGGGCAGAAATTATAGTATTGGCAGAATAAAAATAATGTAAATTATAATATTAAGTAGGCCATGACTTCCTGCTCTGTGAGATGGAAGTATGAACCAGTTAAAAATAAAAATAGGGGCTGGGAAGTGAGCACGTTTGAGGGATGACTCAGAGGTTAAAAGTACTGGCTGCTCTTCTGGAAGACATGGGTTCAAATCTCACCACCCACACTGTGGTTCACAATAGCCTATAACTCCAGTTCCAGGATATCCAGGTTCTCTTCCTGACTTTGAGGGCACCATATAGACGTGGTGCACAGACATAGGTACAGGTAAAACCACCAATTCACATATAGTTTTATAAAATCTCAATTTAAGAGTAGAAAAAAATATACTACTCTAGCAGCCGTAATAAAGGTCAGAGCAGCCGTATTGTTATTTAGAATAAAGATCAACAGGGATTTAGAAAATCATTTCAGATGGTGAAAAATGCACTCATTAAGAGGCTGTAATAGGACCCCTCAGCCTCCCCTTCCAGTGCATCGCCATCCCTTCGTGTCAACTACCAATCCAAAGACACTTCCTTGCTTTCTTCCGTTTCTTTCTTTTTTTCTGTAAAGGAGAAAGTACTTTATTTGTAGTCTTAGGACTGAAGGGATATAAGATGGAGTAGGAGCTTATGCAGGAAAAAAGAGCTCACTTGACAGGTAATTAAAGTTGTTTAAAGAGAAACGTCTATTGAAGTTGGAAAGGCATGTCACGTCTATAAGGGCATCCTGATTGGTGGAAGATAAGAGTTAAGTGCAGGCGTGTACAGAGGAGCATCAGGAGGACCAGTCTGGTAAAGGGTCGATATGTATCTTTTTTCTACTGTTCAATCTTTATTTTAATTACAGAATTACACAACATATCAGCAACACTATTTATAAAATATCTCCCCATATTTATTATATAGATTGTTTTTCTACTTTCCCTTTTCTCCCTAACATAATAGTTTCATTAACTATCTGGGAATTTCATACAATGGACCCCAATCACACTTGTACCCTATTCCTCTCAGGTCCACCAACCAACCAACCAAACAAACAAACCAACCACCAAGTCCAATTTGTGTTGCCCATATACTCACTGGAGCGTGGTCACACTCCCAGTGGCAGGTGGCGAATGTCTTTAATCCTAGCACTCAGGACGCAAAGGCAGTTGAATCTCTGAGTTCAAGGCCAGTCTAGTCTACAGAGCAAGTTCTAAGATAGCCAGGGCTAAACAAGAGAAAGCCTGTCTGAAATAACGTGGTGTTGTAATCTGCTGTGTGTCACACAGTAACTCATTTTGCCAAAGCAGCTTTATATGCGAATACTTACTGTAAAGAGTCATTGGTCTGGGTCAAGGTTTCTGGAGCACTATAAGTACTGGAATATTGCTGAGTCTCATCTTGGATATCCTGATGTTGCCCAGAGTCAGAGTGATCACGGAGCTGGACATCACATCTGGGAGCAGCACACATGTGAGCTCCAGGCCTCTGCACACCACTTTGTTCTCTGCTGGCCATCCGGGGCACAGACATCTTGTTTGTAGCTTGTGGGCAATGCCATGAGCCCACACTCCTTCCCTAACAGGACAAGCAGTGGGTGGTGGCAGGGGAAGGTGGGCCTGGTGGTAGCCCAGACCTCCTAGCAGCCTGAGAACTGGCCTTACTAGACAACGACATACTCCTCGGTTCCATCATCTTTCCTCCCCCACCCCCGCAACTCCATAAAAGCACTGTTGAAAAGCATCTTCCTCAAGAGCTGCCTTTCTTTAGTTGTTCTGGAGATACTGCTTGCTCCACAGCTCATCCTTTGCTGCCACATCTCTCTTAGGAAGCCTCTGGAGGTCTCTCAGGCTCCTTAGAGTGGACCCCTGGACCCTCAGGTGCTGGTGACTGCTGCCATCTTGAATGGAGGTCACAGAAATACTTTCTACCACAGACCCTCAGTAACCACAGTGAGCTGGGACACAGTTAGGCAATTTTCATGATCCTTCTGGTCCTCCATTTCCATCTCTCCAGACTTACTCTTAGCCCTGCTATCAGGAGCCCCTCCTTCCATCTCACATCAATTCCCTGGGGATTTTGCCTGTGGTATGGACTCTGGTCCTCCTAGCTTTCCCTCAGTGCCCTTCTCAGCCTTTACTTCCGGTCGACCTCCATCCCTTTGTGTCACCTCTGACCCTCAGCGACAGCGCAGCCATCACGCTTGCCTAGGATCCAGAGAGGGTAACAAAAGCCAAAGACCGAAACCCCCCCCCCCCACACACACAACAAAGACAAGGTCAGATATTGTCATCAAGAAACAATTCAACCATCAGAACTCAAGATGCCTAGATCCCAGCACAAAACCGCAAATATGAACAGCTAAGACAACAGGCCTCCTCCAGAAGCCAGTAACAACAGCGCCTGAGAAATGCAATTTAGCGAAAGTATTAAGATGAGGGCTTCACAGTAACAATTACAAATATGTTTGAGGCTCTTCAAAAGGGTAAGAAGGCCATGGAAACGTGACGTGAAAATATGATAACTAAAGAAAACCCAAACTGAACTAAGACTGATAATACTTTGGAAGACCTCACAGGTAAGCCTCACCAATAGATTGTGAGATGTGGGAGTGAGAATTTCAGTCTTAAAGACATGGCGGAAGAAATGGATAGTTCAGTCAAAGAAACTGTTAAGTCTTAAAAGAAAATTACAGGCACAAAAACATCCAGAAAACCTGAGACACTTTGAAAAAGGCCAAACCTACAAGTAATAGAGAGAGAGGAAGGGGAAAAGCAAGCCAGCCACACACACACACACACACACACACACACACACACACACACACACACAAACACACACACACACACACAAACACACACACACACACACACACACACACACACACACACACACACACACACACACACACACACACACACACACACACACACAGAGAGAGAGAGAGAGAGAGAGAGAGAGAGAGAGAGAGAGAGAGAACACAAATAAGCCAAGTTTTAAAAACGGGGCACATGTATGTGGGATATGTTCTTTTAGCTGGGCTGCCTTGTCTGGCCTCAGTGGGAGAAGAAGCGCCTAGCCTCGCAGAGACTGAAGTACCGAGGTCATAGGATACCCAGGGGGTCCCACCCACTCTGAGGAGAAGGGGATGGGGGATGAAGAAAGGATCGTGGAAGGGGGGTGACTTGGAGGGGGGCTGTGAGTGAGTGAATAAGGCTGCTAGGAGAAGACTGGCTTCCAGGGAGCTAGGATGAGGGTCTTAAAGTCCATGCCCACAGTGAAACACCTACTCCAACAAGGCCACACCCACTCCAGCAAGGCCACACCCCTTAATAGTGCCACTCTTTGGTCCAAACATATTAAACCATCACAGATTGGATATTTTCATCAAGCCCCTTCCCTCAAGGCTCAGGGATCATGTGGAAGAAGAGGCAGACAGATCATGATGGTGACAGGTGATAGATGACACCAAAGCAACACTGACTTCTGGACACAATAGGACTGATGCATACAGGAACTCACAGGGACTGTGGCAGCACTTATATGTCTGTCACAGGTTCAAGACAGGGCTCCAGAACTGAAGGGTAGTGGACATGAGGTCCCATGCCTGAGTTAAGAAGCTATCTGTAATTGATACTGTCCTGTCTGGTTTTGTGTGTCAACTTGACACAAGCTAGAGTCATCAGAGAGGAAGGAGCCTCCCTTGAGAAAACATCTTGATGAGATCAGGCTCTAAGACATTTTCTTAATTAGTGATCAGTGGGGGAGGACCCAGCCCATGGTGGGTGTTGCTATCCCTGGGCTGGTGGTCCTGGGTTCTAAGAAAGCAAGCAGAGCAAGGCAGTGGGAAGCAAGCCAGTAAGCAGTACCCCTTCATGACTTCTGTATCAGCTCCTGCCTCTAGGATCCTGTCTTGTTCTGAGTTCCTGTCCTGACTTCTTTCAATGATGATCAGCAATATGGAGGTTTAAGCCAAATAAACCCTTTTCTCCACAATTTGTTTTTTTTGTCATAGAGTTGTGCCACAGCAATAAAAACCTTAACTAGAAGAGATACCCCTGGCAAAGGGAAACTCTGTTTCTCCAACAGACTCTCAGTGGGCATGCCAACCACACTGGGAAATGCCCATGCTCAGGAGTAGCTTGCCATAGAAAGTGAACTTAATGGTAATTCTTTTTGAAATTCTTGTTTCAGTTTTCTTTGATTTTAGGCTTTTTTTGTCTTATTGGTTTTCTGCCTCTTTGTTTTGATTTTCATCTTTGTAGGCTTTTTTATATTTTTAATTGAAATTATATTTTTTCCATACAATATTTTTGATTATGGTTTCTTCTCCCTCAACTCCTCTTGTATCTTTCCCACACACATAAATACACACACACACACACACACACACACACACACACACACGCACACACACCTTTTTTTGTGCTCTCTTACCAGAAAGCAGACACTTAACAGAAAAGAAAAAGAATAATTAGAATAGAAATGAACAAACCAGAATAAAACAAAAACAAATAAATGGACAGGAAAAAAAAGAGCCAAAGAAAAAGTATAAGAAACATATGGATGCAGAGATACATACATTCAAATACACAGAAATCCCATAAAGACACAAAATTGGAAACTATGATATATCAGCAAAAGATCTGTGTGTGTGTGTGTGTGTGTGTGTAGTGGTGAGGAATCTCAGGCAAAGTATTATGAGACAAAAATATACAAATAGACCCTCCAAAAAGACCATTGAGTTTGTTTCGAGTTGGTTTTGTTTTGACCATGCAGTACTGTGCGTGGGGCCTGCCCTTGAGTGTGGTGTATATGCCCAGTGAGACTCTGTTGGATGGGAAGTGAGGGGACCACTAATCCATTGCTGCCGGAAGTGCAAACTTGTACAGTCACTATGGAAACCAATGTGGTGATTCCTCAGGAAGCTGGAAATCAATCTATGCCAAGTACCAGCTGTACTAGTCTTGGGAATATACCCAAAAGACTCCATATCCCACTCCATGGACATTGGCTCAATCATGTTCACAATAGCCGTTCTAGTCACAATAACCAAGAAGTTGGAAATAGCTTACATGCCCAGTGATGGGTAAATGAATAAAGAAAATGTAGTGCATTTACACAATGGAATATTACTCAGCTGTTTAAAAAAAATTCATAGGTAGATGGATGGTGCTTGAAAAAAATCATCCTGGGTGAGATAACCCAGACCCTGAAAGACAAATATGGTATGTATTCACTCATTTATGGATGTTAGATGTAGGTGTTTGATAGACATGCTACAACCCATATAACCACAGAGGTTAGGTATAAAGTAAGGGACTAGACAGAGGTTAGGTATAAAGTAAGGATCTAGGGGTGAGGGCTGGATCTCCCTAGGAAAGGGAAATGGAATAGTTATTCAGTGGATGGGGCTAGGGAGGAAACTGGAATGGAAGGATCAAATAGGGAATGGGAGGGAAGAGGCAGGTAAGGGAAGGAATACAGGAGGGACAGCTAGAACTAAGGGCCATTTGCGATATCATATGGAACCCTACTACAGTTTATATTATTATAATATATAAACTATATATTAAGAATATCTATTTCACACAATCCCACACATATATGAATGGAATCACCAAATAATGGGGGAGACAAACCTGCAATTCGCCATCTGTTGCCACCAAATGAAACCTCCAGGATCAGGAATGAATTATGTCTAATTGAATTGCCACAGGGCCCCATAGAAGCCCCCAAACAATCCACACTCTCCTCGAAGCTACTGGTTGCTCTCTACAAACTTATCGTAAAGCTCTGTCGCTGAAGACAACACCTGCCTAATTTATTGACCATGGAGTAGCTGAGCCTCACTAGAGCCTCACTAGAGCCTTCACCCCTGCTGACTAGAGTTTGTGGTACTGGAAGGTTCTCAGCATATAACCAAAGCAGTTACAACCACTTGGATCGACAATGGTGACCTGCCTGCAAAATACACTGGCACAACGGTGGAATAAAAGTTGTCATAGTAACCGACCACTAACTGGATTTATGGCCACTCTGTGAGATGGAACCCAATAGGCAGGCAGTGCGCAGTGGCCAATAGCCTGAGACCAGGTAGGCCATGGACCCAGGGGAAAAGCAAACGCTACTGTTCTGCTAAGGGTACCTAGTCATAACTGATTCCTAATGACATTCTTCTATATTCTTACATCCATGCCTTGCTCAGCCATCATCAGAGAGCCTTCCTCCTGCAATAGAGAGGAACAGATACAGAGACCCACACCTGGACAAAATGCCGAGAGTGAGGGAGCATGGGACATTCAGTCCTCCGTGGGATGCCTCCATCAGATCCCTCCCCACAGGGCTCAGGGAGCTCTGTGGAGGAGGGGGTGGGCCGGTTTTAAGAGTGGGGATGGAGGATGCTAAGGAAAGAAAGCCTTCTAAATATGACAGGACTGATGCACGCATGAACTCAGAGGATGGCAGCACACACAGGGCCAGATGAGGCCCCACAAGCCACACCCCTAACCCAGAACCACCTCCTCCTCCTCCTTTTTGAAAGGGAGAATGATAGCAAAAGACTATGTGAGGTTGGTGGATAGGATCCGAGATGAATTAGGTAAAAGAAAAATCATGATCAAAATAAAGAAAAAAAGAGATAGAGCAACCCCGATAAGCACTGACCAGGGCTTCTATGACAAAGTGCAGGGATCTAAGCAGCAAACATGTCTCACCCTTCCAGAGCCTGGCGATTTCAGATCTCTTCTCGGTTTGCAAGTGGCCAACCTACTAAGTCCTCACATAGCATTTATTTTCCTTTAAAAATACCAATCTGCTGGGTGTGCTGGCACACGCCTTTAATCCCAGGACTCGGGAAGCAGAGGCAAGTGGATTTCTGAGTTCGAGGCCAGTCTGGTCTACAAAGTGAGTTCCAGGACCGCCAGGGCTATACAGAGAAACCCTGTCTCGAAAAACCAAAAATAAAATAAAATAAAAATAAATAATAATAATAATCTTTCTGTGGGATTCTATCTGATCTAAGATGGTCTAGCCTCTCACTTGGCCAGAACGCGGAACAGGCAGCTCCCGAGTCCGCATACCCACACTGTACTCAGGCTTGCCTTCCTTATCATCCATCCACGAGCCACGCTCCTCAAGGCGTGGATGCTCCAACTCAGGCTACTTTCTGGCCTGGCGTACTCCACCTTACACATCTGCCCAGATCTCAGCTTTTCAGGGTTGACAGAACTTGCATTTCTTCCATATGCTTCTTATTTCTCCAGTGCTCATTACATTTACAGATTTCCTCCAAATTCTCCAACTGTCCTCCCTTAGTTCCAAGTTGCATGTGATCACCATTATTTTTGCATATTTCTTCTGCCTTATTTCACAGACTCAATTTCTCAAAAACAAACAAACAAAACAAACCTTGGAGAAATAGGATACTAAGATATCTAATGTGTGTTATTCTTCCTTCAGCATGCCAAGTATAATTAAAAAGATGCATTCATCTATAATTCATAGAGTTCTTAATTTTGACAGCTAAGGATTTTGTTTTCGGTTTTATTTATGAAAGAGAAACTGCTGTACCTACAGCACTAGGTCATTCCTGGTTTTGTGTAATCCGTGGAAACCTGCGGTGGGATGTGTTCCCAGGGTATTAATCAGCTTTGGAGCAGGCAGTGCTCATGCCAGATACAGACTGGCAGGAAGCTGATGAGGCCGTGCAATGAATGATCTACCATAAAGGCCATGGGCAAGAGGTGGCCATTAGTCTAGAGCTCAGTAATGTACTCTTCAAGTGCATTACTCGCCAATCCATCAGGCAACCTGCTACAGGACCGAGCGATCCCAGCACTTTTAAATCTGTAATGCGATGAGTGCCAGCCTGCTCTACATGCCCTGGGTGACAAGGGCACAGTAGTGCGGGAGAAAGGCAATCCATTTGGTGTCATAGCCAGTATTTTTTCTATTCTTTCTTCTCTGTGTACTTAAGAAATGGTCCTTCTATTACCCATAGATTAATAGTGGAGAGAAGGCTCTGGTGTCTTTTATTAGCATTAACTACTGATAGATAGTTCCCCGGCGTCTAATCAGCTGATTCTTCATTAGCTAAAATAAATGAAAAAATTATGTAGGAAAATATATTGTATTTTATTCTAAAATATAGATTTTTTTTTATTCTGTAAATTCTCCTAGACTAGCAAAAGCAAACTCAACTTGGTAAATAAAAGCCACAGAAACATTAAGTGCTAAGATTTAATTGTACGCCAAGAGTGACATTTTCTTTCCTATTCAGACAGCTTCTGCCATATTTAGAGCCTTTTTCTGCATAGGCATAATTACAGCTGCAAGTGAAGGTTCAGATAAACAGTGACGGCATTTGCTATTACAAAATCCCCATATCTACAATTAATAAACATGCAATTAAGCATAGTCATAAGACACATAGAGGCTATAGGCATGGTGAGTATCATTAGGCTTATTATTTATCTGGAGCTTATAATTTTATACTTATTTAATATCACAATGCTTTTTAATGAAAATAAACATCACTGTGATTTTTTTGAATACTCTTCTTTGACAAGCTTGTTTGAATACTCAAACTTGACAAGTCTATGTTGATAAACCTACTTTAAAAGTATCTTGGAAGATTCTAAGGTGTGAGAATGACCCAGAAACCTCAGTGCATCTGGGGAGGGAGGGAGAGGTACTGTAGAGGTCATATTCAATGGTCTCTTGTGTCAGGAAGCCAGTGTGGTTCACTTTAGTGACAAGCCAAAAGAGAACTCTTGCCCAAGAAGGGTATGGGGTCACCTGTTCTGCATTTGGCTTAGAGGTGACTATGTTATGCCGTCATAACATTACGGCTTTCTCAGCCTCTAAGAGCCGGTAGTAGAGATTTGAACATACTCAGATCATGAGACTATATTCACTTAGCATGGACTGTTTCCTAGTTTCTTTTCTTCTCATACTGATTGAATAATTCCATTAATGTATTCATCATTTAAACGATACCCCACCAAGGTTACATTAGTTTTTTTGGATACAAGCATAGAGAGCTTAGATAATTTATACGATTACACGAGTCTGAGTTTGAATTCAGGTATTGGCCTTACTACCACTTGATATTGCTTTTCAAAATCTTCTCAAAGGTCCCACACTTAAACTGCTATAAAACTTGTGTAGGATGCAACCGTTTATATTTTTTAAAAGCTCCATAGGTAGTTTTGATGACAGCTGTGCTTAAAAATCCCCATGCAGAGATTGTCCTTATATTGTGGTCCCCAAGCTTGGGCTTAGATTCTTATTTTAAACTACAAGAAACGACTTTATATATCATATGGCCATGACCAATTTGCTATCAAATGATACATAGAGTTGAAAGATGTGAGACGCCTGCTCGCCTCCTCTCCAGTTCTGCAATACCAGGAATACAAAACTTGTCTTTAAGCATCATAAGTAAACAGAAAGCCACAGAGCATTACTGACATAAAGAGATGTAGCTCATGCGGAACAAGGGTTGGTTTAAGAAAGCGGGACTATTTGGTGTTTAGAAGATCAGTTCCATGGGGCAGGCATGGGAACCATAGATCTGAAGAGCTGTAATGAAACTCAGGTTAGGTGTTTTTAATGAAAATAGACATCATGGTGATTTTACTAAAGACACAAAGGTAAGGAATGCATTGCCCCTGCCCCTACATCTAATCAAACACACACACACACACACACACACACACACGCATGCACACAAGTTCTCTCTCTCTCTCTCTCTCTCTCTCACACACACACACCTCCAAGTAAATTTAAACAGAAACAAAATAAAAATTTGATTTTCTTTTACCTATAAAATGATGATTTAGTATAGGTCAACAACATATATTATAGGTCAACAACATATATTAAGTTCTAGTTATAAGCCATATAATTATAAAAAATTTTTTTTAATTGTTATGAGAACACAAAGAAGCAACTCATTCATTCTGTTGGAACAAATCTATGAGGAGACTGGGCTTCAGGGTCAGTTTTCCACATTTGAGCCGTTAAGAGGCCAAGCAAAGAATTTTTAGCAAAATAAATAAAGACCACTCCATGGAAATGGAACAGAATGAGAGAAAGAGATGGAAACTAAATGAGGAGCAATCATGGCATCAAAGAACTTTATTTTCTCTTAGTAGTAATATTCAATAAAAAATTAATATTATTTTAATTAAAAATCATTCTGTATTCTTTGCACCCTTTACTGAGTGGCTTTTACATATTTAGTAAATATTCCCCAAATACTAGGAAGACAATGATAAATACCAGTGCATTCCTGCTTCCTACGAGGATATGCCTATACAAATGGGATGTAAGATAATAATAATTGGATCAGGGGACATATGAAATATGTGTTAAGAACATGAGTATCCGTAGACAGGAGGATAGCTAGCATCATCACCATCAGAGAGGTTTCATCCAGCAACTGATGGAAACAGAGGCAGAGACTCATAGCCAAACATTTGGTGGAGCTTGGGGAATCCTGAGGAAGAGGGTGAGGAAGGATTGAGGGAGCCAGGGGTATCAAGGACACTAACAGAAGAAAACCCACAGAACCAACTAACAGGCTCCCAGGGGCTCCCAGAGACAGACCAACAGTCAGGGAGCTTCGCCAGTCTGACCTAGGTGTTCTACATATGGTATAGTTATAGGATTCCTGTAGGATTCCTAGCATTGGGAGCAGTGGCTGAGGGGCTGTCTCTGACTCTTTTGCCTGTGTTTGGGACCCCTTTTCTCTTACTGATTTGTCTTGTCCAGCCTTAATGTGGGTGGGTGGGGGCTATCTACTATACATATTATTATACTTTACTATACATATTACTACAACTTGATATGGCATGTTTGGTTGATAATACATGGGAGGCCTGCTCTTTTCCAAAAAAAAAAAAAAAAAAAAAAAAAAGAGGAGGAATGGATGGGGAGGGGGGAAGCAGAGACTGGGAGGGGAGGAAGGGGGTGAAACTGAGTTCAGGGTATAGTAGATAAAACTAAAATATAATAGTAGTAGTAGTAGTAGTAGTAGTAGTAGTAGTAGTAGTAGTAGTAACGTCTGAGACAGCATACCACAGGTTCAAGCATTAGCTCTACCACTTTCAAACAATAAGCCACCAGTAAGGTGCTGCTCTTTAGTGCACCAGCTCCTTCCTCTATAAGATGTGTAGCATACCATCTTCTGCACTCTGTGCTGGTACTTGTCTATTTTCTTTCACAGAAAAAAAAAAAAAACCAAAAAACAAAAACAAACCCAAACTGTTTATTCTTTGTTTTCGGTTCCTATCTGGAGAATATAAACCATTAAAAAGTAATTAACTTTTTTCTTCAATTAAATTGTCTCCTATTTTCACCAAAGTGGGGGCAGATGAAAGATCTCAAGTAGGAAATGTGTTCTTTGAAGTTTCTGACCCCTGTCAGCACCAGGGTACTTGGCTCTTCCAATGTCACGTGCAGTTAACTTAGTACTTACGAGAACTCTAGGGATTGTGTTCGAAGGGAAGGTATTCCTGCAACCAAACAACTAAATATTCGGGATAAAAGATTTACAACATCCTTTTAAACATATAGCTGAGTTCACAATAAAGTGAAGAAAATCCTCAGAGGCAGAGAACTAAGGAAAGCAAGAACCCAGAGAGGTAAACATGCTACAGCCAGCAGGCGCCCTGAGGGCAACTGCCAATCCCCAGAAACCAAGTGTCTTACTTAAGAAGTTGGAGTGAAATCCCTTATATGAAATCAGGATTCTGGGAGACCCACCTTCGGTGAAAGAATAGATTACAAATTCTGCTTTGCCAATGGAGAAATAATAAAATGTGTGGTTAGCCTGACAGTGGTTAGAATGGACAAAAAGTCTCTTACTAGGGTCGGTGGGGTGATATATAATTTGTAATCCAAACAGAGATTCTGGAGGATGTTTTGAAGAATGACATCAGAACAAAAGGTGTTAAAGCCATGATGGTCTTAGGCAAAGGGGATGTGTGAGCATTGCAACTTGTAACCAGGACGTGTGAGCACTGTAACTTGTAACCACAGGTTAGCAAGCACTTGGGGGGTGGAGAAGGGAATCATACTGTCAATCTGGGCAGAAAAGATACAAGGAGAGAGACTAAACTTTGGTCAGCAGTTCTTTTCAAACACCCTGAGGAAGAAAATTCAAAAGTAGTTTAGGAAAATGTGTCCTTAGCTACGATCTCCTGCAGTTTGCTCATACTTTCCAGTCTCCTTATGATGGCAAAACCAAATTTAAGTGTCACAAAATCCAAAGGAGAAAAAAAGATACCATGTGGAGGAACAGCAGAACTAACAGAAAAAAAAAAACTAATAGAAACTACAGTATTGTAATAGTTGAATCATAAATTTTACAATATGCCCAAAGAAAGAAATCAAGCCAGAAACCAAGCCAGAAATAATAGACGACAGAAACACAACCTCTGACTTTTAAAAATAATCATTAAAATTGCATTTTAGATGAGGGAGAGGAGTCAATCCATGGGTAGTGAGATTCAGTTGGACAGGTCTAAGAAGTCCTACTGTGCTCTGAACATAGGGCTCCCAAAGATAGCACGCTGGGCTATATATCTGGAAAAGGGAGTTCAATTGTTTTTAACCACAAAACTGTGATGTTTAGGGTGATATGTTTAATCTCAGGGTCAAAGCATAAATGCTGGCCATTACTATGTAGAACCTGTGTGCTTTTATATACTTACCAATATAAATCAATATAATTAGAAATAAAACCTGGGGTCTAGTGAGATAACTCAGTCGGTAAAGGCATTTGCTGTGCAAATTGTAAAGTGAGTTTAGTTTCTAGGACCCACATAAAGGTAGAAGATTGGAACTAATTCCTCTGTTGTTTGCCTCTGACTTCTACTGGTAGACCACGGCACACAGGCCCATGTCCACAAACACATCAGACAATATGCAAACACATACACAACAGTAGTAAATAAACACACTTAAAAAAAAAGAATTACATGTAAAGTTTAAGTACAACATCAGATGTAACACAGATGAAGAAAGAATTGATGACTGGGAGATAAAACAGAAAGAAAATCATTTTGGAATGAAGCACAGAAAGGCATAAATAGTGAAAGTACAGAAATAAATTGATATACGGAGGAGAGAATGGGGTCTAATAGATGTGTACTTAAAGTGTTAGAAGTGAAAAGAAAGTCAAAGGCAATACAGGAAGTAATTACTGAACAATATCTACAAATGTGCATGTGAATCCTTAGAGTCAGGATGTTATATAGCATAAATAAAACCAAATATGTGTGCGTATACTCTCCATTAGGCAGATCTGTGGAACACCAAGCACAAAGACAGGATCTGACCAGTACTAGAAGGAACGGTCATTCACAATGAAAGGAAACAACTGTTTATAAAACAGTTACAATGTTTCAAATTCTAGTTAGTAGGGATTTGGGGGCCACAATATGGTTTAGTAATTTGAGACTATAAAATCCAGGGTTGTGCAAATGGCAAATGTACTAAGAATCCAGGTGGCACATGGCTCAGCGTGAGAGAAAAGGGTTTGTATACTGCACGCCAGGAAACTAGAGTTTAACTTATGACATCAAAACGGAATTGGAGTTATTGTGTTACACTCTTGATAGTTGGACTAATACACATATTACTAGGTCTGTAAATATGTTTAGAAATATCAAAATGAGTCAGATTCAATGCTACAGCAACTCCAGGGAACACCATGTGTGCAGAGTTTGGTTTCAAAATCCTTCTGTCCACTCTAAGCAATTACATTTCACGGAGAAAAAGCTGATTTTAGACTAGTGTAGGAAGGTACAAGATGAACTTAGATTCTTCATTCATTCATTCATTCATTCAATCATTCTCTTCCCTTCCCGTCTGTCCCCTTCCCTTCCTTGTTTCAGATGGGGTCTCCCTATATAAACCAGGCTGGCCTTGAACTCACAGAGGTCTACCTGTCTGTCCCCCTCAACTGCTGAATGTATTGCTTCAGTAACTAAGGAAATGCTTAAAACATGCTGAGTTGTATTAAAAGACACAGCTAAAGGGAACCCTCTTGAAAGGGGGTTCCATCTATGCATCAACAATATTAAAAGATTAAAGTGTATAAAATGAAAAGGGAATAAATTTAAACTTATTAAAAAATAAGTTATTTATGAACATACATAAACAAACAGAATGGGGTAGGAAAGATCTTCAACAATAAACTATTGCATAGCAAATAAGAGTAGTGAAGTAGGCTTGTCATTTATGGTTATGCTAGTCATTTACGGTTGCCAAAATGAACGGAGGGAAATTTGGTGAGGAAGCCTCAAACCATCTACTCTCATACAGTGCCTATTGATAGACAAACAGTAACTCCGCCTCTGGTGAGATCAGAGTAGATGCTGGACCTAGCATAGTACCCACGTGAAGACAACACAGGGGCCTTCTGCTGAGAAGGAATACAGAATCAGCTTCCTGACGCCTCCCCATCCCCTCCAAAGACCCAACATGTCTACAAGGAGCAAGAAGAAAATCAGGCAGGGCAAGGAGAGGACAGCACAGAGGGGGAAGGGTATGGTTCCCATTCCCTAATCTTTCTTATCTTCTGTACTAAAGCAAAACAAAACAAATCACCAACCAACCAACCAACCAACCAACCAGCCAGCCAGCAAACCAACCAACCAACCAACCAACCAGCCAACCAACCAACCAACCAGCCAAGAGCATTGAGTGTTGCCTGGGCAGACAGATAACTGCTGTTGAACTGCTCTTGAAGCTGTGCCCATTGATGAATGTATAGCTGTCTGATTACAAGCATACATCAATTCTCAAGTTCTAGGAAATGTCCCTATTGTCGGGAAGAAGAATATAAGGCTGTTTCTCTCTTCTTCCCCCTCAGTGACTAAATGCAAACCCAATGGCTAGAAACTAAACAGCCCCCCTAGACGATGAAGCGACAGACCACACATCGAGAAAGTGTGAGAAACAAAGCAAGAGTCAGGATCCCCTCAACCCTCTACCCTCCACACTACGCCGACTCTCTTACCTCTACATTTTGGCTACATAAAAAGTATTTCTTTTGTGAGCTATTACTATACTTCTGTTTGTTTCTGCTGGGTATAGCCAACTTTATTTTAAAGATAATACATGATTAACTCAAAACTCATAAATGCTGATAATCTGAGTGTAGAATAATCTAGTCACTTTTAAATACAATTTGATATTATCTACTGAATTGAAGATAGAAATATCCTATAGCCCAGACTATATCCCATAGTTGTGTTTATATCCTACAGGCATTTGCACATGGGGCTGGAGAGGTAATAGCAGGAATTTCTGAGCATCATTACTATAAAAACAACAATGGAAAAATCTATCCCGTGAGAAAACTGATAACAGTATATTTGTACAGTGGGTATTCCTTCCAGAGTAAAATGAACAGAACTACATAAATCAACAAGTAAAAAATTTAAAACATAAAGGTGAGCATAAACAGGCAGGTAACTGAATTTTTGGGTATGATAACATGTCTATTAAGATGAAAAAAAAACCCCAAAAAACAAAAAAACAAAACAGGTCTAGGGATATGACTCAGTGGGTAGATCACCTGTATAAATTCGAGGACTTGGTTCAGATTTCCCGAATCTACATATAGCCAGCTGTAGTACTATCTGACTCTAATCCTTGTACCTTTGTGAGAATCATTAGAAACCACAGGCCATCTGGCCTGCTCTACACAGCAGTGACCAATGGGAGATCCTGTCTCAAACTATACACAGCAGTGACCAATGGGAGATCCTGTCTCAAACTATACACAGCAGTGACCAATGGGAGATCCTGTCTCAAACTATACACAGCAGTGACCAATGGGAGATCCTGTCTCAAACTATACACAGCAGTAACCAATGGGAGATCCTGTCTCAAACTATACACAGCAGTGACCAATGGGAGATCCTGTCTCAAACTATACACAGCAGTGACCAATGGGAGATCCTGTCTCGAACAAGGTGAAGGATAAGCACCAAGCTTGGCATCTGACCTCTGCATTTATGCCATGGCATGTGCACAGTCACACTCAGATACAGGGGTTCATATGTACACACACACACACACACACACACACACACACACACACACACACAGAGGAAAGAGGAGGATGAGGCCGAGGGAGAGAGGGAGAGAGGGAGGGTGAAGGAAGAAGGGAGGGAAAGGGAGAGAGTGAGAGAGAGCAAGAGTTAGAGTTAAAAAACACCATGCTATATTTACCCCGCATAGAAAATAGTACCTATTTAGTACATTGCAGTACGTAAAATATTAATTGCCAAAGAAGATGACTCCAGTGTACAGATGACCAACATTGTCCTACAGAACCTCCTGCGAAGACGGATGTGTCTGTCTGCACTCAACATTTCAACATTGTAGCCATTAGCTCAACACAGCTAATAGAAGGAAGGAATGGACTTTTATGCTTTATTTCATTTTAATTCAGTTAAGTTCCAATAGCCACATGTGACTAATGACTCCTGACAGGCACGGGTCTAGACAATAAATCCTATAAGAAAAGCAGCTTTATAGTTCTTTGCCTATGTCTTTGGTGTATAATTCAAAAGTGAAGTTAAAGAATTATGGTAATGCTTTTGATAAATCTTTTCTTATTTCTATCCACTTACATGGTTTGCCAACAGGTTTCAGCAGTTTTGTCAGTAAGCATGTACACACACACACACACACACACACACACACACACACACACACGTCCCATTGGTTGAGGTGGTGGATGCCTGCAATCCTGGTATTTGAGAAACTGAGGCAAGCCCACCACGAGTTCAAGGCTAACTTGGGTTCCACAGGGAGTTCCAAGCAAGCCTGTTCTGTGTAGTGAAATTCACCTAAAAAACAAAAGCCAATCAACCAACCAAAGGGAAAGGCCATTTAAACAGGAAGATAAGCAAATAAAATCAATTTGGTTCAGGAAAGTTCATATACAGAAGCGTCAATTGTGAGAAACTTGTATCTCATTAAAAGATGTGTTTCTTACCAATTTAATTTTGTTTAATAACTCCTTATCAAACACTGAGTAATGTGTTGAACTTGATCAACATCATACCTTGATACAAAAAGATATTTCAGTTGCCCAAGGAAGATAATCCACAACTTTACCCAGGGTCCTGTGTTTCTTATGGCTCTTGTAGGCTGAAAGCCTTTTCTCACGGCCGTAGTTTAGGTCATGCCCAACAGATGTCGCTGTGTTTCTCTCAGAAATTTAACATATTCTACTGTGCTCCTCCTGTGACTGAGCAGCTGTTTGAGGGGTGCAGGGGTGCACAGTTTAGGATCCTTGGAACTATAATCTTTCTTCACCATAGGACATCTGCAAACTGGTGATTTTTAAAAAGTACAAAGATTACACAGAATTGGGGGGGGCAGATTAGTAGTGATTGTGTCTACAAATTAAAGTGTAAAGTATAGATTAAACATCCTACAAAATGAATGAGTGGACACACACATACACATTAAATCATGAAACAGTATCTTTAAACCGTTAGGTCTGCAGAAAGAAATATTCAGCTTAAAAGCAAACCCTTCAGGTCTACAGTTCATCTCTGCACTTTGGAAGCTGCTTGTGGCCATGTACTGCAGAGGACAGGGCTAAGAACAGCAGACCATCCTAGGAAGCGTTAAGTGAATTCATGAGACAGGAACTTGGAGGAAGAGGAAGACTGGCGGACCTGTGAAGTAAAAAATATTATGGATGTAAGAGAACCCATTAAGAGGGTACAAAAAGCAGGGCAATAGATTATGAGCTTCTTTAAATATAAAATATATATAATTATATCTTCCTAATTATGTTTAAGTTTTTTCTCTTGTATTTTCTACAAATAGTCCCTTATCTACAGTTTAAATGAGTAGGACAAGCTCACAGCAAGGAAGTGTGTAGAACACACACACACATGCACACATACATACACAAACACACACATGCATGCACATATGCATGTGTACTGCACACACATGCACACACACATACACAAATGTGCACATGCATACACACACACACACACACACACACACACACACACACCTTGAATAAAGCATCAAGGCAGCTTAGCGGCTTCTTCACCTCTGAACCTGTGAACTCAACTGTAAACATGGCAGCGTCTAACAGTAGATGCTTTAGTGATCACTGCTCTGTATGACGATCCTGTGTTACAGGAAGTGACAGCTTTCTAGTCTCAGTGATGAGAGGGCAGAGGTTCCCATCTTTTAAAAAAGGCTGATGTGGGAATAACTTCTTTTTCAATCATGGTGTGTAATGAGAGAGAATCGGTTTTCTTTCCGATGATTTCATTGTCTAAAATCTACATCTTTTTACATTCCGTCTTCTGGAATCTTTTAGTTCCCTATTAATACAGAGGGGCCGGGAACGATCACTCCACCGAGTCCTGCCAGTGGAGAGCCTGCGTGGGAGAGCTCTGGGCTAGCCTGCAGTGATATGCGAGCAAACCATGGCAGCTGCCGTTTGCTGAAACCCTGCCCACATCTGCAGCATCCTAAGAGCGGCCACGTTTGTGCTATTAGAGGACCATCATTAGAGGATCAGGGGTTGTACAACCCGAATGACTAAACAGTTTCTTCCAACTCTGATACGTCCCTCCATAGTTCATTGCCTTTGTCTCTGGGCATTTTGAAAGGAGTCTCACTCTCCAAAATCATCCTTTCCAAGGTTTCTAGAGGGAGCTTACACTTCTGGGTACCACCAAGGTTATCATTTCTAGCCTACAGTTATACCTCAGATCATCCCCTCTCCACCCTCTGCTCCTTTCTCTGGTTCTATATCTACTATCATCCGGAGAGTATCGTGTTTTAAATACCACAATCACTCCTGGACTGACATATTGATAAAGGATTCTACCTCTCCATATAGTCATGTTTATTAATTTTCTCCTAACCATCAGTTGTTGCGTTTGTGCCTGGTGCTGTTCTTGAGAACCAATCGTCTAATGAATAAAGGAGCCAATCACTGGGTGAGTAGGCGGGACTTCCGGGTTGGACGGACCGGAGGAAGAGAGAGAGTTAGGTGCTTTTAGACCAGGATAGAATGAGGACAAGATGTAATTATGAGTGTCTCCCAGTTTCAATGGCAGATCCGTCAGGATTAGCCACCGGAGGATTTAGATTTAATAAGGCTTACAAGATTAGGATTTTAGTTGTTGCACCCAGCAATTGAGTTTCCGTTCTTTCTGAACTAAGTTTGTGTTGGGTTTTCCTTCACGTGGCAGCTCCTCTGGGTTCTAGAGAGAAAGGTACTGAGGCAAAGCGTGGGTTTGCCAGATGTGCACCACAAAGGCCGTGGGGGGTTTGAAGCATGGGGCTGGCATGGTAACGACCCGCCAGTGGGAACTTAGCACGCTGGGTAGAGAGATTGTGGAGCTCTGAGTCAGAGTCTCCACTGAAAGACCTAGAAACACAAGGACTCCCTCACATTCTGACTATGGAGAGGCGACACCCCAAATCACTCACGAGAAACGGTCTTGGTGCAAACTGTAAGAGGACTTTTATTATCAGCCAGCTGAGGACAAGCTCCTTTTGCCCCGAGGGCCTGGGGAGTGACCCTGAGCTGCAACAGCAGAGGGTTTTTGAAGGTAAAACCTCAGGAGGCTGAGTAAGAGCCGAAAGAATGGGGGTGTTCGTGGATCTGTCCTTGGTGAAGGAACAAGAGAGTAAGTAAGCTAATGTCTGTCCTTGTAGTTATCTCTGGGTCTCTGACACAGACAGGCAGGCTGGGTCATCTAAGGTAGAGGAACAAAAGGCTTCTTACTGTCTGTATTCTTAGAGATCAGGAAACAGGCTTTGGAGGAAAACTTTGGGGTAAAATTTTGGGGTCTCACACCACGAGATAAAAACAAGTCTGCCATTGCGGGCCTGTGCAAGGCTGGCCAGGCCATTGGGGTAGAGAGAAGGGGTGCAAGAGCAGGGACGTGCTGGTTCCTTTTTAATATTTCCCACAACAGTCAGTAACACCAGACAGTCCTAGATGTATAACCTTGATATCGTTTTTAACCCCTGTGATGACAAATTCTGCCAACCCTTTCTTCCTAATGATTTGGAAGCATATTTCATCCGCACCCACCATCTCAAGGTGTCCCTCCTTCAATCTTAAATCTTCCACTTCAAGCCGGGCAGTGGTGGTGCACGCCTTTAATCCCAGCACTTGGGAAGCAGAGGCAGGCAGATTTCTGAGTTCGAGGCCAACTTGGTCTACAGAATGAGTTCCAGGACAGCCAAGGCTACACAGAGAAACCCTGTCTCGGAAAAAAAAAAAAATCCTCCACTTCTCGGCCCTTTGCCCATATTTATCTCATCTGCAGATGGTTGGGAATGGCTTGCTAGGAATTCTCTTTCCTTGATGTTTCCAATACCAACCACATTTGGAGAATATTTATCCAACATTAATTACTCTCTAGCTCAAGTCTTCACGGCGACTGACTATAGATAAGTTCCTGCTCTGAGGTCCTCCTCACTGGAACCACTCACTGTCTTTTACTGAATCTTTCACTTCCATAAAGGTGCTCTGTTTGCAGCTGGAGGGATGGCTCAGTGGATAAGCGAGCTTGCCGCTCTCACGGAGGACTCTATTACAGTTTCCAGTACCCATCTCAGCAGCTCACAGTCACCTGGAAATCCAGCTTCAGGGGATCAACTGCTTCCTACTGAGGGCACCTGTACCCAATATTTGCCCACTCCCAAATAAAAATAGAAGTAATCTGAAAAATATCCTCTCTCAGTTACTCTACTATATCCGCTATCCTCAGCTTGTTTTTTCCCTCTGGGTGAGAGGTCATGATAAGGCAGGAGGGGAAATTTCTGATGACAATGATCGGACCTGTCACGCAAGGAAGAAGTTCAACAGTGTTTGTTATCTTGATTTGGTTGCCCTGAATCTTGCTTTCCTTGTCTACCTTCTTCCATCTTTAGAGGTTCCTAGTTTTTTTTTTACCTGCATCAAAATGCCATTCTGTAATTTAACTTCAAGGATCCTTTCTGTGTATGAATAAAATATAATCTCTGTTTACTGTCTGTGTGCTTCCCTTAGAATTTTTAGGTGTGAAGTAATGGATGACTACTACTTTCAAATACTAGCACTTCATATGGGATAGTTACATGTATATGTGTACATCCCTCATCAACACAGGACACAAAATTCTGTTTAATTACCAAATTAAATGTCACTATCTAGGATGATGCCTGCTTCGCTGGTGGCGCCAAGGTATATTGGGTACGTATTCAGATCTGGAAGTCAGATAAAGTAACCATCCATGATCTGTCAACCAAGGAGTTAGACTCTTTCCAGCTGTTACTTGTTTCATTGCTACAAGATATACTCGTTGAAATAAAGACAGCCCAGAAGCCCCAGCAGTCTTTGCTGTCACTACTGAAGTACTTTAGTTCTCATTTCTTGTTCATTGCTGGTTAGGCAGTCATAACTCAGGCATGGTCCTTCTCTGAAAAGCACAGGACTCTGACCATGGCTTGTCTACTCAGGTATGAATGAGCCTGGAAGCCCACGCCATGCATGGCAGAATCTCAGCTGTGTTTGTCTGTGCTGCTTCTCAGAACAAGTACGTGGCCATGTCCCAATAGAATAGGCACAGCATTTGAGTCTAAGCACACATATACTAATGCTTTCTGTTTGCTTACCTGGCAGTAGCAAGCAATGATTTCTGGATTCAGCAACTGGAGTTACTGATAAATGCCCCCTGTTCTGGTGACTTAGGCATATCTACCCAAAGCCCAAACCAATCTCCTCTTGGTTCAGCATAGCATACTATTATTTTCTGACCCAGGAAAAGTAGCAATGCTTTCAAGAGAAAACATGGGCTTATTATGTAACCCAGTTAGTATCAAGGGCCAGGTGAACCATTGTTTCCCCCTCTCCACTGTACAGGTACACCCATGACATCACTTACAATGCACATACACTGTTGCTTGTTTAACTACATCCCTAAAGCCAATATCCATTGTCCATGCTCAGTAAAAGATCTGTAACAAAAAAGCATGCGCGCTTTGCAGTCTCCCGTAATTTCTGACTGACTAAGCCTACACAGGGAGATGCTGGAGAAATGTGGGATGTAACGAAAAGGAACCTTCCAAAAATAACAACATCAACAATGATTTCTCGGGGATTTCTAACAGCAGCATCAACCTTTGTGCTATGTAAGGCAGTTACTTGCTTGAAAAGTGGCCTCAAATTTCTGAGGCAAATATAACTTCACTTGTAATTGTAGTGTCTGCAGGTACAAACTTGAAATATCACAAGTAACAAATCTATTCCAACTGGCTTGACGCTAAAAATCGTTAACTATCCCGTCCTAGATACTTTGCCATATTTTGCCAAATCTGTTCCTATAACATTCTTCTCAGCTTAGGCTCAGCTGACAGAGAATGCCTAACATACATAAAGCCCTGGGCTTGATCCTCAACACTGCATAGAATGGGATTTGATGGCATATGCCTGTAATCTGGAACTCGGGAGGTAGGGTAACCTGGGCTACGGTAGACTGTATCTCCAAGAAATGGTTTGTAACAGGGGAGGAACATATTTTATATTTTCTGTCTCTGGCCATTTTGGGGGCCATCTAAGTTTCCTCATTGCAGACAACAAAGATTATTGATCACAGAGCATTTACACAGAGCTCAAGAAAACTAACTCCAGCCAGGCGGTGGTGGTGCATGCCTTTAATCCCAGCACTTGGGAGGCAGAGGCAGGTGGATTTCTGAGTTTGAGGCCAGCCTGGTCTACAGAGTGAGTTTCAGGAGAGCCAGGACTACACAGAGAAACCCTGTCTCAAAAAACCAAAAAAAAAAAAAAAAAAAAAAAAGGAAAAGAAAGAAAACTGACTCCATATACTGAATGAGAGAGGTGCTCCTTTGAGAGAGGTGCTCCTTTAAAAGATGAATATGGTTGTTTTGCATATGATGATTTGTCCACTAGGAATTAGTAGAACCAGCCAGGCTGATGATGGGGAAAGATGATGTCCAAATGACAGCAGCAGGCAGCAAAGGCGGGCTTACATAACAATGCAATAACTTAAATAAGCAATCATCACTTCTCTCAAAAAATAAACCAAAATGACTTTGGACTGATTACGAATATAAAAATCTCACAAATCTAAAGATAACAAAGACGAGACATTCAATTTTAAGAACTAGAAAGCAGGGGACAAGTTTGAAGCTTTTAAACATTTTTTTTAAAAGGGGAGAGGAAAACTCAAAGACAATTCCATTTGTACCATAAAATCTCATAAGGAAATGGTTTCAGGGCTGGGGCCTTCTGAGTGTGGAGGTATGGCAAAGACAGATGGCCAACACTGGCGTAAAGTCTAAAGTCTTTCCAAACCAACTATAGAGTTGAAGGACTGCCTTTTCCTTTATTCATAGAGATTAAAGAGTCACTTTATAAGGTACAAGATTAAGTAGGGCTCTGAACTGAAACACCAGGCATTGCTGAAAGACTGAATCTTCATTATAAAAACAGACAGAGAAAACCTATGTAAAGGGTGACCATATCAACTTCAGCCCCAACTGATTACAGTCAAGCTCACGTAAAGCTTATAAAAACCCTCCCGGAGAAAACGAATATTATACATTATATACACACTAATATTTGGAGATCCACAATAAAATGACCACTTTGAGTCATATTGGCAACAGGAGATACAATATTCATGTCTATAGTCAAGAGAGCTTTGTTATCTGTTAGTACCATACAGACTAATAAGAATCAGGTATTTAATTAAGGTCTCTTCCTTGATATATTGAAAACAATTTTTAAAATCCAGATCATTAAAGATAAAAAGCCATACTTATAATAGCCAGAAGCTGGAAACAACCCAGATGTCCCTCAACAGAGGAATAGATACAGAAAATGTGGTATATTTACACAATGGACTACTACTCAGCCATTAAAAACAATGACTTCATGAAATTCACATGCTGAGTGAGGTAACTCAGTCAAACAACAACAACAACAACAACAACAACACACACACGCACACACACACACACACAGACACACACGGCGTGTACTCACTGATAAGTGTATATTAACCCAAAAGTTCGGAATACCCAAGATTCAATTCACAGACCATATGAAACCTAAGAAGCAGGAAGACCAAAGTGTGGATGCTTCAGTGCTTCTTAGAAGGGTAAACAAATTACTCATAGGAGGAAATAGGGAGACAAAGTGTGGAGCAGAGACTGATGAAAAGGCCATCCACAGACTGCCCTACCTGGGTATCCATCCCATATACAGCCATCAAACCCCTACGATATTGTGGATGATGGGAAGTGCTCGCCTGGAACTCTGATCTTTCTGTCTCCTGAGAGGCTCTGCCAGAGCCTGACAAATACAGAGGCAGATGCTCACAATCAACCTGAGCTTGGGGGGGGGGGTCCCCAATGGAGGAATTGGAGAAGGGACTGAAGGAGGTGAGGGGGTTGGCAGCCCCATGGAGAGAGCAACAGTGTGAACAGACCAGACCCGCCCCTCTGGAGCTCCCGGGGACTGGACCACCAACCAAATAATACACATGGAGCGACCCATGGTGCTGGTCACATATGTGGCAGAGGATGGCCTTGTTGGACATCAGTGGGAGGAGAGACCCTTGTGTCTGAGGGGATCCCCAGTGTAGGGGAATGCCAGGGAGGGAAAATGGGAGTGGGTGGGTAGGAGAGCACCCTCATAGAGGCAGGGGGAGAGGGATGGGATAGGGCGTTTCAGAAGGGGAGCCCTGGAAAGGGGAAAACATTTGAAATGTAAATAAAAAAAATATCCAATAAGAAATAAAGAAAATGCAGAAAATAACCGTGTAAGACCTATATTTAATATATTTTGATAAATAAGGAAACATCCTGACTGTATTCATCAGCAAGATAAAAGGTTATAAAGGAAGAACATTCTAGCAAAGCCTAGTGGTATGGGACTGAAATCTCAGCCCTTGAAGAGGCAGGAGAAAAGTTCAAGGTTAGTCCTAGCTAGCTATCAAGACTCTTGTCTAAACAGCAAATAAAGCATTCTGTGCTTAAGTAATGTTCTTAAAAAACACACAAAGGTTGTACTTCAAGTAAGGATGCCTTGACATTCTCTGGAATACTCTGATTGTCCCAGATAGGTCATATGGTAGGCTTTGCATATGTGTGTATGTGTGTGTGTGTGTGTGTGTGTGTGTGTGTGTGTGTGTGTGTGTGTGTGTGTGTGTGTGAAAACCTCCATATTGGTTTCCATGGTGGCTACCTAACATTCCCACCAGTACAACGTGAGAGCTCCTCTTTCTCCATATTCTCATTTTGGTGTTTGGTTTTTTTCTTGATTATAGCCATTCAGCTAAAAATATTAAACACTACTTTTTTTTTCAAATATATTGGCCATGTATATTTTTTCCCCGAGGGAATTGTCTTTTCAGATTATTTACTTATTTATTGATTGGATGGTTTGGTGTTTGATTTTTTGGAGTTCTTTATAGATTCTAGATATTAATGCTCAGGTACATATAAAATTAACAAAGAGCTCTCCCATTTCATAGTACTCTGGATATTCTTTGCTTTGCTATCCAGAAGCTTTTTAATGCCATGCAAACCCATCAATCAATTCTTCGGATAACTTCCTGTGGTACTGAACTTCCTTTCACGAAGTCCTTTTCTATTCCTCTATCTTGAATTATTTGGTTCATGTTTTCCGCTGTTTCAGAGTTACAAGTTTTACAAACAAGCAGGATTTTTGGGGGGAGGGGGGGTCCTGTTTTAATAGATTTTTGTACAGATACAGAATAGACGTTTGCCAGTGGCCCAATCAACCTTCTCCTAAAGATCATATTCTGGTACGAAGCCCCGACACATATATAGCGGAGGACTTCCAGGTCTGGCCTCAGTGAGAGAGATACCTAAATCCTGAGAGACTTGAGGCCCCACAGAGTGGGGAGGTCTGGCGGGGTAGGGGTGGGGGTGGGATGGGCACATCCTCTTGGGGAGGGTCGGGAGGGTTGGGGGGGGGTTAGAAGAATGGGATGAGGAACCATCAGAGGGCAGACCAGGAGGGGGATACCAACTGGAATGTAAAAAAAAGATTAAAGATAATTTTTTTAAAAAATAGAAATAAAAATGAACATCACACTCTAGGGTAAAGAGTGGGCGTTTATGTCGCTTTTCACCGAAAGGTTCTCCAAATCTGCATTGTAGGGAGTATGTGGAACTCATGCAGAAAAAAAAAAAACCAACAACAACTCAGTCTCAAGAAATTTGAGATTCAGAAGGAAGGTTTGAGATTTGAGGAGCCTGTAGAAAAAGATTAGAAAAATTTCAAAAAGGAGAAAACTAAGGGTCGAGAGGATCAAGATATGCACACACATTCCCAAGCATACTCGGCTAGCTTTGCTTACACACGGCTTGGAGAAACTGATACAAAGCAACAGTTGAAGACTTTCGCTCAGGGAAGAGCCGACCAGCCATTCGAGTTGCTCACTAGAATAAAAACTGACTATTTAGATGGTGATATCTAAAATATCTAAAATTATTCAGAAAGTAAATTAAACAATTAAAATGATTCAACGTATTAAAAAGACTGATTGGTGAACAGGGTAAGCAACAGATAGGTAAAGAAAGGGAGCAATGAATTAGAAGATAAATCCGTAGGAATATTGGGTCAAAAGATGGGAGAGAAAATTGATAATAAAAAGGCGTAAAGAAAAAGATATTTGAAATAATAGTTAAATGGTTTATATTTATTTAATTTTATTTTTGGAAGGGAGAAAACAGTGATCAACAGGAAACTCAACAGGAAACTCTCCCGGGGGCAGGGGGGCGGTTGGGGATGGGAGTGGGGTTTCAGCTCTCACAGGGCTAAGTCAGTGCTCACAGGGTGGGGTCAGAGCTCACAGGGCAGGGTCAGCGTTCACAGGGCTGGAAGATGTTATTCTAGGTTCTCAGGGATAAAAGACTTCAATGACACCACCTAGCAGGACCCTGCATGCTACAGTACTGACTTGCCAGGCAAGCTGTGCTCATGCAACAGTGGCACGATGGTTTGAGGGTAACCAACAACTTTCTGATCAGTTTTGAGGCCTACTGTACAGTAGGGTTTTTAAACCATCAAAATATTTGTGTATATGTAGGAAGCCACCCGGCCTCCAGCGGACTGTGAAGACCCGCCGGGGCTCTGGCCAGCCTCTGGCTCCAGCCCCGGCCAGCCTCCGGCTCCGGCCAACCTCCGGCTTCAGGAGCCTCCAGCTCCCCGCCATTACAAGATGGCAGGGGACCGGCAGGCTGCCAGGGAGGAGAGCCTAGCGCACATGCACAGCTCTCTTCAGGCCCTCCTCAAGCAATAGCCCCTCCCGAACGGGCAATGTGCTAATGAGGTGTGGCTTGTGGCACCAATGAATGGGAAATATGCTAATGGATGTGGCTTGTGGTACCAATGAACGGGCCACATGCTAATGAGGTGTATCTTGGTGCACCAATCCGCAACCACTACGACACCCTCCCCCCTTCCCTGGGAGAGTATAAAAGCAGCAGCTCTGCTGCTGTCTAGTGTCCTGGGAATCTACTATCAAGGTGCTCCAGAATAAAGCTGACTGAGAAGATCCTGGTGGTGGCATGTCTTTCTTGCTGGTCGAGGGAGGCGCGTCGCATTTATATACACAGTTTTATGCTGCTCTCAATTATTTAAAAAAAGGCTTTTTTTTTTGTAGTTGTTAGTGGTTGCTGCAGAGGCTCATACTAGCCAAAGTTCTGAGAATGTGAAATTGAGCGCTGTAACCTTCTACTTAAGGTCAGGGAACATAGTGTAAGGAGATCTGGTGGATGGGGAGAAGAGCTGTGAAATTCTAACTTGTAGGCATGACATAGCTGTTACACAATAGCAAATGTGGTTACCTGCACAAGATCAGGTCAGGCAAAATTCCAGCACAAGGGGGAGGGGCAGGGTAGGGGTGGGGCGGGGTGGGGCAGGGTAGGGTAGGGGCGGGGTGGGGAGGGGGCGGACCTTCTCAGCCGCCCTCCCAACACTCCCAGCTTGCTACCCTACCAGAAGCTATTGGCAGTTGATGGTCAAAGGAGGAGGACATGGCTGCTATTAGGTTTCCCATATCTGAGTGGATGGCCCTTCACTCATGGGCATGTGGGTAGTACTAACTGAACTCTGGTGTTATTAATAATAATGATAATAATAAAAGAAGACACGGAGGCAGAAAGGAGATAGGGTGGTGGGCATTTGGGAAAGTTGGAGGGAAGAAGGCAAGGGATGGCTAAGATCCAAATACATTGCATAGACATATGAAAATTTCAAAGAGTAAATAATAATATTATTAAAGGGGGAAGTCAATTTTTTCCTACATGGTTGAAAAACAAATTTCAAAACCTCCAAAGATTAATGTACTCAAGATAACTATGAAGAAAGCTATACCTGGGAGCAGGTAGGGGGAATAAAATCCCATTATAAACAAAAAAACAATGATGGAAATTATTACTTTTTTTCATCGGGACTAACGGGGAAAGAATAGATGGGTTATTTTGTAAATGTTAAAGGAACTAAAACTGTAACATCTGAACTACATAGTCAGGAAAAATAACTTTAAAGTGACATAAAAACATACTTGCTGTAAAATTAAATTTGGGAGACCTGTTATCAGCAGTTACACTAAAGAAACACAAAGGAAGTCACCCAGGCAGAGGTTGTTTGCCTGGGGATACACATAGGCAGAAGGGAGAAAATCTGAAATGGCAGCTACCTTGTCAAGGTGGAAGGACTGCTTTCCCCTTTTTTACCATGAGAAAGAGTGTGAGAGATTAACGGGAAAAAAAAGTAATATTGAGATCAAGCTAATGCTTCTAATCCAGATGGAAATTATAGATCACTGTGGGGAAAATGGTAAATGGAGTCCAGCAAGGCTCTGACTTCTAAAACAATGGCTGTGTAGAGCTTACAACCACACTTTAAATCATGCACACAATTCATCAGTTTTAGTATTACTCATGTGTGCGTTGCCTAAGACATTTAAAGAACAGAAATGGCGGATACAGAAATTGTTCAGAACCCCGCGCTGGGTCCATGTGCCTCAATCCACCTCTCTATCTCACCTCCAAGTGGGGTCAATTAAAACAGCTTCATTCAAGTTTCAAAGTTCCTATTTGAAACTGGGGATTTAGGATTATAATGATGGCAACACAAAACATACCAATGCATACAGCGGCAAGACTTTCTGTGGTAAGGGCAGCACAAGAAGACTAAATATGGCTAAATAGTTCCAACTAAAATATTGACACAATCTGAATATAACTTACAGCTTGAAAAAACACTGCTTTTGACAGTATACAAATGGGGTTGGAAGAAAGGATTAGATTTCTTATAGAAGGCACTTTGCCAGATGACAATTTGGCAATCTAATAGGAAAAGTGAAAGTGGCTGCTTTAAAGGTATTCGAATAAATTGTTTATCAAATACATTTCTGCTTAGAAGTAGAACATACTTCACACCATAGTACTTCTGAAACACAAGAAATATATAGATCATAAAAGTAAATCGAACAGAATTTTAATTTTATATTGCCTAAACATGTGCAAACACAAGCTCATAGAATTAGGTATTAAGCAATATTCTTATATTCTTATAAAACAAAGACATATTTAAAACCTAAAAACAGAACCAGGCACGACAGTATATGCCTTCAGTCCCAACACTGGAGACAGGTGGGTCTCTGCGAGTTTAAAGCTAGCCTCGTCTACTAAGGCTACATAGCTTAACCCTCAGCCAACAAAACAAAACAACTAAACAGATAAAAACTTAAATATAATTATAAAACATTATTTAAACAAGATACTTTAATGTAAAAAAAAAGGCTTGAATGGACATGTTAGAAAAATTCATCTGCTGCCTGTTGTGAATAGCCTTGGGGCTAATTTTATTTCTTGTTAATTCCGTGCTCCTGTGAGGGGCTGTGAACAAGGAATGAGTCAGCACTCAGGTGATTTCCTGTAAACCTGCTTCCCCCCTTAATTTGTAAAATAAAGGAGAGCTGGCCAGATAAAGGGAAGGTGGAGCGGAAGGTGGAGGGGGAGAGAGAGAAGAAGAAGGAGAAAATACAAGAGGGAGAGGACTCAGAGGAGGAGGAAGAAAAGCGGCGCAGAAGCACATGGCCTGGAGAAACCGCAAGTTCTAAGGGGTCTCATAGTTGGGAAAGATGGTAGTGTAGTGGTAGATCTGCCCAATCTATGCACACAGCATGTAATCATACTGAGTTGTGTTTTCATTGCCGGGGCATATTTGGGTTGGAGATTTACCGCAACAGCTGCTTGTGCCCTGGACTGCTCACTGCCCGACCCTACTTGTCTTTAGGGGTTGGAGGTAAGGTGGTGCAGGATCAACGGCACAGACATGGGGAACAGGTGAGAAACATGGAAGCAAGTCTTAGGAGGCCACGCTAAATTATTTTATTTACTGACATTGCTGTTGGGTTTAATGTTGGATGATGTTTCTTCAGACTGGGTTTCAGACTTAAATGTTTCTATCTTTAAATACTAACATTACTAGTAGGAACATCAGCCTTTTATAGAGCATGTTGTACAAAATGAGTGATTTATGTCTATACTTAAGTTAAATTTAAAAATCAGACTGGAAGGACGGCTCATTAGGTACTTTCTACCAAACCAGACCACCCGAGTCCAAGCCACAGGACCCACGTGCTAGAAAAAGCCCATTCAAAAAGTTGTACTCCATATGCTCACTGGCTGTGTTCATGCACACATATACACACACGACATATAAATGAGTGTAATGAAAACTTAAAGTCTGAGTTTGTTGCTGCTATACCTGCCTCTCTCCTGATAGTGTCCAAAATAAGCTACCTTTCCTAAAAAAAATATTTTAAAAGTTTTAATAATCTAAAAGATTTGTTTACTACCACAGTATAATCAAACATATACTTTATAAAGTCTTGCTTGGAGATATTGTTTGAGTATTTGGTTGCTTATTGATTGATTGATTGATTGATGGAGGTCTTGCCATGTAGCCCAGGTTGGCCTTCACATTCTTCTTTGTAACCCGACTTTTGGCTGTTTTGTGGGTTCTTTCATTCTTCCACCCTTTCAATCTCCTAACACCAGGTAGGAAAGAAAAAGGACAGAGGCGGGGGTTGGGGGGCATATTATGGTTAGACTTCTTCCTTTTGGTTATGGGTGTCTAGTTTGGGGGGCAAGTCATATCTTTGCTGTCAGGATATCTAGTTTCTTCGCATCTCTTTGTACAGGAGTACTTGACAAACATCAAAAAACAAACAACAAAACAAAGCCAAAAAAAGAAACAAAACCAAAAACAACCCACAACCAACAGCATCCAACAGCATCAGACCACCAACTGGCCAAACAGCCCCTTCTACTGGGGCTCTAGCATTTGTATACCCTCTGATAGGTCCCCAGAATTCCAAATATCACACAGCTGCAGAAACTATCTGCAGCTGGCAAAACCACGCCCTGCTAGAGCATGAGGCAAATCATAGTCAGCTGCTGTGGACAATCCGAAGCAGCCCCATACCCCACACCTGGGGTTAAAACAAAAACATTCTTGTATTTCCACGTTTTTTTAAAGAAACCGTTTCTACTACCGTTCTTGACTCTTGAGTGCTATGAGACCAGCACTACATCTGGCTTGAGGGTCTATCTTAAAACAATTTTTGTTATTTATGAGTGTCTTAGTTAGGGTTTAATTACTGTGAACAGATACCATGACCAAGGCAACCTTTATAAAGGACAACATTTAATTGGGGATGGCTTACCGTTTCAGAGGTTCAGTTCGTACTATCATGGCAGGAAGCTTGGCAGTGTGCAGGCAGACACGGTGCTGGAGGAGCTGAGGGGTCCATAACTTGATCCCAAGGAAACTAGTGGAGACTCTTCTCTGTAGGTAGCCAGAGGGAGGAGGTCATCACCACACTGGGTGGAGCCTGAGCATAGGAAGAGACCTCAAAGCCCGACACAGTGACTCATTTCCTCCAACAAGGCCCTACCTATTCCAACAAGGCCACACCTCTTAAGAGCGCCACTTCTCCTGGAGAGAAGTTGGAATATTCCAGTCCACTAAATATGCATTAGAAAATCTAATGGAACTTGAAGCAGGGCATTTAACATTCAGGAACTATTTCGAAGCAATATGTAGGTAGGGGCTCTTCGGATGGTGACTATTTCAGATCGAAGGAAGCACACACCGATGTCATGTGCAGTGCTTTTGTTAACCAATGCTATACTTTGAGTTAATCCTTTCTGAATCACCTTGATTTTAAGTTTAAAATTGCATTTCTTTCTTTCTTTCTTTCTTTCTTTCTTTCTTTCTTTCTTTCTTTCTTTCTTTCTTTCTTTCTTTCTTTCTTTCCTTCTTTTTTGCATTCTCTAGCAAGTATAAGAAAATGCAGGAAAGTGTTGCTTTTAAACCATGAGTCTGTTTGCTCTAGGAGGGCCCTATAATAATTCACAATATCATTGTGTTAAACTAGATCAAAGAGATGAGACTGCAAAACGTTTTCTTTAATTAGGTATTTAATTTATTTACATTTCAAATGTTATCCCTTTTCCTGGTTTTCCCTCTGAAAATCCCTTACACAGCCCCCCTCCCCCTGATCACCAACCCACCCACTCCTACTTCCCTGTCCTGGCATTCCCCTACACTGGGGCATCGAGCCTTCTCAGGACCAAGGGCCTCTCCCTTCCATTGATATCCCACAAGGCTATCCTCTGCTACATATGCTGCTGGAGCCATGAGTCCTTCTATGTGTACTCTTTGCTTGGTGGTTTAGTCCCTGGGAGCTCCGAGGATACTGGTTGGTTCATATTGTTTCTCCAATGGAGGTTGCAAGCTACTTCAGCTCCTTCAGTCCTTTCTCTAGCTCCTCCATTGGGGACCCTGTGCTCAGTCCAATGGATGGCTATGAGCATCCACCTCTGTATTTGTCAGGCACTGGCAAAGCCTCTCAGGAGACAGCTATATCAGGCTCCTGTCAGCAAGCACTTGTTGGCATCCACAATAGTGTCTGGGTTTGGTGATTGTATATGGGATGGATCCCCAGGTGGGGCAGTCTCTGGATGGTCTTCCTTCAGTCTCTGCTCCACACTTTGTCTCTGTATCTCCTCCCATGGGTATTTTGTTCCCCCTTCTAAGAAGAACCAAAGTATACATACTTTGGTCTTCTTTCTTGAGATTCATTTGTTCTGTGAATTGTATCTTGGGTATACCAAGCTTCTGGGCTAATATCCACTTATCAGTGAGTGTATACCATGTGTGATCTTTTGTGATTGGGTTAACTCACTCAGGATATTTTCTAGTTCCATCCATTTGCCTAAGAATTTCATGAATTCATCATTTTTAATAGCTAAGTAGTATTCCATTGTGTAAATGTACCACATTTTCTGTATCCATTCCTCTGTTGAGGGACATCTGGGTTCTTTCCAGGTTCTGGCTATTATAAATAAGGCTGCTATGAACATAGTAGAGCATGTGTCCTTATTACATGTTGGAGCATCTTCTGGGTATATGCTCAGGAGTGGTATAGCTCAGTCCTCAGGTAGTACTATGTCCAAATTTCTGAGGAACCACCAAATTGATTTCCAGAGTGGTTGTACCAGTTCCAAAACTGTCCTAATGCCACCCATCACTTCTGTGTTTGAGACAGGGTGTTGGGGAATCCATGTTGCTCTTGAACTCCTGGTCATCCTGCCTCCAAGCCCCACCTGTGGGGGACACAGCCCTTCCTAACAAGATTCTATCACGCATTTATTAATTAGTGCGCTGTCCCTCTCTCCAATTTCCACAAGAGTGAAGGATCACTAGCGTAGCAGCATTTTCACCCTGCAAAACAATCTCCTGTGCCCTGGATAATACTCAACACACAATAAACACACAGAAAGCATTCAGGGAACAAACACTTATCATAAGATGATGTCTGGAGAGTCTGCAACCTTCCCAGACCCACAGGTGTGACCTGGGGTCCGAAGAAACTCAGGTGAGAGTCTCTCTATCTTAATCCCTTCTTCTGCTCACTAGCCACCTGACACTGGTCAAGTTACTTAAGTCCAAACAGCCAGTTTGTATCTCTGTAGTAAAGTATAAAGTGAGTTTTCAGTGGGGGATAACTGTTAATGTATAGTATGTAAGAACTCATTAGGTGTAGGGGTCATCTTCCCAGCCTTTACAGATGTCACAAAAAGTACTTAATCAGATAAACATAAGCTTTTAAATATTATCATGAGTTCTCTCCCCCCCCCCCCATTGTGCTTATTCATGAACAGGTAAAACGGAATTGGGTTTTGAGTATATGAAAACTTATAGAGGAATATAGTCTAAAATTTCCATCGAATGAAAATATTAGGAGATGGCTTTATAATAATCGAGTATGGATGCTGAAAGAGTGTGTTATAATAATAGGGCTGAGAAATAATTAAAAAACAAAGCCTGATCTTGAATATGGATACAGACTCGATGATGACGCAGCCTGCAGGCCTCTTGTGTGAAGGTGGCTGCATGTCCAGGGTTGTTTGGTCCCTCAGTCGCTCATGCACATGCGCGCGCGCGCGCACACACACACACACACACACACACACACACACACACACACACACGCTGTATCCACATGGCCTCTCCATTCTTGCAAGCTCCAGTTGACTCCTCAGGAACTTTAACCCTCAGGCCAACCCTGAAGGAAGCATTAACCTACTTATTGAACCCTTAGGCAGTGTGCAAGGCCAGGAAGCTGGGTGTTTGGAGAAATGATCTCAGCGTTTTTACTGCAATGTCCTGTGACCACTGTAGGGAGAGCTTAGAACTGATTTACGGGGGAAAAAAAAGTGGAAGTTTATTTCTTGGCTTAAGTTTTGCTGCCAAATGGAATCTTCAAAAATACTTTGGAAAATACAAACAGATTTAAGATCGGTTTCAGGTAAGTTGTATTTATTGTTTGAAGGAAAGGAGAATAAAATGCATGCTTAGTTTTAGGCAAGTTATAAATCACCAGTATTCATGAGCATAAGCAAAGGTTTATACTATTAAATTCAGCCTTAACCACCACGTCCCAATGATGGAAATAGATACTGGTGAAAAAAAATCAATTTTTTAATATAACGATAAAAACTAAGTGTGTTAAATACAAAGTTCACACTTTAAAATAACCAGTGTTAGCCACACAAACGCAGTTACACAAACTTCCCCTTGACCTCCCTTGTTCCCGAGCTGCTAGTTCCGTTTGCAGAACTCCTTGAATGGTAACACACAGTAGGAATTAACTTGGCTGATGCTGCTTAGGTGATTCAGGTGCCCTGGGCTCTTTGCTCCCTCTTTAAAACTGCGGCTGATATCCATCCAGCAGAAAGCTCATTGCTAATAAATATGCTGTTTTTCAGTATGGCCTGATATGTCTTCCAGGTAAGCGGAAAATCTTTAGTGTTATTTATACCGTATACGTGTGTCACAGAGACACATGAAATGATACGATACATGTGAGAGGAGAACCGGAACCTACCACAGCAGCAGCAGACTGAGCTGGAATTGGCACAGGCCCAACTGAGTGATCATCTATAGCCTGAACACCGCGCCTGAGACCCAGGAAAGGGTGAGAGGAGCCGTGGTAAATATGGAGAGGTGGTTTTCATTCAAATCATTCAAATCAGCTTTTCTTATCTTTTTATCACCAAAGGAATCGGAAGAGAAAACCACACAACCATGCATTTAATGTGATGTGTGTGTGTGTGTGTGTGTGTGTGTGTGTGTTTGACAGTATTCAGAATACCACTTAATTACCTGTTTTTTGGGGGGGAGGAAATGTTACCAACTTTATAAAGACTGGTGAATGAATGAGCACAGTTTTATGTTCCAAAGAAAGAAAAAGCTTTAAGATTGACATTTTGCTAGTTCTGGTTATAACCAACTTTTGAAGGTAATGTCTCTTCCCAGTCCCATCCTCACATACCCCTCCCCCACTACTCCCTCCAATTCTCCTTAGAGAAGCCCTTCACCCCACCCCACCGACAGGTACCAACTTGACCTAGCACATCATCTCATCAGGAATAGCTACATCATCTCCCATCAAGGCCAGACAAGGCAGCCCAGGTAGGGAAAAGAGATCCAAAGGCAGGCAACAGAGTCAGACACAGCTCCGAGCCACTCCTACTGTCAGGGGACTCATATTAAAACCAAGTTGCACATCTGCTACCAATGTGTAGAGGACCTAGGTTCAGCCCACGCGTGCTCTTTGGTTGGTGGTTCAGTCTCTGTGAGCCTCCAATGGGGCTCAGGTTAGTTGGCTCTGTAGGTATCCATGTCCCCTCCGGGTCCCTTAATCTGTCTCTTGACTCCTCCACAAGCCTCCCTGAGCTCTGCCTGGTGTTTGCCTGTGGGTCCCTGCATGTTTCCACCAGATGCTGGAAGAAGCCTCAGATGACAGTTAGGCTACACTCCTATCTGCAAGCATAACAGACTATCATTAAAATAGTCAGGGGCTGACTCTCTCCCATGGGGTGGGTCTCAGGTTAGACCAGTCATTAGTTCGGTACTCTTGTTTATCTTCAGGCTACCTCCTCAGCTGCAGAGCACCGAGGCTTTGGATGCCAGCTTTCCCTACCATTGGACCACAGGCGCTGCAAACACCAGCCATTTGTTAGACTCTGTAGATTTCTAGTTGTACCTAACTTTACAGATTAAGCATTGAGAATTACAGTGAACAGAGCAAGCTAACACACAGAAGAAATGATGTCCTGAAACGCACTCTGAAAAGGAAAAGGAGCACACCACAAAAAGCAAATAAAAGAAAACAGCAGAGGCTAGCAGGACAGGGCGTAGCCGATGTGAAGGAACTCTCAATAGTCCTAACAGCTTGTAATTGCTACAATGAAAACAGGTTCGTGAAGGACGCTTCGCTATGAAGTGTTCACAGTATGAAATTCCACAAAATTGTTAAAAAGGGAGGCACATATATAGATATAGTCACAAATGGATTCCCATAGTTTTATTATTGAGTTAGGAAAAAAAAAAAAAAAAAGACCAGAGTGTGGGAAAGTAATTTGATCCTAGCCACACTGAGCATCTCGCAGGTGTGTAACTGCGCTTGCGCGCAGAATCCACAAGTTGTCAGTGACGGTTTCCCCTGGAGATTAGCAAGTGGGTAGAGAGGACTGGAGCATCTTCTCTTTAGGGCTCATTCTCTTAAAATAATTTGTTCTTTTCTAAATAAGTAAACTTTAACCTGGGAAATCCCAATTGGCAGGACCCAGAGAGGTCTTGGGCCACACAAAAGCCACTTTATAGCAGAGTTTAAAGATTTTGGGTATCATTAACATTCGAGGCTCATGACTTCTGAAGGAAGTGGAGAAACAGCTAAGGAAAACACGTTTCAAACTAAAGTGGCTTCGGAAGCCTAACGAAGTGATTTAAAACAAAAGGAAGCTAGCAATGCAATTAGCGTCAGTCACTACATCCCAGCTCCTCTGTTCGTATTTTAATCCTTTTTTGGGCCCATAAGGAATTTCCTTTCAAGGTATTCATTTTCTGCCACACCATGTTTTTGTGTTTTAAGCATTACTTAACTTTTTGGTGGAGGCTGTGGGTGCATGCACGTGTGTGTAAGGACCCATGCTCGTGTGTGCACACACGAGTGCTCAGCATCTTGTGAAGGTCAGAAGACATCCTCCCGTGCCACTACTCCAGGGTGTTCTGTCTTTCTTTGAGACAGGACCTCTCACTGACAGAGGACTTCCCCCACACAGGTTAGACAGCCTGGTGGCTCCTGCGGCTCAGTGTCTCTGCTGCCTATCTTGACATTGTTGGGATTATAAGCATCTGCCGCCTTGACTAGATTTTTAACTTGCGTCTCAGGGATCTGAACTTGGGTTCTTGTGTTTGTGAGGTAAGAGTGTTATTTGACTAAGCCATGTCTTCAGCTCATGGTTTAACCTTTAGGGATTCCTGGCTGTTTTCTCCTTTCCATGGTTTTTGTGTTACTGTTTCCTTGGGCCCGAGTATCACTGGATTTGCTAGATAGTCCGAGTGGCCCCTGTCATTACTTCCATCTTCCTCATTCCAAAGAACGGTACCTTGAGCTGGTATAAAAGAAGGAATTCACTAATTTTAGGGTTCATTTATGATGACTGGCCGTGGTTGCTTTTCTGACATTTACCGAGTAGTTTTCTAATTTTATTTTTATCTTTCCACATTTGCTCACTAGAACTTTACTGTGAAGAATTGTCCTTTTGCTTGCATTAACTTATTTAAGTTTTTTATGTCAGTGAAGATTGACAGGTGCATATTTGATTCTACACTTTTTATTCGATTATACAGTATTTTCTATTCACATGAGATGTAAAAATACTTTTATGGTTGATTTCTAATATGATTATGTGCTGCTGAAAAAAATACAACTGGAACAATTATCACCTTTTCGTTATCTGAGATTTTCTTTTTAACAATATATGTGGTTAACTTTTTGTAAAAAAAAGTTTTTTGAATGTATATTATAATGAACACTTGAACACTTTTCTGCTTCAGGATTTTTCCATTATCAATTATAAACCATCTATTAAAACATATGAATCAATAAAGCAGACAGACAACTGTGTTGCGACCACCCACATGCAAAAATGTATTTCTTAGGACAGAAAGGCAAACATCATGTTCCAGCTATGACCTTTCTTGCACCTGCCCTAAATCCATACCTTCAGTTTTTAGCTTATGTACTTGCTACTACTTCTAATAAATTTTCCATTGAAATATTGGACTTTAGAGGAGAAAGATATTGTAGGAAAATGATTATCCAATTAGTCTATTAACATCATACAAAGTAAACTTCAAAACAAGTATTATTAGATACAATGAAACATATTTTACAGTGATTTAGGCTCATTTTTGTAACAATGCACTGCAGTTTTAAGTGTGTGTGCCTAATAACAAAACCTTGAAATACATGAAAAAGAAATCAAGACAGACGAGAAGGTTTCTACTTATAAGATGTTAGCACATTTTTCAATAATGGACAGAATGTTTCTGATGTTTCTGATGTTGAGTAACGGTAATAATGTTACTCAACATCAGAAAACAAGTTACTCAACATATAGATGCTGAGTGTATATTTTCTTTCCACTGAACACATCATGGTGATTTTAATTTTAGGATAGGAAATACTTTCATATTTATTAGGTTCTTGGTTATCGAAACTGCCATGGCTCTACCCAGATCTTCAGCAGGACAAACTCTATTCTTCAACTGCTGAATCATGGTGATATCTTACACTTGGCTCTTAGAGAACTGGGATTGGCTGATCAAAACCATACTACCCTAAGGGGGCCATATTGTTTGGAATGTCTGGGATATACAGCCTCACCAGTAGAAGCCCAAAGTCAGTGGCTGAATAAAGTTGGGGTACAACAGGCTAGCTGGGTTTTTGTTTGGGGAGGGGGTGGACAACACACACTCCTGAATGCTTTTCAAGCTTAAGATGAGGCTAGGTTTCTACCATCATCTACTTATTTGCAAAACTTTAGTCTCATCCCATTTCATGTCCTTCCTTATGGAAATTCCCTAGAGAAAGAACAAGTTTTGGTTTCTGTTTTATTGAAGTAGACCTCAGGACAGTACATCTTAACGTTCTACTATACTAGTAAAGGCTTGGTGCTCTGTTCTTGTTGGGCATATCATTTTTTCTATTATTATTATTATTATTACCATTATTATTATTTTCTTTCTTTCTCTCTCTTTCTTTCTCTTTCTTTCTATCTTTCTATCTTTCTTTATTTCTTTCCTCATATATATTACAACCCAACCACAGCTTTCCCTCACCCTCCAGACTCTGTTATTTTCTTAAATGATTATTAAAAGAAGAAATGTGTCTGTGTATTAAGTAGTTCATACCTAGGGTAGTTTTCATTAGGAGTGATCACTTGAGGCATAGTCTGGAAAAACTGCTGAATGCTCAATTGGCTCTCAGAGTCCTATGTGAATGTGGCTATAAGATAGATGGAGAGAAGGAATTTGTTATGTAATGTCTCTGGCTTTTCAGAGTAATGATGATGAGCGTGCTAGGGCCATTGAAATGGTCCACTGCTGCTGCAGAGCACCAATTATTTAATGAAGAAAGAGAATGATGGGTTTGGTTGATTAAGCAACAACCTACAGAAAAGAATAAAAGTCATTTGACACAGTTATGTGTATACAGTCAAAGACTCAAATGTGTCTTGCATCTAAGAGAAAGATGACCTTTCATTATAGCCATCTTCGCTACCCTAAGCTTGAAAGAGATTACTCCAAATTTTTAGGGCTGATGAGAAGGACTCTTCTTCATTCTTGGGAGGCAGGGACTGTGCCATGCCTCTGACCATACAAAGGTAGGGACTGTGCCATGCCTCTCACCATACAAAGGCTTCAGGGAAATGCTTTCTGTTTTCAGAACCTAAATAATTTCACCTGTTAGCCACCAGAACAACAACTACTGTTAAATCTTGCATAAAGCCGTGGGGAAATCTTGGGCCTGTTAATAAGGGAGTGACATTGATGCCCAGAGTTTCTGGCAGCATCTGCCTCAAGTGTTCTGTAGGAAGTAGCAGAGTGTGTTTGGGAATAAACACTGAAGGTTCTGGAAAAGAGGAAGTAGAATGTAAAGACAGATGCATTTATTTAGATCATATTGGTTTTCTATGCAATCTGCCATATCTTGTCATTTAGAATATTTAGGCCATTTACATTTAATGTAATTAATAAAGATTAAGTCTATTACCTAGTCATTTATTAAATAGATATAGTTAGTGACCATTTTAAAAAATCTTTCAGCTTATTAACCATGGCTGTCACTTAAGCTTTCTGTTTTTAGAGTATGTAACTATAACTCATGAGAGACCACATAGAGAAGAACTTTAGGGCAGAATTCTTCCATTTTTTTTTCTTTTCAACAGCTTTTGTCACAAGTTATATTTGTTATAAAAATAATAATTATTATTTTTGCTTTAGACTAAATTATCTTTGAATACATTTAAGTAATAAAAGTTTTGAAACCTGGCAATGACAGTTATCATTTCCAATGCTTTTATTTACACGGTGTAACTTCCCACTTATTTGGACAGCATTCTTTAACATTTCTTACAGTAGATGTCTTTTCCTGACAGTTCATTCTGCTTCTATATATTCTGAAGTTTACATTTCTCTTTTACTGTTGAGAGATTTCTCCTGTGTCATTTTTCAGTCTGGTTTAGGTTGATTAGTTTTTGTGGTTTTAACAAAAAAACTTTATCATCAGTGGCAAATATTTTCTCCAGTCTGTGATTTTTTTCATTATTTTATTCAATTCAAGTAGCAAATATTTTCAGTTTTGATGAAGTCTGACTTTTCTTTTTTATGTTTGGTTCAGGTTTCTTTCCTCTCAAGTGGGTACTTAATGGCCCCAAACTTTCCAGGCTTCTAAAGTAAATCACAAAAGCCCCCCCTTTTTTTTCCCTCCAAGCACATCATAACTGCATCTTAGACATTTTTAATGTGTTTTCATTTGCATTCCATTAACACATTTTCTAATTGCCCACTGCCTCTCAAATGCATGCCATGTTAGGAACAATTGATTCGACATGCAAGGTCTTCCAGAGAGTATTGATAGTACTTTGTGGTCCAGCTGGTTTTATTTCTTTGTTTTGGGAGGGGGGAAGAACCAGATAATTCTTTTTTCCAGCTTGAATATTTCTAGATTTCTTTTTTTTTCTTTTTTCTTTTTTTGTAGACCACAGGACAATGTTCCATTATACTAGTAAACGCTCAGTGCTCTGTTCTTGTTGGTATATCATTTTTCCTATTTTCTTTCTTTCTTTCTTTCTTTCTTTCTTTCTTTCTTTCTTTCTTTCTTTCTTTCTTTCTTTCTTTCTTCTCTCATATATTACAACCCAAGTATAGCTTTCCCCCCTCCAGACTCTCAGTTATTTTCTTAAATGATTATTAAAAGAAGAAATGTATCACATGGTACCACATCCAGAACTTTGAGGATTCAGTGTACGAGTTTTGAGTGATTTGAGATCTTATATAGAAAGTGTTTTAATAGTTAATTGTAGTTTTCATTATGGGCTAAATTGTATAAAATACTTGCAATCTAAGAGACCAGACACTAGCAAATAAATGTGGATATTTGCTGATCAATGCTTCTCTGTGAGAAACACTTCCCTGTGGTTTTTGTTTGATTTCTCTTCAACTCTCAGAGCTGGCTTGGACTCATCTTCATTGGGAAATCTTTTTGGCATACCTGCCAAGGATCAGGTCCTTAGATATGCACTGCCACGATTGCCTGGTATCTCTATGGACTTTGTAATAATAATGAAAATATAAGGCCAGATTATATCAGATTATTAAAGGTGTTACTACTTCTCAAAGAGTTGAGTCATCTTCTCAAAAGAATACATTTTAACAAGATGGATGTAGAGTGATCACCTAATGTGACCTCTCAATCCTAGATTTTAGCTAGTTCTCCTTTGAAGGTATCTTTAAGGCTACCTTCTATCTTTATAAGCTAGGCCTTGTGGTCTGATGTCTAAGAGCCTATAAGTCATAAAATGCTGCCTAGAGCAGAATGCATAAAGCCAAGTGGAATGCAAACTCCCGTTCTTCTGCCTTCCTATACCCAGACATGGAGAGTAGGTGTGCACACCTCCCAGATAGTCCTGCATCCCCAAAAGAAAACCTACATACAAATGCCACATTTGGCTTTACCAGTTTCTTCCCCAGATGGAATCTAGCAGTTGTGCTGGAATCTAAGAACTGTGCCACTAGAGTTGAAGTCTCTTGCAAACTTTTAGGCAGGGAGAGTTCTTTGCCTTTCTTGAACACTTGGGATCTCTTGCAGAGCTCCTGCTGAAAGCATGAATGGCATTTACTGGAAAAGGGCAGCTTTTCCTGGCAAAGGACTTGGATGGAGCCGCGTCCACTCTCTGTCTCAAGCTCACTTTGTAAATTATGTGAAACACTTTTAGACAGACACTGGCACTCATAAATTATACAGCTCATTTGCATATTCCAGTCATGAGACATTATGCAAAGTGACATGATTTGCATAATGGATTCCTCTTGTCGCTTCACTTGCTGTGTGCTTAAAAAAAAAAAAAAAAATAGAAGGCAAGCATGAAAAGGTGAGCGTACGGGTTCCCAGCCTTGCCCGACTCCTTCCCAACTGCAAGAGCAAACTGCTTTTATTTTGGACAGAAGCTCTGGGAAAGGGGCTGGGCAACAAAGATACACACACATACAAAATAACAAAGAGCCTGCCTAGGAGTTTTGCTCTTAATTATACTTGAAATCCATTACCCAAAATAACCTCATCTGGCCAAGAGGAATGGAAGCAAAATAAAACAGACACTGAGAAGAACTTTATGGAACTTGTACTTGGGCTGTCTAGTGTAGGGGTACCCACCCTTCCCTTTGTGAAACAGAGACACAGTAATTCAAAAAAAAAATCTCAAAGGCACCATCATTTTCTTATTCCTAGAAAAGAAACATTTTAGGGAGGATAGAAGCGGTCCTGGGAGGGGCTTATCTCATCTCTCCAAGAACTTCTGAAGGGGTTGTCTAGTTGGGAAGAGGAAAGACGGGGTTGTGTTTGATTATTTGACAAAATCTATAATGGCTCCATATACTGTACAGGATGAGGCAGTGCCACGCTGACTTCTATCGCTCTACTCCAATAAGCAGACAACGTTCCCTCAGCAGTTGCTAGTTTTGCTGCGGGCTTTCCCTGCCCCCCTGCACCAGTGCGGAAGGCAGAGTGTGCCAAGCGGCTGGCGTCTGTACCCTGTGGGAAAAGTTAACTGTAATTCTTCGGCTTTTAAAATCAATTAACCCGTGTGTTAATTAACGTCAAGTCGACGGGAGGAGGAGAAGAAGGGGAGGGCGGGAGGAAAGAAAAAAAGCTGCAAGGGCGGATGGCAGAAGAGTTGGCACGGTGCCATCCATTCAGGGGCAACGCCACAGTTTCGTGTGATAGCAGCAGCGGGTATATGTTACCGGGCCCTGTATGCGGGCCAGACAGTGCGGTAAAGCCAAGGGAGATTATCCAGACCCCCAGGAGCGAACAGCAAGCAACGCAAGGCGCAAGTGCCAGGATTACAGCCCAGGCTGCTCCAACTATGAGCCCTTCCTTGGACCCTGGGAGTCGGCTACTTGGGGTTTTGGGGTCTTCCACACCAAAGAAGCACAAAGCTGACTTTAATCACTTTTTTCATTTAAACTTGATTCTGCCGCAGTGGAGGAGCCAGCACGGCGGATGTTTTCACACCCAGCAAGACAAAGGCCGTTGTCTCCGCCATGACACCGTTCCGTTCCAAGCCGAGGCCGGGGTCCTGGACATCTTGAAAAATCAAAAAGAAACAAGGAAAACAAACAACAGATACAGCGACAGTCAGAGAAAATCATCAACCACCCAAACTGTTTGTCCGTTTGCCCATGCCAAGGGTGACGTGGGCATCTGTTGCAGCAGAAGGCACTTGTGTGGGCTATTTTTGTTTTTTCATTAAAAAAATTTTTTGAGAGGGCAAGCTACTGGCTTATTTGCTATTCAACTTTGTTTATAATTAACTTAAAAAAAAACCCAACAACAACACACCGTTCAGCCAAGTCAACAACAAAGAGGAAAGGCAGACATTGGAAGAGAAATGCCTGAGGAAGCGGCATGAATGCATGCCACAGCCGGTACCACTTGCCAATCGGAAAACCTCGGGGAAAGATGCCAATTTTATAGCTCTGAAGAAGGCAGAGAAGGAAGCATAAAGATCTACAGATAGAAATTCTAAGGAAGGAATACTGCTTTCCCAATCCTGGATGGAAATGGCACACAGCCTCTGCTGAGAGAAAAGAGGGAAGTCTTAAGAGGAGTTATCTAGACGGGTAGACGTGAAAACAGGCAACCATGGAGTGCATATAGAGATGTGTGTAAGGCTCTGTGTGTATACAAATACACATACTCTCTGACAAACTGAATGCTTAGTTATGTATATATTTCCATGCTATAGGTACGGGTACGTATATAGGTGTATATGGTTTGCATATACACATGTGTGGGGTGTATGCATGTCTGAGAAGTGGGAGAGGATGGCAGAGGAAAGAGTGGGAGAACTGTGTATGTGCTTGTATGTGTGTGTGCATTCCACTCTCTAACCCAGGTACACACAGAAGACAAAATAAAAATCATACTGGAGCAGCAAGCAGGCAGCCAGAGACTTATCTACATTCGCTACTATCACCGGGGAGATGAATGGGGCCGATCTGAAGCCCTTTTACAAGATCCACTATGGGAGTGGAGGAGGAGGAGGAGGAGGAGGAGGAGGAGGAGGAGGAGGAGGAGGGATGCCACACACACAAGCACAAACTTGAAGGCAGAGAGATTTGGAAGGGGCTACTGGGCAAACCCTGGTGGCATGATGCTGAGGAGGAGAAGGGAACAGAGCCTTGTCTCTATGTTTTAGGTGCTTAAGAAAGAAAGAAAGAAAGAAAGAAAGAAAGAAAGAAAGAGACATCCTGCAAAAGGGTCTGAGGGAAGCGGCTGGTACTCACGGTTTCTGCGTTGCTGTGAATCCTGAAGGTGTTCTGTTGGCACTGGGCGCTGAGCCAGGGGCAGGCGCTGGAAACAAAAGGGAGACACACACACACAAAAATTAAAGTCATTCAATGAGAATATTAATTGCTGCTCTTGTGGATTTTACAAAACACACAAACTGTTTTCATTTTTGTTCTTTTTTTTTTTTTAATTGTGGATTGGTGCGTGCCCCTTTCGCATGGAATATACAAGTAGTATGGGATTTACAGTCCAGTTACGGGACTCAGGATTAACTGCGCTGGCATCTTTTGGGCATATCCTTCCTTTTAATGAATAAGCTTTCGCTGTTAATGAGGAATAATCATTTGGCTAATGAGCTTTGAAACATTAAGAGAAAAGAGGTTTTTTTTCCCCCCGTTAATCGCTCTGGTGCGACTGCATGGATGGATTACAAAAGACAGCACTAGTGCAGTACAAAGGTTGGGGGAGCTCCTTGGGAGTGGGAGAAGCACCGAGTGGGCGATGTGCCCCTGCATCTCTTCTTCCTTCTCTCTTTCCCTTCTCTCTGCCAACTGCTATGGGTTTCCATAACTCCGCAATCGAAGTGGATGGTCGGGAAGGATTATTATACAGAGTAAAGCCTCCGCTGTTAATGTCTCCAGTGTTTAATCATCATACAGTAGGATGGTTTTATGCATATTTCATTTGCATATCATTAAACCACGTTAGCGAGGGGGCACCCAGAGCCAAGAGAAGCACAAAGTTGGGAAGACAGGGAAGGAAAAAGAGATTCCCTATGATGCTTATCTTCAAACGGGGGCTTGTTCCATGATGTGTCTTCAGCTTTTCTAAAATCATTATGACTTGGAAACCTTTGAAGTTGGATACAACCTTGGATTCCTCTAATTCCTGCAGAGCGGTATATTTTTAAGATCAGCAGCAATGTCCCTGTACTAGACAATTAAAGGAATATAAACTCCAGTGGGCTGAGACTAGTAGCTCTTTGGGGAACACAGTGGCAGGAGCTTCTACAAATACCAACACTTAAAAAAAAAAATAACGTCATACCAAAAACAAAGAAAGAAGACAAGAAATGTTAACACGTGGATTATATTTGTCTTGTTTGGGGGGGTAATGAGCTAAAGAGGGTGAAGAAGTCATTGGTAATTTACCCCCTCATTAATGAAGTCAGCCTTTTTATTTGTGTTTGTTTTTATCCTTTAATTGTGAAGATGGGTGCTGTCACAGTTTTGAAGAGGTTAACCAGTTATTGTGTAGCTCTGGTCTTTCCTCCACCCCACACCTGACAGAAAAGAAAGGTGGTGGTTTGGGGAGTTGTGAGTACTGGGGATGTCTGGGGGAAGTGGGGAATAACAGTGAGTTCTTTGTGGATCTTATACATGCTCAACATATTAATTGAGGGCTTTTAAAGTTCCCTCAATAGGCTATTTCATTCTTGGTAAACCAGCAGCCGGTTAGCCACTGTTGGTGACTCTTCAAATATCACTTTAACGATTTTTATTCGGTTGCCGTCCATTTTTATTTTGTCTGTAGCCAAGAAGGAGGATGTAATACCACCCTCTCTTTACCATGCCCCTTCCGTCTTCTTCCAGTCCTATTTTCGAACTGTGAAACGATGTTGGTTTAATATTGAATCCTGGTGCACAGCGTAACTGCACAACTTGATTTGGAAATGAGATGCTGGCTTATATTTAAATTATCTCCACTCCTCCCTTATCCTCCAAAGCTTTGTCTCTGCTATGAATATTCAGATGAAGCATGATGTGATTACACTGTACAATTACTCCTATCCATGGCGGTGGCAGGCGCTGCTGGGGAGAAAGCGCCTCCAAGCCAGTGTGGAGTTTTGTTTTCGGTATTTTTTTCCCCCTATCTCCTGGCACCTCAGCACATGCAGATGTCGCTGTTGTTCTTTATAAAGCTCTAATGACATGCAAAGGCATAACGACTTGGTTTGGATGCAAAGCATCAACTGAATGTTATGGATGTCTTTAAGAAAGAGAAAGAGAAAATCCCGACTGAAGGAATGTCCACATAAATTATTTTTATTTAAATGAATTCAAAGGATGGGGTGAGGGCAAGTGAGGAGTCACATGGAAAACATGCATAATATTAATATGCACAAAGAATTCTTACGGAGGACAAGCGCCTCACTACAGCTCATGGGACAAACAGGTTCATTAGGAGACAGCTCTGAGCGGCTACGGCATTTTGGTATTTTGATTTTTTCTTTCCCCCCCCTTAGTTTAAACGAAGAGTCAGACAGATGTGCTTTCTTTGCATGAGAGCATTGAGATGGATCCAATCTGTGAAATTTGCTGCCCAAATAGCATTTCTAATGGAACCTGGGACTAAACAAGGGCTTGGATGTGGAAGGGAGGGGAGAAGAGAGAGCCCACGAAGAGGAGGCTACTGAGCCACTGCGAGGCTTTTTGGTAGCACAGGAAGCTGTCAGAAGCCATCTTTGCTCCACTGGTCCCAGGTGTGGGCTCCAGATCCAGAGAGCCATCAGGGTTCACCAAGATGAACACTGAGCGGGCCCTTGTAGGTCTGAGGCAGAGGAAAGCGGCAACAGCAGCAGCGGCTCGGTGCCTACCCCCCTACCCCCTCAGTGGTCTTCAGCCCAGAAGCCAAAAGCACAGCTACTCCTTTGGGATGCAGTAGAATGCCTCCTGGTACAGGTATTTCTGGAAGATCCTTACAGAACCACGATAGCGTCTCACGCAACGATTTCTCGTCTGCCGTAGTAGGCGACGAATTCCTCCGGACTATTAACGCCACGGCCAACCAAGAGCCCCATTACTACAGAAGACCCGAAGAGACTGTAAAGCCTCACGACCGCAATCCTCAGAGGTAAGTCACGTACAAATGTTATCTGTCTCCATCCGTCTGTCTGACTGAGTCTGTTGGGTGGATTCAGAGCTAGTAACTTATTTGTACCACTTCTCAGGTTTCAAAGGGGTAGCAGAGGGTGAGGCAAGACGTTAGACGATTATGATGATTTTCTTGGCCAGGTGGACAGTCCAAAGTACTTTGATAAACGGGTTAAATTTATATCGTTTGTTTAAATTATCTGAAAAAAGTCTAAATTTGATCTGTGTATTTGCACAACTTTCTACTTAAGGCTGGCCTACAACAGGTCCAATTGTAATGATGTTATAAATTGTGATTTTTTTCACCTACAATCTCCATAATTTCCATCACACACACACACACACACACACACACACACACACACACACTTACTTCAACTATCATGACATGTGAATGTTGTTACAGTATATCAAACTACGAAGAACGGAGAATCAAGGCTCTTTGGAGCATTTCTATTTAATCTTAATTAGTCTAGCCTCTTATTCCTCCATTGCCAGAATCGTGGGTATTAGATTTGGAAATAATAAATGTAAAGGACTTGGTGCACAATCTGTAAATAACAAGTCTTAAATACATGCTAAATTTTGTTATTGCTGTTGTTGCTATTTTGGTATATTGTTTAGTATTTGTGAGAGTTAAAGAAAAGGAAGTGTTTACTTCTTAGCTCTCCGAGTGCAAGGTATAGTGAGAAAGATTAACTAGGCACATAGAGAAAACGCTGCCCTGGTATACGTGAATGTGAGCTTCAGTCTGACTTCTGACTGCAGATCATTTCTGTGTTATTTACTTTTCTTCTCTCAAATGAATATATATGCCAGTCATGTTGGTGACATCTGTCTTCTGATAAAGAGTTCTACCATAGTTTATGAGAAGGGCACAGGACTGAGACGTGTTCAACATTTCATCCCAATGATAAGGCGTTGACCAATTCAGTCTTAAAAAAAGAGTTATACTCAAAATAGTAAGGAAATTAACTATGTTCGGTTATCAATAACTTAAATAATTCATAAAGGGAAAGTCTATTTCACCCCAGACTCTTCTGGTTACAAGTTCATAAACCTTATTCTCAAATCTGTAATGACTGCTACTGACTTCCTGTTCCGCTTCCCGGATAGTAATAGCTTGCTCAGCTTTTAATACATTAGCATACTTTTAAAATGCAAATTATAGTTTTTACAGATTCCTTATAATTTTCTGTAAACACAATCCATCCATCTCTGCACGGCTGTTATCTTCATTACCAGCAATCACACACATTCGTTCTTTCTCATTTATCTTACCTCATGAGTGAGGACATGTAGCTCAACTCTGTAGAAACTGAATGGGGGGGAGAGAACCCCTTGCTTTGTTTCCAGTGTTAGGTGACACCATTGCCTGTTTGATGACTTACTGTAGTCTTTCATTTATTGCCACTAAGACACATGCTCTACGTTGGGTTTCCTTGTGTACCTAGTTACCAAGAGTGTTTTTTTTTTTTCTTTTTTAAATCACGAGTGATTGTTAAGCTTTGTGAAATGATCTTGCTTCTACTGAAACAAGTAAGAGCTTAAATAAAGCTGTTAGCACAGTGAATTATAATGATTGATTTTTCCTGTTAAATGAGCCTTGCAATCCTAGGACAAATGTCACTTTACTATGATGTACTTATCCTTTACATATTATGATACATGACTTGTTAACATTTTGTTAAGGATTTTTAAATCAATGTGAATGAGAGATATTAGTATATGATTTTCTTGTAATGATTTTGGTATTGTTATCAGGGTACTGTTGGCTTCATAAAATGGGTTGGTGAGAATTCCTTCTCCAGTATATTCAGAAACTTTGAGTAAAATTGTTAGTAGTTTTCTTTAAATACTGGATGCAATTCACCAATGTAGCTATTAGACCCAGACAATCTTAATTACTAATTAATTTTTTAAAAAGTATCTAGGATTATATATATTTTGTATTTCTTTTGTCAATTTTGGTAAGCTATGGACCCCCACTCCCAATTGGTTATTTTATCTTAGTTATCAAGACAATTGGGATAACGTTTATCATAATGTCATGTTATGCAATTGTTTTTAATTCATGAAAACATCAGAGATGTTATTCTTTCATTTGCTATATTTATGATTTATATTTTCTCCTTTTCATCATTGATCTATTTTAAAAAAAATCTCACTAGTCTTTTCAAAGAATCAACTCTTGCTGATGCTTTCCTTTTGACTTCTATTAACCATGTCCTTTTTCTATGTTTACAAGGTACAGTGTTAGATAACAATATCAGTTATAGTCTTCTTTTCTAACATAGATGCACAAAGCTATCCACTTACCTCTAATAACTGCTTTAGTTACGTCTCACACATTAAAAAAAGTTTTTAGACTTATTAGTGTGTGTGTGTGTGTGTGTGTGTGTGTGTGGCTTGTGTGTGTGTGTGTGTGGCCTGTGTGTGTTTGTGGTGTGTGCATGTCATGGGACCTGTGTGGGGCTCAGGGATTAGCCTGTAGGAGTTAGCTGACTCCTTTGCCTATTTATTGATTTCTGGTGTCTTAAAATAACTTTCCAGATCTCTGTGGTCACAAGACTCCCTGAACAGTTGCAATCTTTTCATTAATCTTGATACTAGCTTATGGGTAAATATTTAGTGGAAAGAATTTATCTTGTGATTTCTGGGTTATAGACAGTTTACGTCAGGATCACCTATATTTATGTACAGCTCACCTATATTAGTGATGATGATGATGATGATGATGATGATTATTATTGGCTATGAAAAGATCTGCTGAAGGCTCTCAATACAATGTGAATTTGCATATGATGTTTAGTTTTTTAGTTTTTCAGTTTTGTTTTATATGTTTTAATGATATTTTTAAAAAGTAAATGCCCCACTGCTATATTATATTAAAGAAGAAGACAATTATGAAGTATATATGGAATGTGTGACCCAAAAAAACTCTATAACTTAACATACATAGAAAATTCACTGTGAAGAAAAGTTCAAGTTATCCTCATTTTTTTCCAATATTTATTAGATAACTTCTTCATTTACATTTCAAGTGTTATCCAGAAAGTTCCCTATACCCTCCCCCCTCCCGGCCCTGCTCCCCTACCCTCCCGCTCCCACATCTTGGCCCTGGTGTTCCCCTGTACTGGGGCATATAAAGTCTGCATGACCAAAGGGCCTCTCTTTCCAATGATGGCCAACTAGGCCATCCTCTTCTATATATGCGGCTAGAGACATGAGCTCAGGGGGTACTAGTTAGTTCATGTTATTCTTCCACCTATAGGGTTGAAGACCCCTTCAGCTCCTTGGGTACTTTCTCTAGCTCCTTCTTTGGGAACCCTGTGTTCTATCTAATATATGACTGTGAGCTTCCACCTCCATGTTTGCCAGGCATTGGTATAGTCTCCCACGAGACAGCTATATCCGGGCCCTTTCAGCACTATCTTGCTGGCGTATGCTATAGTGTCTATGATTGGTGGCTGATTGTGGGATGGATCCCTGGCAGCTACAGACATTGGGTCCATCCTTTGGATTCAGCTTCACACATGATCTCTGTAACTCCTTCAATGTGTGCTTTGTGCTTAATTCGAGGAAGGGGTGACGTGTCCACATTTTGATCTTCATTCTTTTTGAGTTTCATGTGTTTAGTAAATTGTATCTTGGGTAGTCTAGGTTTCTGGGCTAATATCCACATATCAGTGAGTACATGTTATGTGAGTTCTTTTGTGATTGGGTTACTTCACTCAGGATGATGGCCTCCAGATCCATCCATTTGCCTAGGAATTTCATATATTTATTGTTTTTAATAGCTGAGTAGTACTCCATTGTGTAAATATACCAATTTTTTTGTATCCATTCCTCTGTTGAGGGACATCTGGGTTCTTTCTAGCTTCTGGCTATTATGAATAAGGCTGCTATGAACAATTATGCCTTTTGATTGGTACACTGCATTCATTTATATTTAACACAAATTACCTTATAATTTCTTCTGTGTACTTGATCATATTTATGTTCTTTCATTGGGTTTTTTTTTGCATTATTTAGGATTAATAATTCTTTTTTCACAGTCTAGGGTTCACTGTGGTTCAGTGACCCTAAGATCAGCTAGCATAAGTGAGATTCAGTTTGTTTATTTAAAAAAAAAAAAACTACAGAGTCTCATAAAGCAGAGATTGGTCTTGAACTCTGCATAGCTGGGGATGACCTGGGACTCCTGAGCCTCCTATCGCTTCTTTCTTGATACTGGGATTCGAGGAGTGTGCCACCAAGACCAGCTTTTGTAGTACTAGGGGAAGCATTAGATTTGATCCTCAATACCAAATAAGAAATAAGAAAGGAGAATGCGGATTTTTTGTTTAATTGTTTTTCCTAGTGTGACAGTAACATATTAAATGTCACCCTAAATATAGCATGCATCATTTATTGCAGCCTGTAGTCAACTTATACTTTCAGAACACACCAAGAAACAATTGAGCCTTAGGCAGTGAGTGTCCAGTTCACCTTTCCCCACTTTTTGTGTTATTACTCACCAAGCACTTTACAGCTTGTCTATTTTTAACTTCATAAGAGTCTATGGTCTTACATTTTGAGGCCAAGATTAACTGAGTCTCATCGACATGCGTGTATTTTGTTTCTTTCTCCTGAGATTGCCTTTTCTACCTGACAACTCATAATTGTGTTTAAGTCAGATCTATTTTGGTAAGTTGCTCTACTTTCTGCTTGTCTTTAAAGTTGTCCCATCTTCGGGTCTGAAGGATGTTTTCCAAGAGTGCAGAGTTCTACAGCGGTAGCTATCCTCCTTCAGCCCTTTAAAAGACGGAGTTCCATTGTCTCTTAGGCACATCTTTGCTCTGCAGAAGTAGGCTGTCGGTTGTATTGCTGACTTTGGGGTAATACATCTGTCTTTGCCTCCACTTAAGACTTTCTCTCCATTGTTTATCTTCGGTAGTTTTATTGATATAACTAGTTGTTCTTTTGTTTGTTTATTGCACATGGGATTTTTGCAGATGGAGATCTTTCCCCCACTATATAATTGTTTATCATTATCAATTTGAATATGGACTCTACAGGAGTCTCTTCTTTACTTGTAAGATTCCAAACATACACGTGTTAGGCACTTGGTGTACTTTGTAGATCTTAGGCTTTTTTTGTTATGCGTCCTTCAATTACCCACGCTTTGGCTTGAATATTTTTATTGCTCTATTAATAGTTCAACGATCCTTTCTACATCTATTTCCAGTGATTCAACTTATGTTACTGTAGTTTCCAATTCTAGAATATCCACTCAACTTTTCATAATCATATACTCTCTCATCGTTAAGATATATTCTTGTGTTTTTTGAGATGTCATCCTGGTGACATTTAAAAGACCTTATACAGTAAGTAAAGCATCTGGTTAGCGACAGGCCTGCTTCCTGCCTTCTGGATTCCTGCCTTCCATCCTTTTCCTTCCTTCAGCCCTCTCTGACCCCATTCTTCTTTCATTCCCTCCTTCCTTCCCTTCCTCTTTTCCTTCCTTCCCTTCCTTCTTCCTTCTCTCTCCCTCCCTTTTCAAAGCATGTTGATCGTATAAAATGATAAGATTCATTATGACATTGTTGTGCATATACTGTAGTAACAATATCCAGCCCACATCATTCTCTCTTACCCCTGCTCCACTCCCTGACCTGCTTTCTACGTCTACTTTTATGTCTTTTTTGTCTTTACGTTCAACACACTAGCAAAAACATGTGATGCTTGTCTGGCTGATTTTATTTAACATGCTGATTTCTAATACCATCATTGTTTCAGCAGATAAAATGATTTTATTTTTCTCTGTGGTGAATGGGGCTTGTGTGTGCATGTGTATATGTGTGCGTGCACTTGTGTGCATGCACATGTATGCATGCATGTGTGTATGCCTGTGCACGCTGAGTTTTAAAAGTCATCTGTTGCAATGCACTTAAGTTAATTCCACACCTTTATGATACACAGAACAGTGATAACCACGAGGGTGCTCCTTTTAATTATATGCTGACTTTGATTACTGTGGGCATATACTCTGGAGTGCTAAATTCGGATCATATAGTAGCTCTAGTTTTAGCTTTTTTCCTTTTTTGGAATTCCCTTACTGATTTACAAACTGGTTAGATGAATTTATAGTTCTGTCCATGGCATATACGCATTACTTTCACACACTAGTCTGTACCAGTACTTGCCGTTATTCACTTTCTTGATGAAGGCCATCGTGACTTGAGTTAGATGGAACCTCAGCAACCTTTGGTTTTCACTTCCCCCATTGCTACAAGTGTGGGAAAATTTCCCAGGATGGACTGCACTTCCTTTGGGAAGTGTGTTATGTGTATTTTACTGCTTATTGGTTGGCCAATTCCCTTTTAGTGTTTAATTCTTTTAGTTCTTTATGTACTTTTAAAAAGATTTATTTATTTTATATATGTGAGTACATTGTAGCTGTCTTCAGACACACCAGAAGAGGGCATTGGATCCCATTACAGATGGTTGTGAGCCACCATGTGGTTGCTGGGAATTGAACTCAGGACCTCTTGAAGAGCAGTCAGTGCTCTTAACCGCTGAGCCATCTCTCCAGTCCTCTTTATGTATTTTTAATGGTAATATCCTATTGGATGAATAGCTGGCAATACTGTCTCACCATTCTGTTGATTTCCCCCACCCCCCACTGGTGTACAGAAGTCTTCTAATTTCTATAAGCTTAGTTGACAATACTTGCAATTATTTCTTGAGCTAATGTAATCTTGTTTATGAAGCCCCTGCCTATGTCTGTAACTGTTGGATATTTTTATTTATTCTGTTGGCAATTTCTTACATGTATATAGTGTATCTTGATTGTATCCACACTCACTCATCCTTCCCAACACCTTGCAACATGTCTCCCCTCCACCTTTCTTTCCCTCTTGCTCTTTTTGTTAGTATAACTCATTGAGTCCTTTAGTACTGCCAACAAGTTCAGGCATGTGAGGCTTTCCATCAGGGCATGGACACACTTACCATGGGTCACACTTGCATCAGTCATCAACTGGCACTAGCTCTGTGGGTAGTGCTGGGGTCCTGTGAGCACCTTCTCCACCCAGGATGGAGTGCTGACTAGCTTGATGAGTCCCCGAGTGCACCGCTAGGCCTGCTCCAGAACACAGCTTCTCATGGCACTCCTTCCCCTCCTTCTCCTTCTAACTCTCTGCCCCATCTTTTGTGATATTTCCTGAGCCCTGGGTGGGAGGTTAATACAGATATCCCAATTCAGGAATGAACACAGAGTCAATTTTTATTTCTTGGCTCTTTGACCAGTTATGACTCTCTTCACGAACTGCTGCCCACTGGGAAAAAAAAAAAAGTTCCACTGACCAAAATTGAGAATAGTCCTAACTTATGGGTATAATCATAAATATTTAGAAGGCAACTTGACAATATTATCATTCAGTAAAACAATGGGAGTGGGCTCATTTTTTAATCCCATAACCTTCTTAGCCTAGGAGTTTTGGCTATAGTTTTAGGCATGGATTCTCTCCTATGGGGGAAGCTTCAAATCCAGTCAGAATGCAGTTGGTTACTCTATAACATTCACAATCGCACCAGTGAGCACAGCTTGCCGGGATGTTGTTATAGTATGCAGGTCCAGGTTGGGTAAGGTCACGGACACTCTCTTCTCCTTAGAACAGCCTGCACAGCACCTTCCTTCTGGCATTAGAGAAGATAGTCACGATGCTACCATCTTGAAATGTTTTTCCTAAACTCTCCTCTAGTATTTGGGAGTTTCAGGTATCTCTTTAAAGTCTTTGGTATACTTTGATTTTTATACAGGGTGAGTGACTGAAATCTAGTTGCATGAGCCTCTGGGTGCATATCCAGGGTGCATATCCAGTTTTCCCAGAATCACTAGTTGGAAAGATATTTGAGGAACAAATATCATTCATATATATATAATTAGATGGCTGTAGCTATGCAAGGCTATCTCTAGGTCCTCTGTTATATTCCCTTGATACGTATGTTCAGTTCATGCTGGTATCATGCTGGTTTGTTACTGTGAGTCTCTAATATAATATGAAATTATGTCTCGTGATGCCTTAAGTATCACTTTCTTACTTACTTAATTTATTTATTTATTACATTCAGGATTAGTTTGGTTATTTAGGATATTTTGTGCCTTTTTATAAATTTTAAAATTATTTTTTCTAGTTCTGTGAAAATGTTTGAATTTTGATGGGAATTGCATCAGATCTGTGTTATTGTTTTGGCAATTGTTTTCCACATTTTTTTTCCTGACCCATGGGTATAGAAACAGGTTTGTCTATCTTCTCAAGTCCTCTTTTATTTTATCAGTATTTTAAAGTTTTCATTGTCAAAGTCTTTCACCCACTCTGGCTCTGCTTCCTGCCTCTTATCTTTTTTTTTTTCTAAGTTAATTTCTTTCCAAACTTATTTATGACTGGTATAATGGAAAACAACTACATTTATGTTGCCTTTGTGATTTGCCACCTTATTAAAAGTATAATCAGATCTAAGGTTTGGTAGACTCTTCCTGGTATAGGACCATATTATCTGGAAATAAGAATAATTTTACTTTATTCTTGCCAATTTGTACTTCTTTAATTACATTTCCTTAGCTTATTGCTCTGGCTGAGACTTCAAATACTGTATTAAATAAGAGCGGCAACAGTGATTAACTTTGGCTTATTAATTCTACAGGAATTGCTTTAAGTTTTTCCTCTTTAATACAATATTGACTATAGGTTTGTCATGTTATACCCTATTGAATAAGGAATGACAAAAAAATCCTGTACATGTTTAGTGAAGTCACAAATTTCTGCATTGTTTAAATCCATGCATGCAAAACTCAGAGTTATAGAAGCTGACTGTATCATTTATTTGGCCTGGCAAACTATTGACTATCTCTCTAAGGCAACAACTTAATGTTCACTCAGTTGCTTTCCAATGTTTATCCATATAAATTCTGCCCCTTATTGTTATTACATAGTCATTAATGAATATTATTTCCCAGTCAAGAATATAATCTACAGAAGAAAATGTAACTAAATAGCCAACTTTGGGATTGAAAAAAAAGTTGTTGTTTTTTTTTAACTGTCACAGTGCTTATGTGTGCTTCTGTTTACAGATACATGCATACTATATTTCAAACTTTGTACGTAGCAATGATAGCATTTCCAGAAAGTTAAAACAAAGGGTTAATAGGCCTAGGCTTAAAGAATATATAAGGAATCTGTAATCTAAAGACTATCCTGTACTAAGAATTGACTGCCAAAGGTTTCCATTGTTCTCTGCAAAGAAGACAGAAAATAATATTTTAATGGAATCAGATGTTACCTTATTTGACAATAAGTAAGAGGAAATGGAGAATATTAGGTAACATAGATGTCCCCTAGAGCTTCCAAACTTGAATACTGTAAAATTAGTGTGTTTTATGACTACATGAATAGGGAATGATTTACAGGTGGACACATTTTTTTCCTAATGAACTGTCTGGTTGTCCATTTTCATCAGTGTAAAGGGGAAATACTTCAGGATTTAAATTGATAATGACACAGAGATTCTGTGTTGTATAGCTCTAGTAATGATGGCTTCAATTCTCAAAAATAAGTTAGAAGTTTTTTTCCATGATGACTTTAAAAAAATGTTTTAAGCAATTAGAGGTATCAGTCAGCATTGTTTAAGAATGCATTCCTTTGAGAAGGTCTAATGATAAAAAAATAAAGACTTGAACCACAATTAGGGAATTAGTCATATTATAAATCAATTCTTTGCCTTGTTACAGGCCTTATCCAGAATTAACAATGCCTTTGTGCATTTAAAATAGTAATTTTTAAATTGGCATGACATACTTGTACGTAGGATTTAAAGTCCATAACAATTAGCAGGGTTATAATAAAGGTGCTTCAAATTCCTTACCATAATTATAATTACAATTCGTATTTGCCTAAGACTTCCACTGTACAAAGCACTTTTATATATATTTTTCAGAGAAAGGCATCAAAAGACTAGGAACCAACACTAAATTGTTTTCCCGCATGAACAGTGCTACTGTTTTTACATACATGATTTTCAAGTGGCTTTTATTTTTATTTTTATATTTGCCAATAAGTGTGAACTGTAGGTTTATCATTTATTATGTCTGATACACGTTTGATGTAGAAAATCCATGTGTGCTCTTTAGGAGATAATTTTTTTTTTAAAACCAGGGGGATGTGCATACGGATTGTTTAAAGTAACTGATTGTGCCAATATGAATAGATTATACTTGGCAAACACGGAGACTGAAAGAATGAAATGCTAGTCTGATGGTGAGCCAACACACAAGATGAAAACACATAAGAATATGACAAAAAAATGTTATTAGAACCTTAGGCCTGACCAGGGGTGTGGGTAGGTGATTTTTATCTTTGGGAGAAATAGAGAAGATAATCAAATTTATGTTATTAAGGAATCCAATTTGAGCTTGGGGAGCATGAATTATTTGAAATAATTTCACTTTAATTTTTCTACAAGGAGTGGCTACTTAGTATCATTAAATTAAAACTTAAGTGTATATATTCTAATCCAAGAATGGCCGCTCACTTTCTGCATAGGGTCGGGCTGCGGTTGTCTGCGTTTGTCCCCATCTGCGGCAGGAGGAAGCCACTCTGATGATGACTGAGCTAGGGAGGGACCTGTGAGTATAGCAGAATGCCATTAGCAGTCCTTTCATAGGTACTAAGAATAGTAGTGTTTGGTTTCAACCTAGAACCCTGGACTATGTAAGCAGGTTCATGGTCACCAAAGTGGTTTAGGGTATGAGTTTCATCTCATGGAATGGCCTTTAAGTCAAATCAGGTATTGGCTGGTTACCCCCACAAGCTTTGTGCCTCTATTGCCCTACCGTGTCTCCCATGTCGGTTGCCGTTGTAGATCGAAGGGTTTGGGGCTGCATTGTTGGTGTTTGCGTTTCTCATTTGCTAACATGCAGAGCACCTTCCTGTATAGAGAACACTAGCCTGTAAGGGGGAAGGCTCTGTGTAGGCACCAGCTTGACTTCCCTGTGCTCAGTAAGCTGAGGAGGGGTTGCACTCAGCCACAGGACCTCGCCTTCAGTTTGTGAAGAGCAACCTATAGCCTTCCCAATAGCCTGGACTGTTTGGAGGGTTCCCACGGTACCGCTTTGTCAACAACTCAATTAGGTAAAATCCAATCCTGGTACTGAACACTTGTTTTGGTGACAAGAGATGTCCAGTTGGGGGGGTCTGTCTCCCCTGTTATTTGGTGATTTTATAGCACACGCCTTTAATCCCAGCACTCGGGAGGCAGAGGCAGGTGGATTTCTGAGTTCGAGGCCAGCCTGGTCTACAAAGTGAGTTCCAGGACAGCCAGGGCTACACAGAGAGACCCTGTCTCAAAAAACCAAAAAAAAAAAAAAAAGATCACCTTTATATATGCCTATATTTTAGGATGCTTCTATGGTATTAGGTCTCCATATTACCCCTCTGATGGCCCTCAATTTTAGCTGTCTCTCTCTGTGCCTATATTTTAGGAAGCGTCTATGGTATTAGGTCTCTATATTACCCCTCTGATGGCCCTCAATTTTAGCTGTCTCTCTCTGTACTCCCTCCTATGTCCCCCATCTTCTCTCTCCTTCGCCTGTTTGATTCATTTGTTCCAGTTCTCCACCTTGCCCATCCACAATTATCTAGTCCATTTCCTTTTCCTGGGGACACACCTGTTCCTCAAACTATATCTAACCTCTGGGACGCTATGGATTGTAGCCTGCTTATCATTGAGGTAATAGCTAATATCCACATACAAACAAATACATATCATATTTGTCTTTCTGGGGGCAGAGTTACCTCACTCAGGATGATTTTTTTTTTCTAGTTCCACCCATTTATTTGTGAATTTCACAATTTCTTCTTTTTAAATAGCTGAGTAATATTCCATTGTGTAAATGTACCATTTTTTTTTTTCTGTTGAGGGACATGTAGGTTGTTTCTAAGTTCTGGCTATCATTGAAGGAAGCAGCAATGACCACAGCTGAGCAAGTGTGTCTGTGGTGGGATGAAGCGTCCCGTGGTTAGGTGACCAAGGGTGGTATAGCTGGCTCTCCAGGTAGATCTCGTCCCAGTTTCCTAAGGAATCTCCCCACTGATTTCCACGGTGGCTGTCCAAGTTTGCACTCCAACCAGTAATTACTCCATATTCTCAATGGCATTTATTGATCTCAGACATTTTGGTGGGTGTCAGATGAGATCTCTGAGTAAGTAGTTTTGCTCTGTATTTCCCTGATGATTAGGGATGTCAAACATTTCTTTAAGTTTTGTCAGCCATTGGAGTTCCCTCTTTGGGGAATTCTTTGTGTAGATCTGTGCCCCATTTTTAATTGGGTTATTTGTTTGGTTTTTTTTTTTTTTGAGTTCTTTATATATTTTGGACATTATCCCTCTATTGGATATGTAGTTGCTAAAACTCTTTCTTTCCTTATCCTGAAAGCTGCGATAGTGCTACTTTTTAAATGAACAAAGAAATAATGACTATCATTTTAAAATTTTATAATGAATCTCTCTTCTCCCTCCCTCCCTCCCTCCCTCCCTCCCTCCCTCCCTCCCTTCCTTCCTTCCTTCCTTCCTTCCTTCCTTCCTTCCTTCCTGAGTTTCTCTCAATGCAACATGACAAACTACAGGCTGTGAAATGGTAGCTGTATTGAAGTCTCAGTTTCACTTACCCGGTAGCTAGGTGAGATAAGACAAGCAACTTAACTTGTATATGCTTCATTTTCTTCTTCAATTCAAAATTCTGGCCCCTCACAGCTATATTAAGAGGGGGGAAAATTAAGACTCTCAAGGCAATATCCAGAATTAGTAAGAACTCAGTAACAATATAATGAAGTTCTTATAAGTAAAATTATCTACTATTTTCACTGACTAAAACATCTTAGTAAAATTTAATATAAAAACTAATGAATTAAATAAGAGATGAAGGCTGGTCCAGTGTTACAGATTAAGTCAGGAAGAGAGCAAGAAGCTGGGGTCAGAGGCAAGCTAGGCAGTGTAGCCATTGGAAATGGAGTGGCCAGGAAAACCTGGGCTTACACGCAAGTCCTTTTCCAGTTCCAATGCTCAGTGTAGAAAGCTGTACTGTAGGTGTCACAGGCCATTATGCTTTAAGAAGAATGCAATGGAAGAATATTTATAATGTGACTGATGGATGAAGGAAAAGCTGGGGTCCTTTGTGAACTAAGCCGTGGTTTCATATAAAAGTGGGCAGGGTGCAAAGACCATCTTGTATCCCCACATGAATACAAGAAAATCAGCTCTGTTATGATCGAGAGCATAACTTATAAGGAAAGATACTGCTGAGACTCCTCATAGAAATATGTTAGTTAAGCAGAGAGCCTCACATGTAAGTGTGTATTTCTTAAAGCGGCACACCATCACTATTAAACGCCTGTTTACAAAAGACAGAAGGCATCCTTACAGATCATGCCCGGTCATTTCTTCACAGTGGACGTGTAGGCAGGGAGTTCATGGTATTTTGAGGACCTACTGTATGCTAGATGTCTGTATAAATGGTGAGATAAGAAAAGGCAGGTTAAAGGCATGAAGTCAGAGCCCGTTCAAGGTGCATGCAGCATGTAAATTAAGATAAAAAATAGAAACACTGCCTTTTCCTAATGTATACGACATTGAAAAGCTGTCTGTTCTGGCCTTCCCACTTCATCCTTTCTGCCTTCCCCTGGGGAAGTTCACGATTTGCAGAGCTATATTGACACGAACTATATTGAAATATCCTAGAAAAGTAACAGTAGCTGGCTTGTAAACAACCTGACAACTGTTCCGGGCACACAAACTGTACCCAGGAAATACCCAACCGACCTGATTTTAAAAGTGAGTTTTTAAATATTGAAAACCATGCCACAGAAAACAAATCATCTGATGTTCAATATTATAGTGTAAAGCTATAAAAGAGAGAGGAACACAGGGGTGTTGTTCCGGACTGTCATTTATAAATGATAAGGAACGTCAGAACATGGGGTTGGGAGGCACGTTTACTCTTGTAAATACTCATTTGGTCTAGAGGTTTGAACAGTTTTTGACGCTGGTCTCTAGCGAGGTAACTGCTGTCCCACCTAATGCCAGAGTGCATCTCCTTTACCCCACTGGTCTGCAGTTTGGCCAAGGGCGCCGACCAGGGAAGAGTTAAAGTGTGTTCCCTAGAGCAAGGGTCTGCGTTTCAGCCTGTCACTTCCTCTACATCCCAGAATAAACTGCTACTTAGGAAAAGAAGAGCCAAGCATTCATGAAGCATGCTGCTGCTTAGAGAGAAAGAAGAATTGTTTTTGCAAATAGTAGCACTATTAAAAGAGGCGGGGGCGGGGGAGGAGACGAACATCAGTCATTCTATATTACATATAAGCAGTTTATTAAAGAATTAAATATTTATGGCTTACAAAGGAAGGCAGGCGATGCGCCGCAAACGGCTTGCTGAGAAGTACGTTCTAAAACAATGATTGATAAACAACGGCCAGTGCAGAAGCTTTATAAAATCCCTGCGTTAGCTATGTATTTCCAGTCTAGCAGAACAGGGAGCAGTCGACAGCAATGTCCCACCATTTTTGTGCTGATCTATATGCCAAAAGCCTTCAGTGAACCCAAAGTGATTCTTTGATCCCATGAGTCCACGCAGAGCAGAGAAAGGACTGCAGGGCTTTATAGACACCCCTTTCTAAGCTAATAAATATTAATCTAGATGCCCATTTAATACATAAAACAAAGCAAGCTCTCCCTTCTTTACAGAACCGACAGAGAGATCAGATAGCCGAGCCTAATTCTTTGACTTTAAAGAAGAATCATTTGAGATTTAAAGGGGCAACGTGATCCACGCAAGGTCACATGGCTAGTTAATAACAGAATGGAAGCTAAAATCCGTGTCTCTTACGCGTTAAAGCCACATTCTTTCCACAGTATCACCTTTCCTCAACCCCCTTTTAAAATCAGAATCCTTTCTTAGGATCCATAAAATATCTCATGTTAGCATTTAGCGAGCGCTAGGAATGGAGAAGAGAGCCCAGGAGATCGGGCTCAACACTGAAGCGTGAGAACCTCAGATGGAATGCGCAGAGCCCAGTAGGGCCAGATGCACTTTCTCAAACAAGATTGCAGTTCAGCCATGCTTGGATGAGAGTTTTATGGGGATGAGGGCTTTAAGGCAGACACAAGTGTGTTCAGTCTCTGAAACACAAGGACACAGCCCGCCTCTCAGGTTGTTCAACAGCTGGAGCGAACAGGACCCTACTAGGGAAACGCTGGCACTCTCTTGACGAGACTAATGATAGGGCCTTTCTTTCTCCCATGGCTGAATACACAGGAAGAGCGTTGTTTCTCGCCTTTGTGTGCATGACTGTCCAGGACCGTAAGCTCTTTATAATTTCAAGTGCCAGAAAGTCATTGTTCTATGCTTTGTGAAAGTCACGAGCTTCTACATGTTCTGTACACACTAGTGTAGACTTCTTTCTTTCCCAGGCCTTCACATTCAGTCATTTGGGTTCCCCAAGTCAAGTATAAATCCTTGGTGCCTATACAACAGCTAACACGCTGGCTTGTCTAGAAAAAGCCAGGAGCTGCTCTCTGCACAAACTACTTTCCTATTTGAATCTGTAATAAAATTATATCCAACACACACAACCTATGATTATATTACATGCTTGCTTCTTCTTAAGAAAAAAAAAAACCCTACCTTATAGAGGGGTATAATTAATGGGTAAACAGCCCACATGTTTTGATATACAGCTCTTACTGAGTTCAAGTGCACACCCGAGAAATACCCAGCATTGCGAAGACCACAAACATTTATGCTCCAAAGCTCCCTTTGCTGTTGTACGGTTGTTGTAGGACTATAGTAAGAACCCTTAACTTGTATGGCTCATTATAAGTAGCTAATACTGTCAGCTATAGTACTATGTAGAATGGTAAATCACTCAAATTTCTTTATCCAACCTAACTGAAGTTCTGTACCTTTAAATATCACACTTCTTCCTTCTATGGTGGCTACTGTTCGAGTTTTAATTTCTATGACTTCAGTAATTTTTTTTTTTAGATGACGCATGTCAGATAATATGTTATGTATCTTTCTGTATCTGGGTTATGTTATTTGGCATCAAGAACTTGGTGTCCATTCATGTTGCCATAAATGGTAAAAATTTCAAAACTGATTAATATTCCATTATATGGACATACCACAGTATTTTCATCCTGTTGATGAATCATTAGATTGTTTCCATATCTTGGCTATTGTGGCTAGTGTTAAATGAACATGGAAGTACAAATGTCTCTTCAAGACACCCATCTCTTTTCTGTTCTATACATGCCCCAAATTCAGGTCACCATACAGCTCATTGTTTTTAATCTTTTGGTATCATTGTCCTTAATAACAGTAACAACTCACACAGATGTAGCTCCCTTCTCCTACTTCCCTGCCAGCACTTGTCTCTTATCTTTTAAATTACAGTTTTCCTAAGAGGTGTGAGATGCTATCTCTTTATATTTTTGCTTGTAGCCATCTGGTAATGATTAACCTTGGATAATAATAATACTGTTTCATGTGTCTGGTAGCTTTTTTTCTTCTTTGATGAAATGTCTATTTAGTTACTTTCTTGATTTTCCAAGACAGGTGTCCCTGTCTCTGTCTCTTTCTCTCCCTCCCTCTCTCCCTTTTAAGTAATATAAGTTCCTTAAGTTGCAGCTAACCAAGGACAGAGAGCTTTTATCATAAATTTCCTTGGACTTCCGTGGTTTCAGGTCTTATGTTTAAGTTTTTAGTTCATGTTTAGGTATAAGTTTAGTTTATGTGTGGTAGGAGCACTTGTTCTTATTCGTTTGCATGTGTATACTCTGTGTTGCTCTGCTAGGAACTAAAGTAGCATCCTTCCCCACCCCACGCCCCAACCCCTGGGCATTCCTGGTACGCCTGCTGAAAGTGAGTAGTTTAGTGAGTTACAGCTTTATTTCTGGGATCTCCATTCTATTCCACTTACATATGTTTTGTAATATAATTTGGAATCAGTGAGTATAAAATTTAAATTTAGTTCTATTCTTCTTGTCCAAGGTTGATGTTACTACACAGGCCTTCCATATGAATCTGAGGATTGACCTTCTGAGTGATGTGAGAAAAGGCTGTTCAATTTTTATAGGGGTTGCATTCAACTTTTAGACTGTCTTTGAGTAATGTGAACATTTTCTTTTCTGCAATAATGAAACGTCCAAGATGACTGAGTTATGGAGAAGTGTATTCGGGCGGATCCTTATTTTTAAGGTGCCAATCTAATATCAATTGGCTCCATTGCTCTGGGCCTGTACCAAGCAGTACGTTGTGGCAGGAGTATGTGACCGAATGAAACTGCCCATGCCAAGAGCCCAAGAGCAAAAGAACAGGAAGGGAACCAGTGTCTGTAGAATCCCCTTCAAGGGTCGTCCTCCCATAAGGCCTCACTTCTCAGAGGTTCAGCCACCTCCCACTGACACCCTGAAATCTAAGCCTTCAACACACAGGCCTTTGGGGGAAATTCAAGGTTCAAACTGTAATGAATAGCGTAGGTATTTTTTAAAAATGATTTATTTATCTTATGTATGAGTAATCTCTTGCTCTCTTCAGACACACCAGAAGGAGGGCATCGGATCCCATTACAGATGATTGTGAGCCACCATGTGGTTGCTGGGAATTTGAACTCAGGACCTCTGGAAGAGCAGTCAGTGGTCTTAACTGCTGAGCCATCTCTCCAGTCTGTAGTGTAGGTGTTTTAATAGTTTCATTTTCCCCCAACTATGACCATGGCCCATTCTTCTTATTCTAGTTTAATGGCCTTCATCAGTATTTTTATAATTCACAGTGTACATACACCTACATGCCACATAAACACAGAGTGCTCACATCTTCTACCTACCTGTCATATAAACAAAACCAGACCGCCTTCTCCTGCTCCCCCCTTGCCTCTCCCCTCTTCCACACTACAACCACACAGAAGACTTCTGCGAGCTCAGAAGGTGTGTGTACCTCTCCCTTTCAGAAAGCATCAGTGATAGCAAACGAGGGATTGGGTTAAGTGTCCTCTGACTCAATTCAGATCTGATACTCTCTGCCTTGAAGGAGGAGGCCATGACATAGATGGAAGGCTCAGCCCCTCCCACAGCAGATGCCAATCACAAGCCCCTGGCTGTTGCATTTCTGTTTCTGATTGGCTATGAATCGTGGTCCCCATAAGCCCTTTGGCTTTGATTCATTTGCTTGAGGGACTCTGAGAGTTCAGAGAAGCACTTATGTGGGTTAGGTATAGAGCTTGCATGGGCTCTTCGGGTGCCCCCCCCCCAACCCTCCAGGAACCTTCCTGAGGTCAGCTGTCTGGAAGCTTCCCCAATCCAGCACCTTGAGGTTTCATATGGGGATGTCACTGAACAGACTGGATGGGCCCTGCTGTGCCAAATCCCTTCCATTGGATATGCATCTTTGGAATGAGGACAGTGACCATACAAGGCTTGGTCACAGCGATTCTTTATGGCCAACTGCAATATAAAGGACAAGGGGAAATCAGAGTTTCTTTGCCTTCCCTTGGGGAAGAAAAATCCTACCCAATTGGAGAGGGTCAGTTACAAGCCTGTGTGGGTAGGGAAATAGCTTATAGATAGCATATAATTAGACTTTTTTTCACCCATTCAGTAAATTTCTTGACCCAAAATTAATTATGGAGGGATAAGGCCTAGTTCTACTTTGCTGCTACCTCCCTTAGTGTTCCGTAATTGTTGTTGTTGTTGTTGTTGTTGTCTTTTGGGTTGGTCGATACCAGGAGTCTGTTTTATCTGCCCAGTTAATCAAAATGATTAGATAAGGGAGAAAAAAATAAATGTTCAAAGCTAAATTTTCGTAGCTGAAGTGACTGTTAGAACATGGGCCTGACCCTTTAAGAGATCGGTAATTCTGAAAGGCCAGATCCTTACAGTCTGCGTCTGTCTTCCCTCCTTTTCCTCTCTCCCTCCTCCTCTCATTAATATGTTGTTCTGTGGTTTTATGGTCCTACCTGGCTCTCACATACTCTCTGTCATATGGGCTACTTTGAAATAAGTCCTGAGGTGTGCACCTCCTGCCATCCCTTGAAAGGTTATAAAAGTCTGATATTTCCCATTGTGTGTGGAAGTTCTCATAGTCCTTCTCTATTGCCTGTCCATGGTGGCGATCTCTCTCTTCCTCTTAATTTGAGCTCTTCCTTTCAGGAGAACTCCAGTCAAGGGTTCTAACAGAAGTCTCTTCTTTCCTTTAAGTCCTGACTTTTGTATCTACTACAATGTTCTGTTCCTTTCTGCTTCTCTCTCCCCCCAAACCCTATCAGGGCTCCCTTGCTTGCAAAGCCCTTCCTCCTGATGAAGCTTACGTTTTAACTTTGTGTTAGCTTCTTTCTTGACCAACTTCTGTAACTAACAGAGACAAAGTGAATGTAGTGAAGTGAAGAAAGATGGTAACTGGAATTTAAAAAAAAGAAAAAACAGAGGCAAGGTATTATGAAGTTAATGGTTATTTTCTTCTTGAGGGCTGGAAAACAATAGCCACAATTATAATTAAATATTAAAATTCTGACATCAAGGGAGAAAACATGATGTATAAGAAAGAACTTAGAAACTTATTAGATAGATTATAATGGTTAAAATTTATGTGCAGATCTGACCTAGAACCTTAATAGTATCCTATTAAAGGCCACTAAAATTTGGGGTAGCAGCATACAGAGAGGAAAATTGAAATGACTGGGACACACCAGTCTAAAAAGGCAAGATTAATGGAGATTCTTCATGGGTAAACTGACTTATTCAATCACAGAAGAAGGATCTTTCTCAGAACTTGAGGGTGGCAAACATGGGCTGCATATGATTAAATACAATAAAACAAGATTATTTGATATAACAAATAATCATAAATTGTTATTTCGCAAACAAGAAAGTAAGCTTTAAAAAAACCACCAGGACAAATGAATGCTAGATTCACAGTGTATCATAGGGAAGGTAGGATGTGCTTTGATTACTAGCAAAGAAGACAGTAACATTAGAATGCTTGGGTATTATCTGTGCAACTCCCATATGTCCTTGCAGTCTTCCTTAACTTTCAATGAAGAATGTAAGCAAAATTAAGTCCATTTAATTGACTTTTATTAAAATGTATCTGGGGGGCGGGGGAAGGAGCATAATTAAACAAATCAAAAGCTAAGATCATGGGTGCTTCCTGACTGAACAGCAAACCAACAGTGCTAAGACCTTTGCCAAAAGACTTAAGTTAAATTATTGAGAAACAGCTAAATGGTCTTGCTATTTTGTCTCCCTCTGAAGGACTGAGGAGGACCTGGTTTCTGTATTTCACACTTCCAAACCATAACCACAACTAAAACTCATCTTTGTGAAGTTCCCTCAGATAAACTCCTAATCAGTGTCAGGATTGAAAACCAGCTCTTTTGGGCATCTCTGCCCAAAGTGCGAAGAGCCGTTATGAAAGACGTGTTGATGAAGCCAGTAAATTAGTAGGTCTGAGAACCAATTTCTTGTGTCTTCAGAGTTTTCAACCCGGTATGACAAAGATGAATTCACTTCTGCAAAGATGAAAAGCACAGACCAAACTGTAATTCTAGGAGTTGTTATTATAAGCTCTCAAAACCAACCGTTAACTGGATAAGCCAAAAGTCCAGGGCTAACTGAAGGCCACAGACTTTTTTCTTTGTTTTCTATTTTTTTTTTTTCTTCTCCATTTTGCCCTTTAAGGAAAGGGTGTTTGTCTCTAGGAAAAATTAGATATGAGGATAAAGCAACTGTTTCTGAAGAATGACCACCAATGCTGAGCCCCTAGGGGTTGGGGGTGGAGTGTCTCATTCCCCATAGGGTCTTAGAGGAACCACTTTAAGGCACATAATTCCCACATACACTTGGTAAGACGACACAAGCTGTGTTTCATAGAGTTAATCTTCGAAGATGGGGATCCTCAGGCAGTGTTTGTAAACAATAAACAATGGGTTCCATGGGGTGAGTGCATCCCCCAAAATGGCTTATGTGGAGCATGAGTACCAGCGCGTGAGTAACTGCTCACGGAAGATGGCAGAAGAGAACATTTTACATGTGACTGTTTACTTTCAAATACATTTAATCTATAAAATATTAACAAAGACGGAAATAAATGTGACATAGGGGATTTCAAACATTATCTAAATTACTCACAGGTGACAGATAATGAGGAAGGTATAATTTTAAGAAAGTTAATACAAATGACACTCAAAATATATACTGTAACTAGAAGTGTTTTTTTTTTTTTTCTGAGAAGAAACCCAGGCCCTCTTCACTATCTCTTATGCTACTGTCAGGGTTTGTCCATGTTCTTGCAGTAGTTTTCTAACTAGTCTCTCCATTTTTACCCAACCCAGACTACTCACTGTGTGGGCTCATCTATTTCTTTTCTTTTCCTGTATATCTATCTATCTATCTATCTATCTATCTATCTATCTATCTATCTATCTATGTATCTATCTATGTATCTATCTATGCATCTATCTATCTTCCCATCAAAATGCTACTACTTAACTCCGTCAGTCTCTTCACACTCAGAGTGACCCTGATCAGCTTCCTATCTGGCTTGCCACTGCTCTCTCTTTTGCACACTCATCTCTCACATGCTGGCCTCCTCAGGCCTGCCATGCACAACCCCCTTCGGAGCTGGAGCTTTCTTATGCCCTGTTTTCTTTCTGTTGTGCCACTAGACAGTCTGATAGTTTGTACTTCATGTCCTTAACCTTTCCAATGTTGCTTTTCCTGACAACGTCCCCACTCTAGGAGTCTTTTTAACACTTCCTTGCTGATTTCTTTTTGTCCTGAGTACTTCCCTAGCTGGATTATGACTGACTTCTGTAATTACTCCTTTCTAGTTTTTGCTTGGATAATGCCCACCCTGTAGAGAGTTTGGCCATTTTGTTTACTGCTGCATCCTCTGACACCCAGAGCTGTGCCTGGAGTAGAGTGTGTTCTAGGTAAACACTGTTCAAGAGACAATGCCCTAGTTTCAACTTTAAATCTCAGAAGTTACTCTACTGGGTTTAGAGTCAGATTTAAATGTAGGCTACCTTTGTAAAACTTCAGTTGGTTTTCTAGTAAGATGGGAGAAAAATATAGTCCCCATGTGTTTCTCTGAGAATTAGATTAGAGACTTCATTTGAAGGAATTCCACAAACATCTAAATAACCTGTGTGGTTTTTTATCTACTTTAGGGCCTTTATTCCTTCCCCCTAGTTCTCCCATAAGTGTCCCAGACCTCTGCCTAATGTTTGGCTGTGGGTATCTGCTTCTGTATCGTCTGTTGTTGGGTAGAGCCTTTCAGAGGACAGTTACGCTAGCCTCCTGTCTGCAAGCATAATAGAATGCCATTAATAATGTCAGGGATTGATACTCGTCTGTGGGATGGGTTTCAAGTTGGGTCCGTTATTGTTTGGCCTTTCCTTAGGTCTCTGCTCTATCCCCACATTTCTTTTAGATAGGACAAATTTTGGATCAAAAGTTTTGTAGGTGGGTTGCTGTCCCTATTCTTCCACTGGGGTCCTCCCTGGCTATAGGAGGTGGCCTCTTCAGGTTCCATGTCCCCACTGTTAGGCATCTCAGCTAAGGTCACCCATATTGACTCCTGGGAGCCTCCCCTATCCCAGGTCTCTGGGGATATGAAATCAGTCATTCCTCAGGTCCTTTTCTTAGATAAAAATCTTGTCACAGGGCAAGAAATTCTCCCTTATGATTTAGGGGAAAAAAAAAACCCTGCTTCTGGAGAAGAGGTAGAAACAAAGAGACTTCCTGTATCACATCATAATGGAGAGTTCAGTCCTTTGAGGCATGCAGAAGTCATGTAGGATGATTTATTACTCTCTACTACACTACACGCAATGCCTGTAAGTCAATAAACTGCAAAACATTTAAATTCAAGGGAAAAGCTTTTCAGAGAGGGAATCCTTTAACTGAACTAGATTAAGAGATGACAGAGATGTTGAGAATTCCATGGGCATGACAGAGCTTATCAACAGGCAGTGTACACACAAAAGCCATCTGTGAACCTCAAGGTAAGGTCATGAAAATTCTGCTGAGTGGGAAGCAAAGGGCAAACAGAGTGGGGATGCAAGCCTGACAGGACACCTGCAAACTCGGGCACAGCCTCCAGCAGGCTGATTCATGCACACCTGCCCTAGTCCAAGGAGGAGAAAAGGAGAAGGAACAAATCCTGAGATAAAAAAAAAAAAAAGGGCTTTTCACAGATGAGACCAAATAGCACAAATGGAAGAGAATGTAATGTGTCTCAGTTACTTTTCTGTTTCTGCGAGAAAGCACCATGACCAAAACAACTTAGGAAGAAAGTGTTTAATTAGGCCTATGGCCTCAGAGGGCTCGATCCCATGATGGTGCAGCCAAGGCATGGTGCCAGGAACAGCTGAGAGCTTGGATCTTGATCTCCAGGCAGGAGGCAGAGAGAATACTGGGAACGCCATGCATCTTTGGAAACCTCAAAGCCTGCCCCCAGTGACACGCCTTCTCTAGCAAGGCCACACCTCCTAATCCTTCCCAAACAGTTCTACCAACTAGGCTCCAAGCATTCAAACATATGAACCTATGGGGGACAGTCTCATTCAAACGAAACAGAACTCCACATAGGACAAAGGACATACACATGCTCATAAGGACATCATATTTGAACAGCTGAGAAACATGAATAAAATACTGAAGACGGCAGAGAATAGAATTATTGCGGAGAAAGCAAGAATCAAAATCACAGTGGACTACTTACCCAAAATGGCATAAGCTGGAAGACAACATTTGACCTATTTAATGAACTAAAAAAAGCCACCAACCTAAAATGTTTTATTAGGGAAAAAAGTTTTAAAACGCTGAGAGAACTTTTTTTTCTGATTTTTTTTTTCTTTTTTGAGCAGGAGAAGGTCATGGCTCAGGTTATCTTTGAACTCACAGTAATCCTCCTGCCTCAGCTTCCTAGGGGCTAAGATTATGATTATGTATCACCAGGTCTAACTTGAGACAATTCTGTGCCCTTATCCCTACAGTATGGGCAAGCACTACAGAAGCAGTTTGGTATACAAAGAGCCAATAAGAGAGCCTTTGAAACGTCGAGGACAGGACTAAGTGAGCAAGGTTTCACAGGAGGGCGTTATGGATGGGGAGATAGGAAAGGACACAGAAGAGCAGCTTAACAGGATGATGGAGAAAACTCAGCAAGCCTTAGAAGATGCAGAAAGTTTAAAGGCCCCCAAACAGACTCAACCCAAGACAGTATAGGACACGCTGTATCAAACTGTCAAAAGGGAACAGCATACTTTTCAAAATAAGAATGGGGCATGCAAATCCCTATAAAGGAATTCCCACAGACCAACACCTTATCTCTCAGCAGAAAACTGATGGGCCAGGAGACAAGGAATCAATACGATACATCCCAGGTACTGAAACAAAACAAACAAACAAAAGCAAACAAACATAAAGAACCAACAGCCTACAAACCACACTTCCAACCAAGAATATGATGTTTGGGGAAGCTGTCCTTCAGAGCTGAGTGAGGAACAAAGTTTTGCATATGAAAGTCAAACATGAAGGAACTCACCTCTACTAGACTGGCCTCGCAGGACATGCTTCAGGGAGTCCTATATCTAGAAGTAAAAGGATAGTAGCTACCACCAAGAATCATTATTGGCAATCTCCCTTCCATCCTCACTTTACCAAGTCCTACCACTTTTGCTGTTCAGATATGTTACCAGGTACTTTACACACCGGATCACTTCTGTCTGTGACCATTCCAATGCCACAGGCCAAATCTCTGTCATCTCTTACTAGCTCACAAGAGCAGGAGTCTCTTATTTTCCTGGCATCCACTCTTTCCTCTGACAGCCATTTTTCTGCACCAAAACCAAGGTGATATTTTAAAAGTTTGATACCTTGCCTCCTGCTCACAAAACTCTTCCAGGTTTTCTATTTGTCCCAAGAGGAAGATTTGCCACCCCTAAGACTGCATTCTAAGCCAAGCTTGATCTGGACTTAAATGCTCCAACCTCATTACATAACATACTTTCCCTTATCATCCCAACCATATCCCAAATAAACATAGTCTGTAGGCAAGTATTTTCTTCTATACTGAGTAACCTTTCTTCTCATTTCCCACCTAGGTAACTGTTAAGACGTAGGTGTAAAACTTTCTCCTACAGGTTCAGGTGTTCAAACACTAGGTTCGCAGATGACTGTACCATTTAGGGAAGGTCATGGAAGTGTTTAGAGGTAGGTCCTAGACAGAGAACTTGGCTGCTGGCAGAAGTCTTGAGGTCTCTAGCTTGGTCCTGCTAAGATGTAAACAAGTCACTGAGACACTCTCAAATTGACACATGTGTCCATGCCTCTCTGCCATGATGGGTCTTATTTCCCATGATAAAATAACCCTAGCCTACCTTAGATTGCATCTGGCCAGATATTTATTCACAGTGTTGCTTTTTGAGAGAGAGTATCTGATCATTCTGAATGTGGTGAGTTTTGATCTATGTTTAGAGATGGCAAATGGGTTCAAAGTACATGGGAACTTAAATCTCAAAGGCTACAGCCTGTGTTGGGATGACATCTAGGTAAGAGAGTATCCAGTGATCAAGGCCTTCTGTATACAGTGAGACTGATGCACATACAAATTCAAAGAGATCGTGGCATCGTGCACAGGGTCCACACAGGTCTAAGCTCGATGGAGTCCCAATGCTGAGAGAGGAAGGAAACAAGTCTCCACTAAGACAGAATCTATTTCCAATTGACGACTGCTTGCAAAGGAAAAATGAGTTGTCTCCAATGGAGTCCCACTGGGGACACAAACTACTCTTCAGGGCAGGCCCATGATCAGAAGTAGGTGGCCAATACAAAATGAATGCAGTGGTATTTTTGGAGACTTTTATCTCATTTAATGTTTCCTCTGTTAATTTTTTTAACCTTGCAGATCTCTTTTGCTCATAGATTATGGTTTCTAATTGCGTTTTTATGGCATTTCTGTGTCTGTAAATGTGCTTCTGCATTTGTATTTGTATTTCTTACGCCTTTTCTTTGACTCCCTGCCCCCCCATTTGTTTGTTTTGTTCTATTCTGATTAGTTTATTAATTTTATCTTATTACTACTTTTAAGGTGTCTTTTTGTATTCTATTGAGAGAAATAAAGCACATGGATCTGGGTAGGTGGGGATATGAAGATGATTTTGGAGGAGTTGTTAAAACCATAATCAGAATGTATTTTATAAAAAGAATCTATTTTCAATAAAAAAATATTTGAGGTTTAGTGTTATAGGTCAGTGACATAGCTTTTGTCTAATGGCCACTAAGTTCTGAGTTGAAAGAAAGGTGTAATATCAAGGCCTTTTGGAACTAAGACTAAAGTTTAACCAAAGTCTCAGGAGCCTTCTGACCTCAAATGTCAACCAGCAGCATTACCTTAACTGACTATGGCAATCATTCCATGGATAGGTTCTGTCACTGGTTTCATGTTACTTATGAAGACACTAAGCCTTTGAAAAGATGAGAGCTAGCTGTGGTAGCAGGTAACGTGTTTTGACGGCAATCTGAACCCAAGACGATGTCACACATTTCCAGTAGTATATGAAGAGAGCACGACATTGGGCATGGTTATCTGACTAAGAAACCTTAGGCTCACATTTTCCTTTTATGTTTGCACTGTATGCATAGAATCACTGCTCAGCGAGTTGTGGCAGCAAAGTCAAGATGAGAGCAATGGTGGGAGGAAGTGTTTCCAGCTTTAACTAAAGGAGTGTGGAGAAACACGAATGGTCAGAGATAAATGTACAAACTGGCAAGAGAACCAAAAATAAACCAACTTTCTTTCCAAATGGAGGTACACCTCCCCGATGGGGAGCAGTTCAGAGAAAGAGAAATGCCTAGGCTGCTCAATTAAAGGAGAAACTGTATTTCCAATCATTTCAGTGAAAGGCAAGGTCAAAGGGGCAGACTGTCTTCAGTTTACTAACAGACCACCTTCTTAGCCCCTCCCTGGTCTCATCTTACTCTCAAAGTTCTTCCAGGTCAAAGTGCTGCTACGTCTGTTTTTACTGCTAGGTTGTTACTCACAACATAATGAAAATCAAATACTTAATTTTAAGACTGTGTCTCGAAATAAGTAGATTAATATTAATCATCAAGATTCTCAACCACATTCAAACGATGAGTAACAACACCCATGCTGCTATAGTGCCTACTGTAGACGCACACATGGAAACAGTGTATCTCTATTCTAAGGTAAAGTGTTATCATTATTTAGTGTTTACTGTAGACGCACACATGGAAATGGTGTATCTCTATTCTAAGGCAAAGTATTATCATTATTTAGTGTTTACTGTGGATATACATATGGAAATGTATCTCTATTCTAAGTTAAAGTATTATCATTATTTAGTGTTTACTGTGGATACACATATGGAAATGTTGTATCTTTATTCTGAGTTAATGTATTATCGTTATTCATCTTGTTTCTATGAGCAGAGAAGCTAAGACTTACAAAATCACTCACGGTAGCATAGTCAACAGGAAGGCAAGTTGCTCTAACTTGGAAGCCTGCGCTCATAATTGCTGTACCTCGCTTTTCAGCCGTAAGTGTTCCTGGTTGGTGATCTACGGATAGGCATGCATTTCAATGCCAACAGTCAGTTGTCTATATAGGTTCTGTATGTTAGAAAAAAATTAGTGATCTTAAGAGTATGTGTTTCTACAGTCTTTTATCATAGTCTCTTGAGAAATGGAAATGAAAATGCATGTGAAAATAGGAGGAATAAAGCCAAAGATTGTAAATATATGAACTGAAGACCATGCCCCCTTTGAGGACTAAGGTAAAGTGAGGAGCGTGGAGAACAGAACAGAATGCAAAGAGGCTTACTGTGACCTGGATTGGAAAAGAAAATTCATCTATAGTGACATAAAAAGGGAAAAATGTTTATTGGAGAGGACAAAAATGTTCATTTACTTTCAACTTTTTCAAGTTCATAAAACGAGCGGGAATATACACTTTTTAAAAATGAAACATCAAAAGTGATTGAAGTTTTGTTTTGTCAAACAGAATATTAGTTTAAAAGGAAACATGAGGCACACAGTCCTTAACTGTTTACCTCAAATACACAATGGAGCAACAGATGTCACCCTTAACCAATGTGAACAGGAGCACGTATAGAAAGCAAGAAACCACAGTCTCAGGGAAAAGCATGCTTAGTGGGGACTCTGAGTTGAGGCTCTGAGAGACATGGTACCATTGTGACAGTCACATTCTCCAGATGTTCCCCTACCTCCTGCCCCTTTTTAGAAGAGCAGAGCTTATAAGAGGGTATGGGACAGTTAATTTCCCCCTTGGTTCCTCAAACTCTACCTCCATCTCAAAGACAGGTTTTGGTGTCAGTTGGAAAAAGACCCTGCCTTGCGATCTGTACACAGAACTCCCTCTGGTACTGGCTGTCTTGTGTGTGGCACAGGCTCGTTCTTTTCTTCATGGGTTGTTCTGCTTATACTGACCCACAGGCTGTCTTTGGCAGAGTAGTCCACAGAGAAGGATAAGCACCATTTAAGACTCAAAAATAATAATAATTGTTCTAAAGTTTAGGAAGATTAGCAGTTTGAAATGCCAGCTAAGCAAAATGACAGCATATTAGCTGGAGGAAGTTTGTGTTTTTAATGTATAGAATGAGTGGTATCCATTTAAAAATATATCTGCTATTCAAAGACTGGGTTTTAGAGAAAACAATTTGTATGAAGCATCAATATATTTCATAGTCATTAGGAAAACATGATTTTATTTTTGAGGGGAAAAGTACAGCATGGATGCCGCTGGTGCACGGTTGTAATGTGGGAGCTGGGCAGCTACAGGAGGATTGCTGGTTTGATTGTCAGCCTGTGTTACATCACTTCAAAAGGGACAGCCAGGGCTATACAGAGAAACCCTGTCTCGAAAGCACCAAAAAAAAAAAAAAAAGAAAGAAAGAAAGAAAGAAAGAAAAAGAAAAGAAAAGTTAGCAGTGACGCGCCTTTCTTGATTTCCCAGTCTCTGGCCACTTATTACTGAGGGTGGCCAAAAACTTAAGGTGGTGTATATGTTGAGAGTTACTTGGTAAATGTGTCTTTAGACTCCAGGAAGGAAGAAAACAGAAACTTTGCAACAGTGAATGAGAGTGATATAGTCCTTCGTCACTAACGACTTCAGCACGGACATGTTTAAAGGTGTGAAGGGACCTAGTGCCCTGTCTAATATACACCAAAGAATCTCAACTCTGAGAATGGTAACTCTGTCAATGTCCACTTTATCTTGAGAATAAGTGTTCTCCCTTGTGTTTTATTTTTTGAGAGATACAGACATTGCAATGTTGCCAAGACTAGCTTACCACTGTCAGGATTAAATTTTCCTTTTGTCTCAGCCTTCTGAGTATCTTGAATTATATTCATATGCTACCAAGTCTAGAATAATACCTGCTGCCCACTATCTGAAAGTCTCTAACTATGGAGCCCTGGTTGGCCTGCAACTCTTCTCGCAGACCAGGCTGGTTTTGGACTCATGGAGATCTGCCTGCTTCTTCCTCTAGAGTGCTGGGTTTAAGGTGTTCGCCTTTTGGAAGAGTCTGTACACAGTGAGCTGCAAAGTAAGAAACAGACTAGAAAATCTAAATATTCAAAAAGTTGGATAAGCATGCTAATGAATATATAGCTATGCTATATATATTATGTATGCATGTTTATGTATTAATATCATTTAGCTTAACAATTGAAGTCATCAATCAAACATTTTGTCCCAATCATGGGTAAATACAGAATGTTTGAAACATACTTTGGTAATAAGGACACAGTCACGACAAGAGAAAGGATTAGAATTCATTTATTTATTAGATTTTGTTCCCTTTTTGCTTGTAGTTTTGAAAGGAAGAAGGGTATAATCTAAGGGGGAAAAAAAGGTGATTCAAAGGAGCATATTCAAAACATCAAGCCAAAACAAAGTGTATAAATAAAGGGTGGTATATATTGCAGAGCTTCTAAACTTGGGTGCTACAAAAGCCTAAAGAACACGTGATGTGCACAGCAGAGGGTTAAAATTCTACTTGGCGTTTGCGTTTCTGGTCTTCTTGTTTGTTCTTGCTACACATGTTTATTACCGTACTTATTCACTCTTTTATGTCTAGGGATTTCGAACTCTTCTTCTATCAGATAATTTTCCTTGTATTTCTGTTTTTGTTTACATTGAAGAAGGACTTACTTCATCTTAAGTTCCTCACTATATTTGTATGCAAAAATCTTTTGTTTTCCTTCTGCTGCCTGCCTCCATGTTGCTGGACTTATATATCTTACTTGACAAGCTCTAAGCAGGTAAACTTTTCAACGGTAGGAAAAATTCCATCCTGCCACTTTAAAAGGAGAAATAACCCTGATATATAATGAACCAACAAGAATTTTAGCACTTTTCACCGATATCCTACTATATAAAGGTCTCGAAGCATCAGCCATTTTCCTGTTATAAAATATTTATTTATTTCAGTTTATAGATGGATATACTTTTTTATGTTAGAAAACTGCAGGGTAAGAAAAAAATGCTTCACAATTTAACACTATTATTTCTGGTTGGATAATAGTAGAAATCACTTAATATATACATACACTATGGAAACTACTGCCTCATTGTACTCTGGGAATGATTAATTAGGCTTTTACATTAGAACAAAGGCGAAGTGAACATATGGTATTATGGCTTCGATACAGGTAATTCATTGTGGTACGAAACAGCCATGTACAGACCAAACAATAATCACTTACTACATGGGAATAAAGCAAATCCCCCACTGAAAAGTGGAGGAAGGCCTCTTTCTGCCTCTAATTAGCTTTTAATAAATGATACATAATAAATGGCAGCATCCTAATTAGTCACAGTTTAGGCACAGTCCTTGAATGGGGGCGGGGATGTAGAAACTGTGGCAGCTGTTTGTATAGCCTGTGAGGCTTTCTGTTGGAGGGAAATGTGCTTGAAGTCTGGAACTGTGTGTGGTTTCCTAAGGTCCTTCCAGGTAATCGTGACTTGGGGTCTGTAGGTTCTCTACAGCACATGTTAATAGCCTCTGTTCTCTCTCCCCACCCAAATTAACACCCAGTGCACCTCACAGCTCTTTTTCATGTTAAATATGTGATAAGCACCCTGACATTTAAAAGCCACCCCCTCCCCTCTCCCTTCTTTTGTTTTCCTTTTTCAATGCTAGGGACTGAGCCTCCTCTGGGTCACACTAGGTCAAGTGTGCTACCAAGGCACCATTTCCCCATCCCCTTCTATTTACTGTTTAAGCGGACATGGGGTCTTAGGAAGTTGGCTGGGTGGGCCTTGCATCCACCCTGTAGCAGATCTTGAGCTTGTGATCTTCCTGCCCTCGTCCTCAGAATGGCAGAAAGACAGGCCGGAACCACTGGATCTGCTTAGTTGTGAGGGTTTTTTAAAAAACGGTGTTATTTGGTTCCTGATGCTAAATTCTATACGACAGCCTGTGGACATTTTTCATGGTACACAGTAGTACTGTGGCAGTTCTCAACCTATGGGTCATAACCCCCTGGGGGATTAAACTGTTTTACAGATATCATATCATATCCTGCATATCAAGTATTTACATTACAAACCATTACCAGGAGCAAAACCACAGTTATGAACTAGCACTGAAATTAATTTTATGATTGGGTTTCACTATATCATGAAGAACTAACTGTATTAAAGGGTCAAAGCATTAGGAAGTCAGAGAGCCACTACACTAGAGGAAAGGAACCCAAGGTTCTTCTGACATATGGCCTTCTATTTTAGAATTTTCCATAGTCTTCCTTAGCTAGTGAAGATGGAGACCTTACCAGCACATGCATTTAGCCAGGTTTGAACAGTGGTAGTCTGGTTTCTACACAATACTGTGCTTTTTAAAAAAAAATCTGAGTCTCTTTCACAGTTGCCTGAGGAAGGAGGCACACTGAGAAGGCAGGTTTGTCACTTGGCACGTGCACTGACGGTCCTCCTCTCTCCATGCCGGCATGAACTGCATCCAGAGCTCTAACATCAGACTGCCTGCCTGCATGCATTTTTTTTCCACGCAAAGACACAGACACTTGGCATATTTTCTCAGAATAGAGAACCTTGGAAAAACCACTACTGCTTGCTCTGAAACATGGAAGAGCTATGTTTACATATTGAGCCTTTAACCAACTACTCCTGAATAACCAGAGACAACTCATTCTCAAAGATTTTAATGTACAATTTTCTTTCCAGGAATCTCCTCCGTTCCCAATGGGATTACCTCGTGATTGTCTTTGTCCTCAAACAGTATGCCTTCCCTATGCTGAGCATTTTGAGGAATGCTCAAATTTGTGGGATTTAATTTACTCTATCATCAACATGCATGTAGCCTCTCTACATGCCCTTTATCAAGCTGCACGTGGAACAAAAGCAGAAAGGATCTTTTTCGTCAGATGGACACATGTATGGGAAGCCAGGTCGCCTTCCATGACATAGCATTGCCAAGCTACCGGATACACACTCGTGCATACTACAGGCAATGTAGGTGCATTTTAATATAAGGAATGCCATCTGCATTATGCTCTCCCATTTCTTCATACTGTGGTCTTCTGGCCACACCTGCAGACACTGTGCAGCCCCATTTCTGTTGAGTTCCATCCACCCAGTGCTGCAGAGCCTGGGTGGTATAGCAACTGCATCTTTTCCTTCGTTAACTGTGACCGGCTATTTACACCCTAACAATTCTGGCACAGAGCTGATTTAGCATTTTTATTGGAATGTGAAAGCTCTAAAAAGAAGGAAAAAAAAATCTAATCAGGCAGAAGAGATAGAAAACTTGCTGAATTTTCTCCCCCCCCCCGAACCCCCCTGAATCCTATCAAAAGCACATCTTCCATTCATTGCTTCCCAGTGTCATTATGACAAGCGGCTACAAATCAATAGCAGAGGGAGAGGCAGGACCAGTCCGCACTCACCAAGTGATAAAGATTCACTCTCAGCCCCGATTTGCTAATAGCCCATAATAGCAGCCATTGGCGCCCTGCATTAAATCATACATTTCACTCCGCGTTTATTATGGGATTTTTAAAACTCCTCACCAAATTGGATTTTCTCGATGGTCTCTAATTTCCACATTTATCATTTAAAATTAAACTCTGCCGTGGAGAGGGGGTGGGGGGGGTAGAGAAGGAGAAGGTAGAGAGAGGCCAGACAGTAGCATATTTTTCCTTTTCACCCCTCCCCTTTATGAAAACCCATAAATAACACCAGGTATCAAAACCACAGCAGCTGCGGTAATACTTGCTTTTAGTATCAAAAAAAAAAAAATCCTAGAAATCAGCTTGGAATGGTCCTTATGTGCTGGGGTATGGAAGAAAATGATAATTCCAGATGGTGAGACATCTACGTATAGAGGAGGTTTCAAACAAAGGATGCCGGTTAAAACCCGTTCTCAGTTTTAAAGCCACGCGAAGGTGAATTACAAAAAAGCAATCGGAAACAAATGTGTTGCATTTTGCAAATATGTCAGTGTTTATAAAGATTACATTTCTCTTATTCCAAACCTCAGTGAGAGATGAGAAGAGAAAATTCGCATCAGGTTATAGTTCTGAAATAGCTTGTTTGACCTTCTATATTATCCATTGAAAAATCATTGGAAAAATCTCATAGAGCACCCCGGTGGCAGAAGCAGAAACCTAAGTAAGGTCTTACCCACACCCAACAGATACCCCAGAAACATGAGTATCAATCCCAGGACCTTAAATCACAATACATGTGAGTATGTAGTGTATTAATAAAATGGTTTTGTAATCTTTGGGCATAAAGGTGAAAATTGAGCTTCATGTCCATAGCCTAACAGTACAAAGGCCCATTTTCCCACGGTTGCCCAAGTATGGCTGATGGTAAGTGCTGTACCATGGGACCTGGAGACAGCAGGCATAGAGATGCTGGAAGATGCTGGGTCTTAGCTAGGCTTTTGAGAGACAGAGGAATTAACTTGTAGGTTATTAAAAGAGTTAAAATTTCCAGCCACTCCATAAAAGTACTGTATGTAGTTAATTAACTTGGTTTTGGGGTTCTGCTTATCTTTTGTTTTTAAGATATTTTAAAAAATGTGTAGGGGTTATTTATCCAGCATGTATGTCTGTGCCCATTGTGAGCCTGGGGCCCACAGTGTCCAGAAGTCACAGAGGAGCCCCTGCAACTAGAATTACATACAGCTGTGAGCCACCATGTGGATGCTGGGAATTATACCCAGGTCCTCTGGAAGAGCAGCCAGTGCTCTTAACCCCTGAGCCATCTCTCCAGCCCCATTATTTTTGATAACATTATCTAAAATGCTTTTAGTAATCTTTGAGAAGTATCTACCATTGATTTTTTTCAACTCATTTTTCTCTCTCCCTTTTTAAAAGTTAAAAATAACAGTGTTTTCCTATTGCCCCTTTCCCTTTCTCTTCCACTCCACATGATCTATACCTCTATTTTAAGAAAGTTTTTGTTCAAAGAACACACTGAAAAGTGAAGCAATAAGAAAATGTATGCTATCCGTTTCCACTAGGAACAAACATTTGCACAGACAGCATCCACAAGAGCCAGTGTTTGTCAGTGTCCCAGAAGCCCCCTGTACTCTTTTTGATCATTTCCAACTCTATGAGGGTGGCTCTTTGTCTTGCTGTTCTGACATCATAGACGAATTCTGCCTACCTTTGACCTTCGCAGAAACAGGATAATCCAATATGTACACCGTGTGTCTCTCTCCTTTTATTCAAAGTTATATAAGACTAATGCATGTTGATGTATCTAGTTATAATTTATTCATTTTCACACACACAGAGCGGATCAGCAAACTCTTCACCAGAGCATCAAACCTGGGCTTTTGCTCTTGTATTGCCTGTTAGCTGATAAGATGCTTCTGTTTTGAAATTGTTTTAAAAAATCTAAATCATAATATTTGCTACATATGAAATAAAAAAAAACAAAAAACAAAAAACATTGAACTTGAGAAGTTGAAAATAAAATGAGTGGGGGAGTGTGGCAGTGCCAGGCTGCTCTCTAAATACTGTCCAGGGCTGCTCGCACGCAAGCTATAACAACAGAAAATGAGCAGCTCGGACAGAAAGTCAGATCCCAAAGACTAGCACAATGACAATCTGGTCACTTCCAGAGAAAGTTTATAGTCACTCCTTCAAGTGTGTTCCATTGTATGAATGTACACAATTTATTTACCCTCTACTGTTAAGAGACATTTGGATTGTTAAAAGAAATAGGGCATAAACATTCTAGAAAGTGTCATTTGTAAAGATATACATATAGAGAGCAGTGGTCCTGCTAGGCACAGGTTACATGTACTCTCTGTATATTTACTGACAACCAGTTTTCTATAAGCGCCACTGAATTGATTCACAGTCCCAGCAGCAGTAGACAGTAACCTGAGCTAACTGCGGTTCTCTTGTTAGCTCTTGATATTTTTGTTCATCCAGGTGTTTTGATTTGCATTTTCCTTGTGTGTAATAGGAGCAGATATCTTTCTGCATGCTGGAATTTTATTTGGCTTGATCTTGAGTTTGCGCAAGGCTTGTGCGGGCTGTAGCAGTCTTGGTGAGTTCGTATGTCTGTCTTTCTGGTTGTGTCTAGAAAATGCTGTTTCCTGGAGCCTTTCACCACCATTGCTCTTACAATCTTTCTGACCTTCTTCCACAGAGATCTCTGAGCCTTCAGGGATTGGTGTGATACAGATATCCCACTTGGGACTCAGCATTTCAGTCTCTTATTTTTTGCATGATGACCAGTTATGGATTTTTTGTGTTGATTACCATCTACTGCAGGAAGCACCTTCCCTGATGATGGTTGGGCATTGCACTGATCTGTGGGTACAAAGTTCAACTCCAACCCCCACGTGTTTATGCATGCATCTGTGTGTATGTATGTGTGTGCATGTGCATCGTGTGTCTGATTATCTGTGTGATGTGTGTATGTGTCTGTCTGTGAGATGTATGTGCATGAATGTGTCTCTGTGTATGCTCATGAATGTATCTGTGTATCTCTGTATGTAAATGTGTGTGCATGTGTCTGTTTAAATGTGTGTGTCTGTGTGTTTGTGTATGCATATAATATGCTGAGTTCACTTACTTTTGTGCATATGTATATGATTTTGGGGTAACCACTTGGTATTGGATAACCAGTTAGCAGGCTTATCCCTGGGGAAGACTATTCACCCTACTCTTGCTTTCAATTCTGCTACATAATTTGGCAGATACCCTTAATCAAGTAAAAATTCCTTTCTATCCCTGGTTTTTATTACAAATTTGTATTAAGGTTTATTGACAATTTGAGGGAAAAAAAATCCGGCAAAATGATCATGTGACTCCCGCCTCTCCTCTGGCTGACATGGTACATTATACTGACTTGGAAATGCTAAGCCACTCAGGCATTTCTAGAATGCCACCACCCAAGCACCATTTGTGATAATTTCTATATGTTAATAGATTCGGCTTAGTGAAATTTTGATTTTCAAAAATAGAATGATTACGAGAAAGACTAGCTTATAGCGTTCTGTTCTGCCCGCATCCTCGTTTGGTTTCTACCTTCTTCTTTATGCTTCTTGAAAGCCTAGTGGATGCTCTGAGCTGCTTTAGACAGACAGCTGCAGTGTTGGAATAAAGGAGCAGGGCGCTCTGAGACAGGCAACAGGCACTTCTTACATTCTACTTCCAGAAGCTTTGTGGCTCACTGTCTCCTAGTGTTCCCTTCTCTATACAGCCTTTTGGAAATTCTCCTAAAATTTCTATGTTTAATTCCACTTTCAGGATGTCTACAGTAAAGGCTTTTGTTAGTAACAGCATCTTAGGTTACTACCATCTGCAAGGAGTATTTTAGGAAATGATAAAGAAGTAGAAGATATATTCTCTGCCCTGGATGGATTTATAATCCAGTAAGATAAGCACTCCCTTTTAAAATATTATAAATCAACTTTGGGATTCATCTTTAATTAAATTCTTTCATTCAAGTTCATGAAGCCTTAAAAAATGACTTCTATTATAATGCAGGAAACAAGTTAGCAGGGGGAAAGTTGGAAATAAAAAAAAGCAGAAAGAAGTTATGAAATAATTCACACTCCCCCACACAAAGACAACCATTGCTAGCATTTAAATTTGTTGCAGGCAATCCTCAAAAATTTACATTCTCATATTTTCTTTATAGTAAATAGTTCCATGGTTCAAATGATTAATTTTACCAGCATATAACTTTCTATTTTTTCTAGGCTTTTCCCAAACTTTTTATAAAGATAAATTTTGAAAATAGCTTCTACAGTTCTTATCTTTAAAAATGATAAAGTGTAGTAATTAGGAAATTTATTTGAATGTGTGAAATGAAACTTTATTCTTCTTTTCTTGGTGAATCTGATAAGGATCTTGATTCAGAAAGTTAATGTTGCATGCTTGATAGGTCCCTATCTTGTTACATCCTCTCCTTGAAGGAGTCCTCATCTGAGAGATGTGTAGGGAATGAGCAAGATAGCGCAGCAGGTAAAGACGCTTGCTGAACACGCCCGAGGACCTGTGTTCCAACCACACCATCCACCTTTATGTAGATGGAGAGACCTGACTACTCTCCAACGATGTTCGCTCATCTCCACAAGTGGGTGCGGAATGGGAAAGACCTCCAATAAACAGAATGGATACTAACATTTCAAATGATGGATGCAGAAACACTTTTGAACTTTTCTATAGGACACGGAAACGGGATGGCTACCTTGAGAGCTGCTTTAGCCTAGTAATGGGAGGCACGGGTTCTGAGATGGGTCGCAAGTACACGCAAATCAAATTGGTCAGCTGATTCCAATTCTCCCTGTCTCCGTTGTTTCTCTCTAAAGTGGAGGGAATAATGATAACGCCCTCTTGCAGTTGTGAGGACTGAGAAACTTGGTAAAACAAAGGCCCTTTGGGTTTGCAGCCAGCGCTCAGCAAGCATTAGTGTGTGTAGGAAGCTGGAGAGCTTCATATCAAATGTATCGAAGGGACAGCTAGCTGTACTTGCAGTTTTTTGATTTAGAGTCTCCTCTATGCCTCTCGCCTCAAAATCCTAAAGCCGGCTGGTGTCTCTGGTTCAGTTTGCTGTTTCGTGCCTGCTGTGGGTCATTTGTTCTGTATCTCATTCCTAAGGCAATGTAGAAGCTCTCCGGGTTTAAGTTTTGTTTATGAATGCTGGCTTTTATTCTAAGTGTCTATCTAGGCTAACTCCATCAGCTCTGTGTAGATAAAAACCGAATGGAAGTCATAAATACTGGGGGCATGCGCATTGTCAAGATTCCCCTGGTGTCTCTTTTGTTTAGTTAATCTAGAATTCACAGAGTACAGGCCATCTCTGTTCAATTAAAGGGACAATTAGAGAGCTGACACTCAATAAATGTTTATCACTTGGAATTATGCAATAAAATATGGAAGATATTAAAATGAACTGGGGGGAAAAAACAAGCCAGGGGCAAGAAAGAACTTTAATAAAAATTCAAACTACATACCCTAAACAATTCTTTTTGAGGTTGTGATACTTTATGTCATCATGAGATACCAGAATGAACTGGTTGAAAGTCGTAAAAATCTATGCCTGGAGGCTTTCCTTAATCTGCCCACAAGGCTGTTGAATATTGTTGCAATTATAATTTCCATAAAAGACAATATTTGTTCCTTTACAAAACCGCAACATTGTTTGGAAAAGCATTCATTTTGTGAAACATTCAGAAATGGTCAAGGTATGGGGTGTTTTTCAAGATGCATTTGTATAAGAAGGTACTCACACAGGACAAGGAGTTTTAATTATGAGTTGAGTCCTTGCATTCCGGTGCCAGCTTTAGACAATTACTCTTATGCGGATTCTACTGAGTGTCCTCACACTTTTAAAAAACTGTTTAAGAATCTGAAGCGTCCTGTGGCTTATTGATTTTTGTAACCACACACTCGGCCACTAATGTTCATCACAGCGTCTCTGCTGGTGACTGCTTCTTGGGAGGAGTGGAAGTTAGAAAATGTGACACGGTGACTCCAAGTGGGAGGAGTCAGTGTAAGATCTGACCAGGGAAGGAGGGATCTCAAACCACAAGCAGAAATACCCTCCTCCCAAATGGAAGAACCCATCTGTGAAAGCCAGTTCAGCAAAGAGTGACTCGGGTAGGCACTTTGAGAACACTACTGTGGCACGTCAGCAGGACAGTTTCCTGTGCAACAACAACAGCAAAACCTACCAAACAAAAAACTGAAAAAAAAAAAACCAAAATCAAAACAAAAGAAACCAACACACACACACACACACACACACACACACACACACACACACCTCTTGAAGTTCTTTTGATTCCTGAATGTATTTACATCTAATATTACCTGGGAACAATCACTTTCACCCAGCCTACATGCTGGCAAGTGGCTGTTAACTCTTTTGTGTCTTTGAGCATTTAAGGTTCCTTTGATTAAAAAAAAAAATCTCTTCAGACATCTTTTCTAAGCCATTTTTTGCCTCTAAAGTCAGCAATCAGCCATGGATTCTATCATTACCTCTAAAGCTATGCATGTAAGTTATTTCCAATGTGATTTTGTTCTTCGCACTTCCAGCAGTGCTTCTCTGTATCTAATACAATTTCATCCTTTAAAGATGCACATACTCAGATTGGCTTCCATACCACATCTTTCAAAGTACTGCCTGCAGTGCAAGAGGCAGCAGAACATGAATAGGTGTGCAAAAGTTAGACTGCTTGGACTTGAACTCAGGATCTATCGGATAAATGCCTGTCTGGCCTTGGGCCATTTACTTCGCTTTTCTTGTTTCGCTTTTCTTCATTGGTAAAATTGGAGATTCGAGTGTATGTAATTGTGTTCATTGAGAACCAAACACATGAACATCATAAAAATACCATATAAATAGTCAGTCCATAATTATTATTTTTCTTCTTACAGTCTCCAGATTGTAAAGAAGGAATGGCTAGTTATATATCTCTTCCCTGCAGTCAAAGTGGTTCTTTTAAAACATTAGTAAGATTAGATATTTTTTCTGATCAAAACCATTCAAAAGCTTCCTGTCTCATTCAAAGTCATTGTCAATACCCCACCCTAGCTGGCTTAAACTGTCTTCACACCTAGCCTTCACTTTCTCTCCCTACTATTTCTTTCCTTCTTCACACTACTCGAATCTCCTGGTATCCTTGCCCCTAGCCTGCGTTAGACATGTTTCTGTTTCAGGTTTTCCCTTCCAAATAGAATAGTCTTTTTCCAGAAACAAACTTATTCTGCCCACACAGAATAAGTGTAAAAGTAATAAGTGATAAAAGAGCAAATCTGTTCGAACCTAGGCTATCTTGGAACCTTCACCTTATCTGTCTCTACAGTACTTATCTCTCTTAACAAAAATGTACCTTCTGGTGAGAAAATCACCTAGAAGGGGTTTAATTAAGTATGATAATTGCTGACTGAAAAATCTTTAGTTGGTTGACCCTGTTGGCATGGAAAGCCATGGCAATTTTCAAAATCTATCAGGTAGACTTCTAAGGAGTAGAATGTCACGGTTACCATTTGAGCTTTGTGGGAAGTCATTCCTAATTCCATTACTTTCATTTCCTGATATGTAAACTGCACCCAGGATTTGAAGTCCACCATTCCCATGGATGTCTGAAGACATGATAAATTAACATTGTATTGCACTGTTATATATTATTATGCTATAATATTTTTCATGTCCGACATTTATTTTAGAGTTTTATTCCCAGTGATACGTATAGGTATGGCTCATTGTTTACTGCATTCCTCTGTGTGTTTTCCTGAATGAATATCCTCAAATTTACTCATCTATTTTCTTACCACTACAGTTAGGCTTCCTCAATGAGCCGCAAGTATTTACAATATAGCAACAAACGTTCATTTTTCCCTTCTTGTGATATATGAGAGTTTACAAAGCATATATGAGCATTTCAACTCTCCTAAATATCATCAAACCCCGAATAGCTAGAAAAGTAATTACTACAACCAACACAGTGACTACAGCTCTTTATAGTACCACCTGTAGATTTTGAGATTAGGTTATTTTCTTGCGTCTGTGCTGATGGATATTTTCCATTCGATTTTTGTTAAGTGGATGGGAGTGAAATAGTATCTGCAATAAATATTTATTATTTAAACATTTATTTATGGTATGTGTGTGTGTGTGTGTGTGTGTGTGTGTGTGTGTGTGTGTTGCATATAGATGTCACAGGAAAACCTGCAGGAGATGGTTCTCTTTTACGATGTGAGCATTGCGGATCAATCTCTGGAGATCAGGCTTGGTGGCAAGTGCTCACCTCTGTGCTGGCATCTCACCAGCCCAGCCTTGAAGCTGCACAGTACTTGACTCTCGTCACAGCAGTTAGAGCTGATGCTTGGGACAGTGTGGCCGTCATGATCCTGGGTCTTCCTGTTAACAAGAATTCTCCTGTCCATTTATCCAGATCTTTCCTGGCTTTCAGTAAGGTTCATCATTTACTCAGTAAAGATTATGTATTTCCCCCTATTGATTTATTCCTATTGATTGATAGTCTTTATTGTCATAAATGGAATTTTTCAAACCTTCATTTTCTTCCATGGCAATACCTGGCAGATAATCGATTTATAGCACTAATTATGTGCATTAGAAAAAAAAAAGACTTGAGTCAGTAATCTAAGTTCGACTTTCAGGAACTTTGAAAAAGAAGAGCAATATAAATCGGAGGAAGCAGGATGGGAGAGATGATGGAGCCAAGCAGAATTTGTTGACATTGAAAATAGTGAGACAGTTGACAAAAATCCATGTGATGAAGACCTGGTTTGTTTTCTAGACATAGTGTCTCCTTACATCGCCCAAGCTGGCCTTGAACTTGGGGCCCTCCTACCTCAGTGCCTCAGCAGGTGGGGCAGAAGGTCCGTCCACCCAACACTCTAGTGAAGAACATCTTTCTTTCTTTTTAGAAAACATTAATAAATTGACACATCTCCAGCAATTAGTGGTATTACTAATGAAACAAATATTGCTTTATCCACATATAAATCAAAAGAATAATGGAAAAAGGATTACAAATAACTCTCCACATGTGAGTCTCATGACTTAGATAAAACAGACCAATTCTTACAATCAAAATCCCCAAGTATAACTCACTCGGTAGGACACAGGTCACATGACCAGCTCTAGAAATATAAAAGCAATTGGATCCGTGATTGAAAACTGCCACAGAAGGGATCGCCAGGCCAGACTGTTTTATTGAAGAATTTTATCCAAAGTTTAAATGAAATTTATATCAAGCCCCATTATTTCAGAACACAGAAGAAATACTTCTTGGTTCACTCGATGAATACAGCAGTATGTTGACAGTAAATTCAATGAAAAATAGGAAGAAAAAAAAGGAAGACACAATAAGGGAGGGAAATTACAGACCAAGGTTTTGTTCAAAAGTAGAGGCAAAATGAGTAATAAATTAGCAAATATAAGTCAACAGCACAGAAGAATAATATATGCAGAAAACAGAGTTGAACTTACTACAGAGATGCAAAGCTTATTGAACATTAGAAATCAGTATTTTTCATTATTATTAAAAAGTTGGGTCCTATGATCTTATCAACTGATACAAAGAAAGCTTCAAGGTCAATAAGCAGCCATGAAAAAGGCCTCATGGGAATAAAGGACAGCTTTCTCAACTTGATCAGGAGTGCCTATAAAGGGCACAGCCAATGCTACACTGACCTATCACAGGCTCAATGTCTTCCTTCTAAGACTTGAACACTGCACTTGAAGAAACAATGGCTTTTCAGCAGATCATGCTGGACAAATTAGGCATCCAAATGCAAAAATGAAGAGCCTTGATCTAGGTGTCAGACTTTATACAAAAATTAACTTAATTACAAGTTATAAACATGGCACGTTAAATGTGTCCCCTTTTAGAGGTAGGGCTAGGCAAAGAGGTCTTAGGTTTGAGGGCATTACATATGAAATGAAAAAATGTTCTCCTAGGTCATTTCAAAAATAAAACCTTTTGCTTTGAAAATAACCAGGCCAAGGGAGTGAAAAACGGCAAGCTAGGAAGACAGGCCTTCCGATAAAGAACTACTGTTTAGACTTTGTATAATGGATGACCAGCAGTGAAGTGGCACACAAGTCCATTGAACATGAACTACAGATATAGTTTCACCAAAGAAGACACTCAGACAGCGGATCGACACACAGAAAGATGGCTGGCATTGCATTCAAAGCTCCTGCCTTGGGAAATGCATGTTAAAACCACACCAAGACATCACTAGATGCCTATTGTAATTCCTAAAATGAGAGAGTCCCCCAAATTCTACTTGGGAAACACAGAAACTGGACTGACCACACATCGCTGGCCAACTATCAAACAGCACAGTTATTTTGAAAAAGAAGACCAACATTTTCTTTAAGAAGAAAGAATTTCATAAAAATATGAAATTCAACCAGAGTACTTATTGCAACGAAATACAGATTTTTAAACTTTTAAGAGTTTACAGTCGTGTAGTTAAACAGTGGCTCCCAAAAACATAATTTCAAGTCCTATTTTGTAGAACCTATTAGTTCTTTCTATACATAATCAAGAGCCTTGAGATTAAAAGACTGTGCCATAAATCAGGATACAAGTGTCCTTACTAGAGATATGAAGAGACATTTGATGTAAGGGACAGAGGCTAAGACTCCAATGGTATGGCTACAATTTCAGCCCTATGTTCCAGTATCCAAGGGAAATATATTTATTCACAAATAGTTAAGTGGAACACTCACTTTGTATTATATTATGGCTACAAGCTCATGGGGGTCTAGGGAGTGGAATGTGGTGGTTGAAGAGGTTTGGCCACCCATAGATTCATGTGTTTGAATGCTTGACCTGTAGGGAGTGGTACTATTAGGTGTGGCCTTTTTGGAGTAGGTATGGCCTTGTTGAAGGAAGTATGTCACTGTGTAGGTGGGTTTTGAGCTCTCATATATAAGTTCAAGTTATGCCCAGTGTGGAATCAGAGAGTCTCCTCCTAGCTGCCTGTAAAAGAAAGCCCCCCTTCTGCTGCCCGTGAATCAAGATGTGTAACTCTGGGCTCCTCCAGAGCCATGTCTGCCTACTGTGCGGTTTCACCCTGAGTCCTCTTACTCTTTATTTGCCCTTCGCCAGCAAGCATGAGAGTCTCTGTACTTCCGGTGTAACTAACTACCGGTTTCCATGATGCCACTCATTTACAGACTGTTTGCTCTAAGCTACACCAGTATCTCATATTTAGAGCACAAGTACTTTAGTAAATGTTTTGATTCCTTCAGTAATTATTTGTAAATTTTTATAACATAAATTCCAACCATTCAAATCTGGTTCACAATCTACCCCTTCACAATATACCGTGGAAATTCAGATACTTCAAGATAAATCCTGGATGCCACATGTCCCACTTTGTTGGAGGTTCCTGGCTTTCTGAATCCAAAAGCTTCCCCTCCCCAATTCTCTTCTAAGCACATTTGTATGGCTAAGATTTTTATGTCTAGCCTAACATACGATTTTACCCTGAGTCCTCTTATATCTGAAATCTTTTCAGAGACATTTTCATACTTGGTTTGAAAAGCTAATTTATCTGCACACTCTTCTTTTTGAGACAGGACTTGTCTTGACTCACGATCCTCTTGCCTCAAGCTCAAGTTGCTGGGACTATCTGTACACATCATCCCTTCTAACACACGCTCAAGTTGCTGGGACTATCTGTACATGTCATCCCTTTTAACACATACGACACTCATTCACACATTTACTTACACTCAGACAGCTGCTCTTCATTTTCTTGGGACAATGGTTATCAAAGGCAGCATGACCTTTTGTGACAAGCTCCGCCCCAATCCCCTGCTGCTAAAGAATACAGTGAATTTGCGACACCTGCTATTTTAGACCTATTACAACCCTTTACCTGTATGCTCTGTCTCTTATTGGCTTTGCAAATGTATTGATCATGTCAATCTACTTGGTCTACCTCTAGGCCCAATCTGAGCCTTCCTAACCATTGTTCTTTAAAGACATGCCATGGGATTTCATTACAGGACGAGGGAGAAAGGACAATGTACAACCCTGAACACTGGGTTCTAGAGTTTCATTCAGAAAAAATATCTACTTCTCTGAGAAGGTATCATGCCCCTGCCTGAAACTGTACAGTGCCTGTTCTCTACTCCTAAAGTGATTAGGTAGTATCTTATTACAATGACTTGTTATCATGGGGCCCTTAATGGAATATAATCACTTTAAGAATGATATTATACCTTATATATCTTTCCTTAAATAAAATAGTAGATGATTCAAAAAAAGTTAACTAGCTCCAAACATTAAAGACATTGTGGAAACATAATCATCTTCCACAACCCGACCCCTTCCCCCAGCACAAGGAACCACTATTCTACACATGATACATAGATTTATACATCACTACATATAGGCATTCATAATTTAACATTAATGACTCCACATTTCCATATTGCTATATTTTGTTAACGGTTTGCTTTGCTCTACATGGTTTATGATATGGTCATGTTGATGTAAAACATAGCTCACTTATTAACCAACTATGTGATATCCTCTGGTACTAATCATTTCTAGGATATTTGTCAGTTCTCTTTTTCATGAGTATATGTTTTTGTGATCACTAATTCCTACGACGTACCTAACTCTCTCACATGTCTCTACACACAAATATGACAATTCCCTGAGTGTAATGGCTAAAAATATATTCACTCTATTGTAGGGTATGAACAGTTTTGCCCTCAATATGTGGCACTGAAATGACTTCCCAGTCTCTGACTATATTTTTACTGTTTATGCTGTGAATGGCAAAGGCTGTCAACTTTATTAGATCTAGAACCACCAAAGAGATGAGTCTCTGGGCATGTCAGTGAGGGATTCGCTAGATAAGGTTAATGGTAGTGGAAAGACCCATCTTAATTTTGGTGACACCATTCCCTGGGCTGGGGTCCTGGACCGAATGACGAGGAGAAAATGCACTGAGCCGGAGCACCATGGCTCCATACCTCCAGACTGCAGAGGCAGTGGGAGCTGCCACCTCCAGCGCCTGTGGCCACACCTTCCTCGCATGATTGACAGCACCCTTTGGAAGTATGAGCCAAAATAAGTCCTTTGTTCTTTATCATTGTATGATTTTTGTTTTGTTTTGTTTTGTTTTGTTTTGTTTTGTTATAGCAACAAGACAAGTAACAAGAACAATTTTGCCTTCCAATGAAAATAATTTAAAATGTATAGGCACATAAGTATGCATTGTAGTCCTGCTTGTGTTTTTGTATATGTGTGTGTTTGCTTGTTTGAGACAAGTTCTTATGTAACCCTGGTTGGCCTGGTTTTCTCATTATTCCTGAATACATTTGAAAACGTTTTATTTTTCAGGGCAACTGTCTCAGCTGGGATTTTTCAGCTTATTGGCATAAAGTCATTATGCCCACTAAGGATGCTTTTTTAGCTCAGCAATTACATTCATGTAACTATTACAGGCACATGTAGTGTAAAGGTCAGGACACACAGCTACAGAACACGTCTCTCTTGAGTCAGAGTAGTCATCCAATGGGGGTTATCTGATCCTAACCACTACGGAGCTAATCTCAGATGTGAGGGAACAAAATCACACTGCGGGTGTGCAGAAGTCACTGATATATCCTGGGCTAACTCTGCAGGGCATAGCTTCTGGTCACTGCTCTTTGGGAAGCTTAAAACTATAACTTCTATCCAGTTATAATCTTATTTCTAGTCTTCCAGCTGAATGCAACTTACTCACAAAATGTCACTACTGTTAACCTAGCAACGGTGCTTCAGAAACATAATTCACATTCAGACAACAGGGTCCTGGGAAAACGGAGCTAGGTAAATTCTCTTATATCGTAAAATCATTAATAATAAGTAGCTCCCTTCTCCTTTACCATTTCTATTTGTGTATTTCTTTCTACCGCTTTTGCTTCATGTTTGTCAATTGCGTTAATGATGTAATGCTCTAATTTGATACTTTAATTGAACACTTTGTGTCTTTTATTTGTTTTGATTTTTTTTAGGTCTGTTTGGGGTTTTTTTTTTTTCCCCTCCAAACATTTAGCTACAGACTTTCCTCTAAACACAATAGCTTCTTCACTTCACAAGCTTGGAAATTATATATTATTTTTTTCTACTTTAAGTATCATTTTCAAATCCTATTATAATTTTATTTCTATCTTGTGAGTTTAGGAGGGTGTTCTGAAAATTCCCATGCCTAAAGATGTTTGGGGTCATCTTTTGTTCTGGTTGCTAATTTTACTGTATCGTGGTCAGAAGTTAGTTTGAAAATGCCCCTTTAACAGCATTTGTTAAGATCCTCCTCTTTGTGACTTGGCACATACCACGTTCTCCTAAATTTATTTGAAAAGCACATCTGCTAACCGTAGGATTCACCGCCATGTCCACCTGCAGGATCACAAGGTGCAAGTGTGCTGTTGAAATCCTTTCCCTTTCCCAGTGATCTGTGCCGTGAGCAGTGAGCAGTTCCTTAGGCGAGGGCTTTACTCGCCTCATCGGGAGCGGATTTTCCATTTATTCGCCAAATATGGTCACTTTTTGCTACATTAGCTTTTGGTTTTGCTAACAAGCACACGTATGTTTTCTTGTGTGTGACTTTTAGAAATTTTCATTCTATGATATGTAGTCTTGCATCTCTTTAATAAAGCTTTTGTCTTCAACAATATTAGATTTAATATCAACATATATTAATCTTACTATTAGCATTTGCCTCAAGCTCTTTTAATTTCTAAATCTCTCTACATCCTAGTAATTATAAGCACACCCCTTATAGGTAGATTTTGCATATTTTTAATCTAGTATTATTTTTTAACCTGGTAAAATTAGAGTATTATATATGTATATATTTGTAATAAATTGTATTGACATTTAACATTTGCATCTCATTTAGTGAATCAATTTTCTACATAATTTTTAGTTTTCCATTTATATTTTATGGAAAGGTTAAACTTTGGGATTATAGGAAGCAATGTTTATTAATTTTTTTTAACTTTTTTGTTTTGTTTTGTTTTTCGAGACAGGGTTTCTCTGTGTAGCCCTGGCTGTCTTGGAACTCACTCTGTAGACCAGGGTGGCCTTGAACTCAGAAATCCACCTGCCTCTGCCTCCCAAGTGCTGAATTAAAGGCGTGCGCCACCACTGCCTGGCTTTATTTCTTTAACAATCTTTGCTTCGTCCCTAGGCACAGGAACACAGACATACTGCTCACAATACTCCTTCTTTTCATATACCAGCAATCTTTTTGCTTCATTTTTTTTCATTTTTAGGAATTTTCATATACATATTCAATGTATCTCAGTCATCTCTGCCTCCCCTCCCTCCCTCCAGCTCCTCAGCCTACCTTCCCTTTCTTTCCAAAATTCACTGAGATATGCTAAGTAAATTCTAAATAGGTTGGCAGATTTGTTTCTCTCTCTCCTTATAGTTCTGTCAGGTTTTCCTTCGTTTTTTATAGCTTCTTATTATACACAGTTAGAAAGGTTTTGTCTTTTTTTGAGTTAAAACATATTTATGCAGTGAGTGGCGTTAGCTTCCACTCTCTCTTTCTTTAGTTGACGTAAAGTTTAGTTTATTTAAAACAACCCTCTGCCACTATCCTTTTCTGAGAAGTCCCATTGAAATTTCTGAATGCATACTATTTCATCACACATTCCATAAAATTTATCATAAGCCCCACTGCAATTAAGACAAATTCCTTCTGATAGTATTCACGAACAGTCAGCCCGGCCTTCCTCTCCCTTCTCCAGCCTCACTTCCCGGCAGTCACTCGTGTTTACTGTAATTGTATCATGTAATTATAACTGTATCACTCTGAGGCTACTGTACAGAGCCACACTTCATGTGGCTTTCTGCTGTTGGCTTTGTCCTTAGCATGATGCTTTTATTTCCAGCACTTGGAGGATAGTTTCCAGTTATTCGCTCACAGACTATAAATAAGTTTGTTATGAAAACGTCTTTATAACAAGCTTCATTCTTGAGTGATAGGTTAGGCAGAACCACGGATCAACCAGGTACTGTTAAAGTTAAAAATAATTTACTCTAAAAATTTAGGCATGTACAAACTTTGGGGGCAGGGGCAGCTGGGAAGACATAAGTGAGTCAACATAAGAATAAACTCCTGCCAGGTGTGGTGGTGTACGCCTTTAATCCCAGCACTTGGGAGGCAGAGGCAGGAGGATTTCTGAGTTCCAGGCCAGCCTAGTCTACAGACTGAGTTCCAGAACAGCCAGGGCTACACAGAGAAACCCTGTCTCGAAAAACAAAAACAAACAAACAAACAAAAGAATTAACACCCATGTCTGGCTACTCAGCATGCACACAGAAAGTCGGACATGATAGAATATGTTTGAAACTCTTGGAGTAAGGTTAGGGTCGAGGCAGGCAGATCCACTGGTCACCTAAATCAACTGGCTCTGGGTTCAGTAAGAGGCCCTGTCTTGAAAGTAACAGGTCAAGAGTAACTGCATGTCACCCCCTGGCTTCTACGTGCATATATGCACATGCTCAAGGGTGTCCACACCGAAGAACAGGTATGTAGAACACACACATAGACGCACATAGATGCAAAGGAAAAGAACAGAACAAGATAGCCAACCAAGCCAAGCCAAGCCAAGCCAACAAGAAATGTCAGGGGAACTCTCAGGCACTTGATCATTAAACAATCTCCTTCATCCTTCCATGGTTTGTTTCCTTCCTTCCTTCCTTCCTTCCTTCCTTCCTTCCTTCCTTCCTTCTTTCCTTCCTTCCTACCTACCTACCTTCCTTCCTTCCTTCCTGCCACATGCAGTATCCTAGTCTTTTTTTCTGGATCACTGTACTGCCTTCAGGATAATTTCCTTAGCTCTATGTTCTAGATGTTAATTTGCTTGATACTGCTCTATTATTTTTTTTCAGCTTAAGCCATCCTTTCACTTTTAATGTTTGAAAAGTATTTTCCTGCTCGTGGGCCCTTTCAGTTGTGTGTATCAGAGGCTCACTCTGGTGTGCACTAGGGTGTGCTAACTCTTGCTCACTTTAGCTACTTCCTTGACTGTTTTCTGATGTGTAGAAACTAAAGCCATGCTAAGTGGTATAGTTTCCTGAAGAGGTGTCCTGTAGCCTGAGGTAAGGGCACAGGTTTTACAACAGTTTCCAGCTCAGTTCTGAATGTGAGGAACACCAGGGCTCTCTCTGTAACTCTCTTCATGATGTCTGCCAGGAGATACACCAGGCAGGAGTTCACATGGAAACCTCAAATCTCTTAATATGGCTTGCCTATGATAAGTAGAAATTTGTGGGGAAAGCTGTCTCTCTTCTTATTTAGTCATAAGCCCAGGGTGAGGATAACAAAACAAAGCAAAACCCCAAAACCCGAAATTCCAAATCATCTCTTCATTTTGTGCTTGCTAGAGAGCAGACTCTAAAAGTCCTAGTCATTACATAAAGCTCCCAGAGTTGTTGCTTAATGCTACCGATTCAGTTGCAATTCTTCTGACCAGGGAGGCTCCAAATCTTGAGTCCCAGGCTTAGCTGGAGGTTCGGTTTATGTCCATGTGCCAGAACACCCCTCCTCCACCTTCCCAAGCTAGAAAACATGACTACCATGCTTACCACTCTACTTGAAAAAACTTTTCCTTTTTTTTTTTTTTTTTTTTTTTAGGTATGGACATTTTCCCCCTAGTTTCTCAGAAACATGGGTATTCACCCAAAACAATAACGTTTCAGTTTGCCTGGGTTTCTATATGGCAAGCAGTGGGAGACTTTTCAAGTTAATACTAAGTTCTCCATCCAAGAATTTCCTTACAAAACTTTTATTCTTCACATAGCCCCTAGCACTTCTGTCAGAACAAAATATATAATAGATGTGATGAGTGACTGATTGAATAAGTTATACTTCTTTTCCTTCATTTATTCACTTTTCTCAAGCTTTTATTCCACAGATCATTCATTATGAATTTGTGGAGTACATATTTTATGTACTTCATTTAGGTGAACATGATTTCCTCACACTGACTCTTAGACTACACATGGCGATTCTGCATCCAGATCGTTCTCTTGGCCCCGAGTTTATCAATCAAGCATTCTTTTCACCATAACATTCTTGCTATGTCCTTTTACTGCCAAGGGCTTTCCAAAGGCCTTATTTTGACTCATATCCTTGTTAAACTCCTTTGTTCTTTGAGAAGTTCTACATTAAGATCTATTGCATGTTCTACTGAGTAAGGCTGAGTGGGATGACATCAGTCTGTAAGATTCTTCCTAATCATTTGCTGCTGTTATAGTGTGCTTTATTTTTTTTGATAACCTACTAACTTGAAGATTTACATAAATATCAGAAAATACAGAAACTGTTTCAAATAGCTATCACTTTATATATATAATATTTCTACTATGTTCACATGCATTAGGAACATCTATGTATTTACTGCAATATATAATCCATTATGCAATAATTTCCTTATTCATGTGTATATAAAATTATAGTCATATGAAGATGCTCTCTTTTTATTGTCTGCCTTCAGCAAAATCCCTTAAAAAAAAAAAAAACTAGTATAATGTCAAGAGCCCAGTGGACATTTAATAAATATTCATTTGTGACAATCATGGTGATCTCACACAGGGCTTTTGAAGGTGATTTTCAGAAATCATCAGCTATTCTTTTCTGTAGATTTTAAAAAAAAACCTTTCCCTGGAAATGACTGCCTTTCAGTCACAGAAGAAATAAAAATAAAGCCAAACCAAGAGGAACTCTTTTCTCATTTCGAAAGTAAAGCTTTGGTGTTCAATAGTATTAGGGACCATGAACATTTTAGACAAATAGTGCTGTATGGAAACTCAATTTAGTGACATAAAATCATATGAAGACTCATTAGTAAAATTATGTATGTTTTTCCTCCTGAAATTTTGGCGATATGTACTGAAAAATTCATATTTTTGCTTTTCAATACAGTAGCATCTAAGTACTTATAAAGAACTGCAATTATGTCAATGGAGAGAGTGTATGAACATTAAAACTGAAGGCAGGAGCCCTCCGCAGTCAGCTGATTAGCAATGCTAATGAGCCTACCACACAGTCACATAATTAGAAAGAGTTTTACTTGCAGTGATGTTGAGGTTACAGGGTTAGAACAGTTTCCATTTCAAAAGGAGGGATAATCCGCAGAAGTATGATTGGGAAACTGAAATCATCTAATTTTAGCTGTTGGAAATATCTAGATTTCTTTAAATAAAAACAACCTCTACCTTTCCTAGTGAAAATCAAGGTACATCAGAAGTACCTTAGATGTACATTAGACAAGTGCCTTCCTTCTCTGCTAGCGGGATTGTGAAAGGAGCCAGCAGACCCTCAACAGGCAGCACAGCTCGGATCCACACATGATGGAATTGTGTGTCTGGGTTATCACCTCACTACTCGCTTAGGAGACAATGCTTCCTGATTAGAAAATGAAAGCCCTTGAGATACCCACTCCTTCCCTAGAAATGGGAAGCTGCAGAGACAGAGGTGGGCTGGGGGTGGGGTGGGGGAGTGGGGAGGAAGAGGGAAGTGGTCAAGCTTAGTTACAACACTCCCAGGAATCCCTTTCTTCCTTACAGTCCTCTCTGTGGTCCTTCTTTATACCTTTCTTAGCTCTAATGATGTACAAAGCATCCTTGAGTTCAGTGGCTGGGAATTAACACAGACGCACAGTTGTCTTTACTTTCACTGGAGGACACGAATCAGCCTCTTACCTTAGCAGTCAATACCATTATCAGATATTCTAGCCGTAAATATACTTAATATTTAAGGGATAATCTATTTCATTACTGACAAGGTTTATCACAGTTGGAATACCCTGCTCTCATAGCAGTGCTTTGTGGTGGATAAAGATGTGTTGTTACTCTGTTTTAGTGTAAGAATCTGGATCATTTACTTTAAGTCTCGTGATTATATTTGAATCCTACATACACGCCTTGAAATGAAAAGGCATTTTCATAAATCCTTGCATGATGGAGGAAAATGGCAATGGCAGCTTTAAAGGACATTCTTGGAGACAAAGGGGTGCTCAACACATCTGTATGCGCTCTTTAGAGTGATGAGAGGGGCTTGCTCTCTCTCTCTCTCTCTCTCTCTCTCTCTCACACACACACACACACACACACACACACACACACACCTCCTTAGAGAGCTACTTCTATTTTCATAATATAGTTAAGTTAGGATTACCTAAGGAAAAATTTTGAGAAGGGATTTATCACTTAACACTTCAATGGAGTTACTAATAGGAATTACAGTGAAGTAGGTCATGCCAAATCCACCTTCAAATGACTAGAGGTCCTATACAAGTCAGCAAACATTTCAAACACAATAGCCACAAACCCCTTCTCATTATTCCAAGTGTATTTCCAGCATCCTGAGAATCAGGAAACCAAAGCTGAAATCCAGATTTCTGGGTAGCTCTACTAATTACTCAGTCAGTTTTAAAAATAAGTACATAGTTCATACCATCAAAGTTTAACATAAGACTTTTAACAGTAAGATAGAACTTTTATTTATCTCAGTCTATTATATAGATTCCAATTACAAAATAGAGGCTAAAAATTGTTAATTCAAGGTAAAGACATTAAGGAAGGGGATTTCTTTTACTCAAGTGAAACATAGAAGTGTTTTTCTAAGTTGCAAATTGAAAACATATTTATTTTTACTGGTTGAAAAAAATGTCTTCCATGTGCGTCAGACAAAGGATGTTGTCAAGTGTTATCACAATGGTGGACCGGGAGAGCTCAGATCTGCCTTCCTTGGGAGCCTGCACTTGAGGTCCCTGCACGAGGCTGGGTAAGTAAGCAGAGGTTCTACAGGGAAGATATGTTAAACAAGCATTCTCTAAAGGAAGAAGATATGCAACATGTTTTGTGGAAATATGTTTATGGACAAGAAGGTCATGTCAAAGGCCCTTGGCTTTCTGACTTCACCTCACTTGTTCTTAAAAATGTTGAGACGTGAATCACCAGCATTTACTTCTGCTTCAGGAAATCTCTTAGTCCTGTTTGGGCAGAAAATATCTCTGACTTGAGCTCTGATTCGAAGGGACGTGCTTGGTTGGTTACATGATACCATGGACAAGGTAGACATTAGTGTGGAGACTGTCTTTCCTAACATCATTCAAATATGTTCAAATGCTGATGATCCCAGGGTTGTGCAGGAGAGAAAAAAGGAAAAATAAAGATGTGGGGAACAGGGAGATCGAGGATCAATAATACTACACAAGTTTTAGACATTTATTTCCGCTGTGCAGTAAATGAACAAAGCTTAGCCCTAGAGCCTAGCTTGCTTGCCTTTTAAGAATTTGTATATTCTATCTGTTATGGATTACACTATTCTCTTATGGATGCTATGCACCCTTTATTTTCATAGAGATAACCAAAGTTAATGCCTCTTGCTTAGGCATTTTGCTCTATTTACCACTGAGATAATAATATCCATCACTGAGTAGCAAAAATGCAAGGTAAAGGATGTGAATGGAATATTCCATAATGTTCCTTTTAGATCATTCAGCTTTCTTCTGAAAGAGTAAGACTTCTCTTTCCTATGACCTAATAACAGTGTATTAAATGAATCAAAATTCTCAATTTACCCTCAAATCCATAAATTGTCTTTAGTAGTTTAGACCCAATGAGTCTTCCTGTTGCCTGAAAATATATACCATCATTCAACAAATAAGACTCAGCAAGCAGAACTGAATACCTTTATATGTTGAAAACGACATGAAAGAATCTATTTGTAATATAATGTTGCATGGTTTATAGATAGCTACATATTTTATATAACCCTTTTTACAAGAAAATACCATAATCACGGAGACATATATCTACATCTATGGATTTATTTCCCTTTGATCTTTACAATAACTTCAACATTTAAACACGAAATCCTATTACTATTTATAGATAAGGAAGATACCCAAAAGAGCTAAGTGACAGAGCCAAGACCTGAACAAATCAGGCATTATTTCTTTATGCATCACAGTGACAAAAACATAAACCGAGATACGAATCATCAATAAGGAGTTGGCTTCCTTGATTACATGTTTCAATACAACTTTTATTAATATCTCTACCAACTAACCTTTGTAGCAAGTATAGTTCTGTACTTATATAAAACGTGAATTTTAGAATAAGAAAAAAAAAGGGCCATTTTTCATAGACTGCAACATAAGACGATCTGTAAACTATGGGCAGAATCTTCAACTAATGGAAAGTGTGAATACAAATGAATGCATAAAATCAATTATATTTCTCCTTTTTATATGTGTAACTTTAGAAGGTATTTTGGCTTTTGAATGTGAATTCTATAATCTAAGGTAAGGTCAAGGGAAAAGAGTAGTTTTCTGCAGAAAGTGTCCTGGCACCTCATTAAGGTTTCTGTTTGTCTGGTGGCTTGGCTTTTAGTGACAGGGTCGAATTCTGTGGCTCTAGCTGGTCTGAAACTCACTTTGTAGACCAGGCTGGCCGTGAACTCACAGAGACCCATTTACATCTGCCTCTCAAGTGCTGAGATGAGAGGTGTACTCCACCATTCCTGGCTTATTGAATCATGACGTATTAGGTGAGGCTGAATTTACACAGGGCAACATTCATATCACTATGTGTGGTCATGCATGGGGCACCCACATTGACAGCTACTTCTCTTCTGTAAGATCCCTGGCAGGTCCTGTTATTTTTATATTTGTATATGTTTTATACAAGTACAGAATTATACTTACTACAAAGGTTAGTTGGTAGAGCTATTAATATATTTTTCTAATATTTTTCTATTATTATTATTCTTATATTGTGGCTACTATCATAACAAATTTCCTTTGAAATCTACCCCCAACCCCAAGGCCTTGAAATGTAGTCCTGGCTGGCCTGGGAGTCCACTGAAGACCAGGTTGATTTTGAACTTGTAATCCCCTTGCCTCTACCTCCCATGCTGTGGGAGTCCAGGCCTGTGTCATTGTCCTGGATAGCTTCTCACTCGTTAGCCTTTCTTCCTTATTATTCATTTGTGAACAGTCTGAGGGAGCCCAACATGGTGGAGACATTTTTATAAGGTGGGAGAATAGCTATAGTCCAAGATGGCCCTACCAAACTTCAGCGTATTCCCAGAAAAAAAAAAGCAAAAATTATAAAATATAGATTTGAAAAATGTTTAAGAGGTTCTTTTTATATATTTAAAACTCATGAAAGACTGGCATGTTAGCCTTCAGAAACAGCATTATCATACAATGCCTCGTTGTATTTTTAAAAACTGCATTAAGAAGTTAATTTGATCATTCTACAAATACTACCATTAGCTTTCATGCGTTTTGTAATACATGATCGAGTTTCTGATTAAGGCCTCTTGATTTTAATACCCATGCTGGAAGTCTGAGGAAAGAAAACAAAGTCACCATGTCCTAAAGCAAGGAGATCTGTAGGCAGATTGGGGAGGTGTGTGTGGGGGGGGGAAGAGGTACCATCACAGGGATGAAAAAGGGACCCTGTTCAAACTTTCCCAAGCAATACAATTTTTGTGTGGCTTTATAGTACCTTCACATGAACTCATATGGATGAGATGAGCAGAGTGGACAGAGAAAACAAATAAGGGATCCAAAGAAATGTGGCCAATGTGAAAAATCCTATTTCTTTTTCCGATGTGTGCAGGTCATCTCTAACCATCTTTTCTCTGTCTATTAAAATCTATGTGTGTCGCAGGGCATGGTGGCGCACACCTTTAATCCCAGCACTCGGGAGGCAGAGGCAGGCGGATTTCTGAGTTCTAGGCCAGCCTGGTCTACAAAGTGAGTTACAGGACAGCCAAAGCTATACAGAGAAACCCTGTCTCAAAAAACAAAAACAAACACAAAAACAAACAAACAAAAAAATCTATGTGTTATGTAAGTTGAATGACTTTAAGTGGGAATACAGAATTTTATTTTTACTTTAAGCATATATCTTTTTTTCTATTTTAAAAATAAATTTAAAATAGTTTTAAAAATCATTTTACATACAATCTATTCTTACCCTGACTTGTCATGCCTATACATAAAATTTAAGGCAAATATCATGTTTTAGTTTATTTATAAACAAAGTATGAGACACAAACTAATATACTTAGTCTAGAATAGTACAAACACCTTCAAGTTCTAAAGTTACAAGGGACTTTGCTGTCTCAGGTCCTTCCTGCAGTGGGCTGGCTTTGGAAGCCTGTTCCCAAATCTGTGTTTCAGACCTTTCATTATTGGAGGTACTGTCTCTCTCTGTTGTAGTGCTCTGTTACAATCACAGGGACACTCCAGGAAGCCCATGGGGCTAAGACAACTTTGTATCGTATTTGTTATTCACACGGCCCATCTCTGACTCAAGATATACACAATGCAACATTTGTTCCAACTACACTGAGAAGGAAGTCGCCTGCTCACTGGCATTTCACCTTCAAAGCGGCTGATCAGCTAGCTAAGCTATGCTCTTTGATAGTTCAGGCATTGGGAGAGTAGATCCTAACTCATGGGTCATTCATTAGACTGTTCAAGTGACGTCCTTGAAATGTACCCCTTCCTTCCCTTTAGAGGGATGACAGGAGAGTCAGCAAGGTGAAAACTCCCTAAAACCTCCTTTTGCTTATGGTCCACTCTCTCAGGCCTTTCTGGTTTGTTTTGCTTTGTTTTCCCCCACACCAGAGTATGTCTTCATATCTCACCTTGAAGTCCTTTGTCTTAAGGCTTCTGCTACAACAATCGGGTTGAATCCTGTTACCAGTGGTATTCAACAACCTAGATATCCTTAATCTGAAAATTCTTCACCACCGTCAAACCTTCAACAGTCATGTTAACACAGATTATTTGGGATATTTTTCTATCTAATTTCAAGACGTGCCCTCACCCCACAAAATTTACCCTCAAAGGCTAGAGCCCTGGCTAAAATAATTAGGGGTAATTACTGAAAATACACAGATTGTCATGAATTGAACCTAATTAAATGACCAGTTGGTACATTTTCATTGCCAGATTTGGTCGTCTCTTCTGCCAAGGCATTGGGATCTCTCATTTTGTTCATTTCAAATCTGCTGGTCTCCCAGAAGCAGGGTCCATGGAAAACTGAAAGACCCTAATAATGCACACTGTCTCTGTTTCTCTGTCTCTGTTTCTTTCTCTTTCTGTTTCTCTGTCTCTCCCCCACCCCAATCTACTCATCTCCTTCTCCCCCTTACCCACACTCTATGTTCATGAGTATAAAGAAATGATTGTTTCTGTAGCTTTAGGTCTGAATGCTTGTCACTCCATTTGCAATAATTCAATTTATCCTCTTCAGCTGCACTCCTTGCTTCCTTCAAATCTCCATGCAGGCAAGCTTGGCTAATAAATTTTGATTAATGTAGCCGAATACAGACGCCCACCTCAAGCCCCCTTTCCTTGGTATACTACCATCGGGCTGGTTAAAGAGAGAAGGAAATAAGAATACAGTCGGAGGGAAGGAATGGAGACGGGATAAAATAGTAATAAAAATAATTATATAAAAATGCTAAAGATACCACATCTGTCTTTTTGCTTAGCCCACTGAGCTTGGCAGTTCCAGACTTACACCATTGTCCACGTTTTAGCAGATATGGAAATGGGAAAGGAGAAGAGGATGTTTATGGGCAATTATTAAATAGTGCAGAAAAAATCAGAGTCTTTATTACAGTGGTAAGGGAGAGAGGAATGGAGAGAAATTTCTTTCCACAGATTTGCCTTTGTGATCTGGAAGGTGCTGTTCCCCTGCTTACACTCTGTTACCCTGGCAACACACTCCTGTAAAATAAAGATTATTAAAGCGCATATGATTATTTTGCTGCTGAGTGAATAAGACAAGCCGCTTCTGAAATGCCTTATCAGAGAAATTCAATTTTAGACCAAATTGTGTTTTTGCCTCCTTCTGGTTCTCCCTCCCTCCCCCTACTTCAAATAAAACCATCATCCCCGCAGTTACCGCGCGTTACCGCGCGACACTTTGTTACTTATTCACACCCTCGGTATTTCCAGCTTTTAATTTCAGGAAAGCTTCACCCCCATTTTCATTATTGTGTTTCTCTCTCTCTCTCTCTCTAAGCGAACTACCATCTGTTTGCAAATCAAAATTAGAAAGTAATGTGGCTTTGCTTTGCTTTGATTATTTAGGACTTGTAAAAAAAATATATCAGGTTCTGTACCACACATAAATGCTTATATTATACACCTAATAAGCAATATTTCACTGAAGAATGACATAGAAAGAGAAGATGAGTCATGTGGGGATCCTTTAAAGGTTGCAAATGCAACTGCTCCAGTCACCCCCAACAGCCAGGCTCAGTGCCCACGTGATGGTGTCCTAAGGTGTGCAGTTACTGCAAGGACGGGCAGCTCCACAGCTGCAATGGCCGCAATGGCCGCAGTGGCTGCAATGGCCGCAATGGCCGCCCGGTACACCTTTGTTGTCTGTTACCTCTGTATTTGCTATTCAGTCAGTGACGATGACAAAGGGTTATGAGGAAGGCAGAGATTATTCACCAGACTCCATAGGCTCTTTTAATATTCTCCTGATGAGATAGTAACATCAACTTTGCTAGAACTGCCAGGTGATTTTTTTCCCCCTAGAAGTTGTACCTTTGAATCTCTTCAGGATTCAAGCCTAAGTCAGTAGTGATAGAAAAAAAAAATAAGAAAGGGGGAAAAGGAAAGAAGGGAGGGAGAGAGGGAGGGAGGGAGGGAGGAAGGGGAAAGAGAGAGAGAAAGGAATTGGTACCTGTAAGCTTGTGTCATTTCCATACTGTGTGAAAAAAAAGAAACCATTTAAAAATGTTAAATATAACAAGTCAGCATTGAAGGAGAGGTGGGAATGATGGAGTCTGTTCAGAAAAAAAAAAAAAAAGACTCCAGTTGAGGCTGTACAGAGTATAGCTGTAACCTGTCTGTGAAACCTGCTGAGAGACATGGGTACACAGAAACAGCACCAGGCGACCTGTATCCTACATGGCCAGGCAGTGGGCAGCTGAGATTGATGTCACTGCCTTCACCAGAACAGTTTATGGGACACATCCTTACTGCTAGATGGCACTGGCAAGTAACAAGATACTGCTGTGTGTGTATCTCACCACACACACACACACACACACACACACACACACACACACACACACATGTTTGCAAGCACATGTGAGGCAGGGTCCGATGTTGATATTCTAGTCCCATGTAAGTGCTCACCTTCATTTTGTTGACATTAATTTTCAAGCCTGACTCAGAGCCACCACTAGGAAAGTAAGCAGGTAGGGCCTTGGTTGTATTTATTTATTTATTTATTTATTTATTTATTTATTTATTTATTTATTTCACTAGCTGCGAATCTCTGCTTGTTTGCAAGAAATTTACAGCATTGGTACTTAGCAGTGCTAGAAATCCCAAGACAAAATAGGATGTTGTATCAGTTCCTCTGATGAAGCAAACCACACATCCTATTATTCACTGTATGCGGGTAAGCTAGCACCACCAGGAAGCTCACTCCTGGCTGTAATTCACTCCCAGCACTGCCCAGAAGGTGTCACCACAGCCTCATTGGCTTCAAGGATTTGGGGACAAGTGGGGAGTAGGAAGCAAAGGGAGAAAAACAGACACAAAGAAGAAGAAAAAAAAAAGTGTTCATGCAGACAAAGGAAAACAAGACAATGTGCCAGGCAATAAAACTCCCAGAGAAACCCAGACATTCGCCCAACCTAACAGTGTGACGTGCCCAGAGGAGAGTGGGCCTCCGTTTGTTGGTGAAGGCAGGAAGTAGGAGAATGGAGGCAGAGGCTGATCCATGCAGGCATTTTGTGGAGAGTAAACAACATGTGGTGAACACTAAGCCTGGTCCAAGATACCCACCTAACCTGTGCACCGGGCTTTCACCTGTGGTGGTGGTTCGGTGCTGGACCATACAAAGGGAACCTAACAGCTGCGAAGCGACGCTAGGAAGAGTCAAACGGCATAGAACACAGTCTCCCCCCCTCCCCGCCCTGCTGAAACCACACAAATTAACTCCAAATTACTGCTACAGTCAGACAAGGAGAAGCTTCGAGGCACAGAACTTGTTGCTGTAGTTCATCTTGCTTGAGGTGGTGCCTTCACTCATCCACTAGTGGCTAAAAGCAACCCCGTTTACAGCACGACAGCTTTTAATCTCGGCTCTCTCCCCCAGCAGCCCTCCCTGCCCCCCTCCCGTAGTTTAATTAAAAGACAATGAACCTTTTAAAGTAGTCAGATGGAAAATATAAAATTGCCCTGTTCTATCAAAGCTGAAGACATTCTTGTTCTCAGAACATGAGAGGAATTCAAAGCAGCTCCCTTGGTGTTTTATTACACCGTGGTCCTTCTGTGCCATTCTCTATCAGGGCTCTTGGAATAGCTATTTGAAACCAGAAAGGCGGGTCAACCTCAGACTGATAAATAGTCAAAATCACAAACAAGCAAGCAAGTAAAAACAGCCGTGTGCGACCAACCTGGTGTAGTCTCTAGATCATTGCGTGTGATATTTATTTCTAGAATGTCACTATACATTGAAATTGCCCCATGTGTTAACTTACAGGAGTCTAAAATTGGTAGCCTTTCTGACTTAATATATTCTCAATTTAAGAGTACAGGAGCTATAAGAAGATTAAAATAGTAAATGTTATTGGATGATAGGTGGGTATGGATACTTAGCCTTCTTCTAACTCCACAGCCTAAATCTATTAATTTTGGCAAAGGGCACCGAGACACATCTGTATGATTTGAAATGTTTCATGGGAGTCTTTAAGCATGAAGATCCCATCTAATCTTTCTGGACATTAAGATGCTTCATCCCGAAGACCCCTTCATAGCAAATTGTAAGCTGTTCTGTTTTATGCGCTCTGACAGAATGAAGGGCTGAGCTGGCCCTAGAGGGATAAGAGACGGACAGAGTCTGAGTAGTTCAAACTTGAGATTTCCAATAAACACCTCCCACAATTAGAAGATGGCTATGGCAGCGTGTTATTAAATAGTGGCAGAGCACTAAGAGCTGCTTTCTTCTTCTCGCCGTAACACGGCCCTAAAACCCTAAAACCCTAAAACCCCCACCGGGATCCTGCTTCTGCAGTCAGTCCTCCCAGATGAGCATCCAGGTTCTTACGGTCACCTACTCGAGCACTGCACAGCACACCTTAGTCCTGCTCTCTGCTACCTACATCCTTGATTTATTACAGATTCAAATCTGCTCGGTACTCCTCCCCAGCCATTCTTACCCAGCATCCTTAAGTTCAAGTTTCTCGAATGGGTTAAAAAAAAACCTTCTACTTTTTCTTTTTCTTTAGGGTCTAACAATCTCCCAAAAGGAAATACTTACTGAATAAGAATTGTTGTTTTCAGATGTCTATTATGGAACTCTTACTTCAAAAGTGTTAGAGGATGCCAAACCATCAATTAATACCAACACTTATTTTTCTGCAACTAGGCTTGTGTTCTATTCTTTGAATCACAAAATAGATTTCCTTTTAGAACATACGATTATAATAGCATATTTTACTTCTTTAAAGTCCCTGAGAACTAGCTTTCATGGTACCAGAAGGCTCCACGCAGGTTTCCAAGCAACTGATAGCCCTACCCTGCTCTATGGCTCTCAACTAAAACAATGACCACCATGGCACAATTTGCAATAGGGGTACACACAACTTGGTGATAACCAACAGCTGTCAAATTGGACTTAAGGTCATCTCAGCAAGAAGAAACCCATGCCTGGTACTGGAGACCTAGCCAACTCCCCGAGGCTGATAAAGTCATTGATCTTCGAGGAGAACCTAAAACCCACCACTTAAAGGATATGGTCACGGATATAACTCAGAGGATAGAAACCAGCATAATCAATAACTATATCCTAAATATCTATCCTTTTATACATATCTTAGTCTCATCTTTCATCAAAGAAGCATTTCCTTGCAACAGTCAGAAGTGACTGCAGAAAGTCACAACTGCACAAAATGCAGAGAGCAAGGGAGCACGGGCTGCCCAGTCCCAACCCATCCATCTACAACATGACACCTGGTCAGGATGCACCATGAAAGATGAGAGAAAAGATGACTCCTGGTCAGGATGCACCACGAAAGATGAGAGAAAAGATGGTCAAGAGCTAGATTACCATAACTTTGCTGTGAGATTTGACTACTAGGAATATCAGAGAAGATAAACCCATTGTAGACTCATTGGCATAGATGCCCAGACAAACTCTGAAAAGGGACATCAATAGACATGCCACCATGGGAGGGAGAAATCTCACTGGACCTCAAGCCTAGTCAAAGGACTCCAGTTAACTACGGATGGTGAGAACTGGAGAAAGCACAGATCAGTGATTCAACACTGTGTGGTCATCTCTGAAATCATGTACGCACAAGTAACACTGTAGGGACTGAGCAGGTTGTGTTTGTATATTTAGGTATGTGTAGGTATATATACATATGTATCGCAACAATTAAAGGGATAGAGAGCACGTATTTGAGAGAGAACAAGAGGGGGTATAAGGGAATGGTTGGAACGAGGAAAGACAAGGGGAATGATGTAATTATATTTTAAGTTAAGAAACAATTCAATAAAAAGTTCTCCAAGCTGTATCATTATAAATATAAGCCTGTGAAAGTAACCTTATAGAATTAAAATAATGAAATGAAAACGTGGTAAATAAATGTCAACAAACCATAGGATTTACCAGGGATAATTCTACCACATTAGGGAATGTTCTTGAAATATATTCTGAAAACTTGTGCTACACTAAGCAATAGCTGGAGCTCTGAAGTGATATCAAGACCATTTAGTCTCTTCTCTAATTTCTTACTATTCACTACTTAAATACTGTTAAAACTTGTTTCTCAAATTGGGTAAGAAAATAGAAAACTTGTTAGCAACAAAGATAGAAAAAAATTTTCAGAGTGAAAACAGAGGCTTTCAAATCAGACAGACACCAGTCATGGTTACTGTACTCTATAGATTTAGGGGCACCTAGGAGACACACTTAGTGTGTCTGTAAGAGTGGTCCCATGGAGCTTTAACTGAGAATCACCTACGGATGTGGGCAGAACTATCCCAGGGCCTCATACAAAGGGAAACAGGAACATAGCACTAGCATCCAGTTCTCTCGGCTTCCGGCTTCCAGCTTCCGGGCTGTGGATGCAGTGTGACCAGCTGCCTCATGCTCCTGCTGCCGTTCTGTGTGCACCATCATGTCTTGTACTCTGAAACCGAGAGCCAAAACAAACTCGTCCTTCCTTGAGCTGCTTTCATCTGACTGACACTACAGGCATATGTACTTCAGAAACAGAAACACACAACACTGTGCAGGACTGACCTCCTACATGCTCAACTCTAGAGGAAACCAGCAGTTAGGTTCTGGTGTAGTGAGAAAAATTAAATGGATTTCACAGACATGGAGATGGGGGTGGGGGGGGGAACACTGTAGTTTGATGTTGGGACCTGGGGTAGGCTCCTTAAAGGATATGGTCAAGGTTGAATGTACCAACGCCTTGATATTACTCTGTGCTGAACGCCCAAATGCTAGCCCAAGATCTGCAGTTTTACTAAAGGAAGCCAGACACAGGCCACTGAAGGACTATCATGGCAAGGAATGAACCACATTTCAAAGATCACATGAATGGGATACTAACGAAGATATTCAAAACAATCAACAAACCAACTGTCAGAAAATTAATGCAATCCACACAAAATTGGTTTTATTGAAACCATCTGGCAACGGCATTAAGGGAAGTACATTTAAGATTTCTGAAGTCAGATATGATGAAATAATTTCTGGTGCAAAGCAATAAGAAATCATAAAGAGGCAGAAGTAGAATAAGAACAAGCAGATACGAGAGGAAATTAAAACTCATAGTCACTGACGTTAGAGACTCAATAGCATGGGTAAGTTTTGTTTTGGGTCTTGAGGAGTAGATTTTAAAAACTATTAAATATGTTAAATGAGTTCATCAAGATATCAGACCAAGATACCAACATCTAAAGTCACCCAGTTCTCTATACCCTACCAATATATCAATATAATTTAAAAGCAAATTAAGTGAATAATTCCATTTGTGATAGCATCAAAAAAAAAAAAAACACTTGTGAATAAATATAACAACAGAATTGCAGGTTTACAACTAAAATTAAGAGAACACTGTTGGATAGAGGAAATTCAAAATTTTAAACTCCCCAATAAATGGAAAGAGAATTCAGATTTTAAAATACACTCTTCTATTTCTTAGCTGATTTTCAGTAAGTCTGAAGAGGTTAAAAAAGAAAGAAAGAAAGAAAGAAAGAAAGAAAGAAAGAAAGAAAGAAAGACAGAAAGGAAGGAAGGAAGAAAAAAGGAACTTTGACAAAAGACACATCCATATGCAAAACACCAAAGCAGTTTCACCTCCCAATGTATGTGCAATTCCATAGCAACAGAGCAAAGATTCAAATGAAGGGCTAAAAGGGGTGGATACTCTCTGCCTTGCCTGGGGTATGACTCCTTGGGCATGCTGAGCTGTAACAGAAAGGATGGATGTCTTAGGCATCATCATTTCTCAAACAGACAGAGTCTCACTATGTACCCTAAGCCGTAGTTCCCTTAGCATCTTCCTGCCTTGGCCTCACCAGTGCTGGAATTAGATATAAACAACCATTATCACGCTAGGCTAAAACAACACCAAAACTGAAACAAACAAACTTTTGCTCTTTGGAGACGATCAGGAAGATAAAATGATGACGAGAAGAAAAACTGTCTGCATGTTATGGATCTAGGAAGAAACTCCTATTCATGGAGGGCAAAGAGCACACACAGTTCAAGAAGAAAAAGAAGACTGAGAGCCAATTTGAAAATTGCTAAAGGATATTGATGGGATTTTTTTTCCCCGAAGAAAATACAGAAATAAGTTGGGCACGGTAGCATATACTTTTAATTCTAGTACTTGGGAGAGACAGGTGGAGTCCTGTGAGGTCAAGGCCAGCCTGGTCTACATAACATGATCCACATCAGTCAGGGCTGTCTACACAGTGAGACCCTGTTTCATCATCCACCTCCAAAATAAATAAATAAATAAATAAAAAAAAACATTTTAAAAGGGAAAGGAAAAAAAGAAATGATAAAAACATGTGAAGAGATGTCCAACAGTCATTAAAATGGTGTTCAGACCACGATGGTGCTAATTTGTATCTACTTGGTATATAATAAAGCAAGCTTGAAGGAAGAGACACTTTGCAGAACAGGGGGAGACCTTTGCTAAGTAAAAATAAAGGCAAATCACATCAAGAGATAGGATAAGCAAGAACTTCATGGAAAGGGCTCAAACAGCAAAGCAAAGAAAGAATTACCTGCCCATCCAATGTGGCAAAGACAATCTAGGAAATGACAGATCTCCTAGACAGGAAAGGAACAGAGCAAAGAGGCTGCTTAGATATTGGGGCAAAATTTTTAGCAAAGCATGTGGAAGACAGTGGGCTACTGCCTACATTCTTAGAAACCTCAAAAAGCAAAATACAAAACCAAACAAATCATACAACTAATAAACAAACTACTGTGTGACAAAGACAGTGTTTGAGGGACATCATTGTCTCGTTTTCCTTTCTTTCTCAGTCAAATCTGACAATGACTCTGCTTTCTGACTCCATGCATTTGCCCATTCTGAACTTTGTACATACATTATCATATTTATGCTTTCATAACTGACTGATTCCACTTCCCATGCTGCTTTGGAGTTTCAAGTATATTGTATCTCCTACCACTACTTAATCCCTTTCTCCACTCTCTTGATGAGTGAGATCACTATGTTTTGTTTATTCAGTCATCATTTGATGGATGTTCTGACTACTGTGAATAATATTATCTTTGTAGATGTTTGTATTTTCCTTGAATATACCCCAGTGGGTCCCATGTTTTTGCTTGGGGGTGTGTGATGAAATTGAACTGTTATAAGGTCATATTTAGGTAACAGTTGTAAAACTCTATAAATATGCTAAACCCTACGAATATCATTACAAGTGATGTATATTTATGACATATAAATTATATCTCCATAAAGTTTACAATGGCAAGGGTTTGGTATGTAAACAGCCACGACGCTTCAAAAATCATCTGGGCAAAAATCATTTAGCATAGCTGATCCATGCACAGGCTGGGTAGTTCCACTCACAGATATTTAGCCAGACAAAACCTCACACATGTGCACAAAGAGATGGGCACAAGGATTCTCACTGTGCTATTACTTTTAATAGTTGAGGAATTGAAACAATCTGTCTATTAAGAAATGAGTGCATAAGCAAGAGCATTATTTTATAAATGAAATGCCATGGGACACACCAATAGAAGTAGTGCAGAGGGCCAAGAAACAGCTCAAAAGTGGAGGTCTTGCCTAGTGTACAGAGGCTTCATCCCAAACACTAAAACAAAACAAAATAAACAAAACTAAAAAAAAAAAAAAGTTGAAGAAAAAGTAAACTACAGGACCACATACATGGAATTATACGACATCACTCAAAATACTGTTTGGATACATAATGATATAATAATGTAAAATTTTCTGGGGAATAAAAACCAAGATGTTATAGTAAGAAAGGGAATAGAATATGATGTCATGAGTGTTATGTTTATCACTATTATTATTATTTAAAATACGCAGTCGTCCTGTCAAACTGATAATTTGTTAACCCATGCAATGGCACATGCGTATTGTTTTTATTAGTCTCTGTTCTTTCTTTGAGATGTTTGAAATATATTTTAATACAAAAATGGAGCAGCAAAGTCTCCTCAAAAGGCATTTCTACTTTCTTCTTGTTGTTGTTGTTTTGAGACAGGGTTTTCTGTGCAGCCCTGGCTGTCCTAGAACTTGCTCTGTAGACCAGGCTGGCCTCAAACTCACAGAGATCCACCTACCTCTAACTCCAGAGTACTGGGATTAAAGGAGAATGCCATCACTCCTAGCTAAGACATTTCTGCTTTTAAATCAACACATTGAGGGCAAATATTAATCATTTAGGTTAGCATTATATTGCTACTAAAAGCAGAAGGACTCACTTCAGAACGCTATAAAATTTCAAAGGTGAACTTACTGTGCATGAACTCAAACACTTTGAGAATCAGATGTTCTCTGACCTTCCCACTACTGTCACCAGATAAGGTCAAGAACATAACATTTGCCAGGCGTGGTGGTGCATGCCTTTAATTCCAGCACACGGGAGGCAGAAGCAGGCAGATTTCTGAGTTCGAGGCCAGCCTGGTCTACAAAGTGAGTTCCAGGAAAGCCAGGGCTATACAGAGAAACCCTGTCTCAAAAAACTGAAAAAAAGAAAAAAAGAAAAGAAAAAAAAAGAACATAACATTTATTCAAGGGTGAGGGGAGCATTTGGGGGCTCTCTCCCCACTGTTCCCTCCTTAGAAACCATAGAAATGACAACTGTAATTAAATACTTCTTTAAAAATTACCTATGAGTTTTGAGTCAGAATAGAATCATTTCTAACCTTATGAACTTTAGCACTAAGAGAAATCCTTCCACTTTCCTTTTTACATGGGTACTGCATATGACAGGTAAGCACGTGGCACGTCTGCCCTCTGGCTATTCACAGCTATTCTGCTTATCACAGATACAAACGACACAAGTTTAATATTTATAGTGCCACAGCCTCTTCCTGCAAAGCTGAATGCTTTAAGGAAAACATCACAAATGAGAAAAAAAAAAATGCTGTTCCGCCAATAAACCACAAAAATTGGTAGCTTCTTTCCTGATCCACTAATGAATGACGTCTTACAGTTTTGAGAGCAGAGGGGTGGGCAAAAAGTGAAACACAAAATGAGATTTCCCCCCCCCCCCCCGTCGCCCCCTGTTTGCAGGGAAGTGTAGAAATCTAACAATCCACAACTATTACCTCTCTATGAAGGTTTGACTTTTCATAAAGTGTAAAGTATCATTTGGGTATGAAAAGTGACACAGATTTCCCTTCCTAACCCTCTCCTTAAAGAAATACGAGGAGCCAAAGACAACCCAAGACCTTATGTGTTCCATTAGCATTTACTGCAGTTACATATGCACTCTTACCAGGTGAGACAGACAGGTCTCATGTGGTAGGCAGACTCTGAATGATCCCAAGTGGCTGCTCTGAACACACTCGCGAAAGTTTCAGGACATCTGGGTGTGCCAGCAGAGCGCCAGGTAGATTAGTTAAAGAAATGGAAGGTGAGAGACAAGCCAAATATCTGCCAGGCAGGTGTTACGGCTACTAACAGAGACAAGAAAAGCTCACCATGTTTCTTTATGTTTCAGAATATGAAAGGTTTTTTTGCTCAAATGATTTACATAAAATTTAAATACTACTAGCACACATCATCAGAAATAAGAATGTGTTGGGGTTTAACAAGAGGGAGTTTTCTCTAACTAAGGGCTGAAGGAGCTGAAGGAGTTTGCAACCCCATTGGAAGAACAGTATCAACCAACCAGAGCCCCCAGAGCTCAGGGACTAAACCACCAACCAAAGAGTACAATTGGAGGGACCCATGGCTCCAGCCGCATATGTAGCAAAAAATGGCCTTGTTGGACATCAATGGGATCCCGGAGAGGGCCTTGGTCCTGTGAAGGCTCCATGCCCCAGTGTAGGGGAATGCTAGGGCGGTGAGGCAGGGGTGGGCGGGGGCAGGGTGAGGGCAGGGGGAGCACCCTCAAAGAAGCAGGGAGAGGGGGAGGGGATAGAGAGTTTGCTTAGGGGAAATCGGGAAGAGGGCTAACATCTGAAACGTAAATAAATAAAATAACCAGTAAAAAAATTTAAGAGGAAATTTTACAACTAGAACAATAAATATGAGCTGGCAGTAGGGCTGGTGGGAAAACCATGAGCCATTGATGGAACAATTTAAAATGTGTGTTGTTTTTGCCTCTTCTGAGCCTTTCATATAAACGTAATCACACAGCGTCGGCCCCTTGGAGTGATCTTTCTCTGGCGACTTGATGTCAGAATCTATCCAACTTGTAGCAACACTACCATTCCATACCTTTTTCTGGCCAAACGCTATTTTACTCTATGGCTTCATTTCATTTGACTGTTTCAATGATGAAACTTTGAGTGCTTTTTTTTTCCCACTTTAAAAAATAAAATAAAATAAAATAAAATACTTTGCTATAAGCATTAAGTAAGAGAATTCTCCAGGATTTCACCTAAGAATTACAATGGAAGCCCTTGGCAAGTGGGACTGGTAACACCTATAAAATTGGCAAGACTATTATGATTTTGTAGTTGTTGAAAAGGTAAGGGAAAACCTATTCTCAATTTAGTAGTAAGGTTTAAAATAAGCGCATAGCTTTAATATCTTCAGAAAAAAAAAATGGCCTTACAGTTAATGTTTATACTCTGAGGTGAAAATTAATCGGGAGAGCCTGAAAAAGAACGACAGCAAGCTATTAAATACTTTCAGTAAAAACGGTTCTTTGTCTTGGGTATATCAGATGCGATGAACTTGTTAATTTAGAAAATATTTTATAGGTAACAAAGATACTTGGTTATTTTAGCTAAAATGATCCGTAGTTGTAAAACTTCTGAAGTTCCTTGTAATTTTTTTCAATACTTACTCAAAGTTGTTTACCAACTTATTTTCCTTAAGGTGTGATTTTATTCTTCATTTTTCTTTTTTTTTTTTCCCCTTGCGTTTAAAGTGTTGCGGGGGCTGGGAAGACGGATCAATGGGAGGAGACCTGAGTTTAGATCCTAGCACCCATGTAAAGGCCAGGCACAGCTGCACATGCCTAGCACATGTAGGGGTGGGGTGGGGTGGGGGTGAAGGCAGACTGCAGGAGCTTATTGGGCAGCTAAGTTCTCCTAAGACACTGAGCTCTATGGAGAGAAATTCTGCCAACATTTAAAGCGACTGACACATGAAGAGACTTCACTTCTTCTTTTGCCCTCTGGATGTCACATATAGACACACATATATGTACAAATGTGTTACACACACATACACATGGGTGGGGCAGGGAGGGAAAGAGGTGGAAGGCGTCAGATTACAGCTCAGTGGCAGATACAGGTTTCATGCCTTATTGCAGTATACATAGCCCAAACTCTACCAAGCCGCTACCTGCGCTTTCATACGTCTTTTGAGCTGTCTCACTAAATATCTAGATACTTGATTTTTAGATATAATCGATCAAATGGTGATGTATATTTTGACTTTTCAGGGCTTAGTTTATCTGTGTCTTTACATATATTAGTTCTTCAACAATATGTTTACATCATCTGGGACATATGTGGTTATATTTCTGTGGGAGACAAAATATTGTCAGTGTCAAGCTTGTGAATAGTAGGAGAAATTAATAATCCAGAATTACTGAGACTAAGTAGACTGGGTAAATTAGCCGTAAACTGAAGTATTTTCAGGCATTATTTTCTCCTATAATCTGCTACTAGATGTGTGTGTGTGTGTGTGTGTGTGTGTGTGTGTGTGTGTGTGTGGTGTTTATGTCTGTTCCTGAGGAATGAACAACGAACCCAGGGCCTTACACACACAAGTCATGTACTCTTCTGAACAGTCTCTCTTCATCCTATTGAACAGGTTTTTAGAGGTTCAGGGTCTGTTCCAGCTAAGAAACAAAGCTAAATGTCTTCTAGCATGTGTGCACTCTGGGCGTGTGCGTGTACGTGTGTAAAACAGTAGTGGAAGTGGAGACAGTAAGACATTTGACAGGCAAGGGTACTTGTCACCAAGTCGACAACTTGAGTTCAATCTCCAGGGCCCTCATGGTGGAAGAAGGGTTCCCACAAATTGCCCTTTGACTTCCATATACACACTGAGGCATGCAATAAGTAAGTAAGTAAATAAATAAATGTAACAAGTCTTCTTAAAAGCATAGCAAAGAGGCCAATCATTCATATTACAAGAAGAAATTCCCTTAAATACACAATCTAGAAAAAAAAAAAATTCAAGTCTTCTCCAGTCTTACCGTGTTGGCAGAAACTAGGTTTCCCTTTGGAATGCCTCCAACAGTTCTCATTACATTGTCCACTACTCAGAAATAATATCTGGCTCTCCCATTTCTTGGGACTGCCTAGAAGCCTTCCAATATCCATTTAGGTTTGCTTCATGCTCTACCTCCCAGTAAAACATCCCTTTTAACTACTAAGAAAATTGCTGTTGGGAGCGCTGCTGTGCCTGTTACTATGTGAACTTGTGGTCACAGACCCTTAGACTCAGATGACTACTATACATAGAATATCCCTGGGCATTGTGATATAACCTGTAGGCCCAGCACTAAGAAGGCAGTTGTGGGATACTCAGGACTTCAAGGCTAGCCTCAGCTACATAGCAAACTTGAGGCCAGCCTCAGCATTCTTATGAATCCTTGTTTAAAAAAATTAAATAGAAACAAACAATCGCTTTTCCAAACTGCTTTCCAAAGTGCCTATACCATTTTACATTCCCAATAGAGATATATGAGGTCTCTAATTAGTCTATACCCTTGTCAATACTTAGATTTAAAAAAAAATCGTATATAGTAGGAATGAAATATCACTGTGGTTTTCTCTAATTAGCTAATAGTAATGGGTAGTTTTTCAGTGCTTATTTATGCAGAAGTTATAAGACAGATCACTTCTATACATATTCTGTCTATATTGTATAATTCTAGTGTCAATTTAGATGCAGAATTGGGGCCAATGAAATGGTTCTTTGGGTAAAAGTGCCTGCCACTAAGCCTAATGACCTTAGTTTACTCCCCAGGACCCATAAGGTAGAAGAATAGAACTCTCCCTCTCTCTCTCTCTCTCTCTCTCTCTCTCTCACACACACACACACACACACACACACACACACAGAGAGAGAGAGAGAGAGGGAGAGAGAGAGAGAGAGAGAGAGAGAAAGAGAGAGAGAAAGAGAGAGAGAGAATGAAACAGATACACATGAATTTAGAGAATCCATTTCCAGCTTAGCACAAACTCAGCCTATGGAATAGCACATAGACCTCTGGAGAATAACCATACGTTACATATTCTGACACTATTTTACTCCATGGTGCACTTTGTTTTTACCAAATGAGTTTGTTTTACCACAGTTAATAGCTTATACAGAGATGACCAGTTTAAACCCCCCTTTTCTCCTTTTTACAGCTAAACAATAGAGGTATTTCTGTATGAACTAAGAAGCTATCTGTTTTAATTAGCCAGGAAATCTACTATAAATGCAGACATTTTGTGAGGATAGACCTCAAAATTTCTTAGTTTCTGTAAAATCAGACTGCTGAGAAAAAACAGTAGAACTTACAGTCTTGGAGGTGGCTGCTCTTCCCCTATGGCTCTCGATTTTGAAGTTGAGCCTCAGATGTAATAGCAGACTCTGTCCTCTCCTGAGGCTCATAGGAGTGAATTTTATCCCTCTGCCTCAGCTCACATCTGCCCTCCTGTTTCTGTGTGAGTTGAGGGCTTAGCCAAGTTGGAAGGCTTTCTCTCTGGTAATTCTTCCTCTGTGCACCCTAAGCTGAAGATGGAGGCAAACTTGAAAATAAAACAAAAAGTAGTAAAAGCTCTTGAATTCTCAACCAATACTGGTGGTAACTAACCAATACTGGTGGTAACTAACCAATACTGGTGGTAACTAACCAATACTGGTGGTAACTAACCAATACTGGTGGTAACTAACCAATACTGGTGGTAACTGGAGCAGAAACATCTATGTCCTTGTATAGATGAACTTGTGACATATCTGTTTCCTACTGTTTCCCAGAACTAACACATGCCTGGTTTGATATTTTACCCTTTACCAGTCACCCATTCCTTCACTCCTTTGTCTCTTGTAGTTGTTGTTACATATTTGATTGTTTAGGGTGTTTCTGTGTTCATGTATATGGTATATGTGTCAGTTTGCTTGCCTGTGCATAAAGGAAGGTCAGTGTTGTCTTCTTGGATTATCATGTATCATATTGTTTGAAACAGAGTCTCTCTTGTTAAACTTGGAGTTGGCCATTTTGACTACACTGCTGGCCAGAAGCCCCTGGGCTCCACCCACCTCCACGACCTCAGCACCGAGGTTACAGACATGTGCCACCGTATCTTCTTAGAGATCGAGGCTCAGGTTCTCATACTTGCACAGCAAGCATGTTGCCCACCAAGCCACCTTCCGAGTCCTGCTTGTTTTTCTCCTGCATGCTTCTACCATTTGATTGGTATCACACCACAGATCAATGTTCTCTGGGAGCTAAATTGTGGTACCCTATTCTCACCTTCCAGCATATGGAACAGATGTTAACTAAATATGGTAGCAGACTCCCCCGCAGTGTTGAAAAAATGTAATCATCTTCAGAGGGAGATCACAGAATAAAAAGCACTTGAAATCACTGTTAGTTGATGGAAAACATTAACATGTTGAGGAAAATCAGATACGGGAATTTCCATGACTTCTGTGTTATAATGACAAAACTTTCTACTCATGAATTATGCATAAAATTATATTACTGTTTCTTTAAATAGTCCTCATTTGCACTCTTTCTATATTTTCAGCAATGTTGCCAGGAATATTCTTGCATATACAACATACTTTGCATATGGATGGTCTAACTTTGGGATATAGTAATAAAACAGAATCTTTGGGGGCAAAAAACAAAACTACAGGGGCTAGTAATATATCTCAATTGGTACAATACTTTACATGCAAACATGAAGGCCTGAGTTAAATCCTCAGAAGCTATGGAATAAAGCCAGATATGGTAGCTTGTGCTGTAATCCCAGCCTGGGGACAGACAGAGGAGAATCCCTGCGGATCACTGGCCATCAAACCTACACTAATCAGGGAGTTATAAAATCAAGTTAGAGACTGTCTCAAGAGGTAAAATGTATGTTTTCTCGTGAATGATACCCAAAGTTGACTTCCAGCCTCAACATAGATACAAAATCACACATACATATATGAGAGGAAGGGAAGAACATGCACATATACAAAGAGAATATTACTACAAATAAATTGCTTCCTTGGGGGTTTCCTAATTTTAGCTCCCACATAGCAATGTAAAGGAGTCACTCCCTATTCATATTAACAGCACTATCAAAATATGTCCATCTGATGTGTAAATTTATATCTTTTTATCCCTTCCAAAAAATCGATCATTTCATCAGGAATCGTTGCATCTGTCACTTGTCCAATTGTGCTGGTTCAGGAAAACAGCGACTTGTAGTTTCATCAAGATCTTTGACTTCACAAGCTCTGGGCAGTTAGTTTTCTAGTACACAGCATACTTTCCCTCTTGTTGAGCACATTCTAAATCCAATTCAAGGACTGTTGGTTACTGCCAAGGTATGTGTACCACTACTGCTGCTTAATATTAGATGAAGATGTCCAAAATGTAAGCTAGAGAAAGAGAAAATGCACCTTCAACAAATGATGCTGGGGAAACTGGGTGTCAACACGGAGAAGAATGAAATCAGACCCACATCTGTTGCCTTGCACAAAAATTAATAGATCAGAGATCGAAGTGCGAAACCTGAAACACTCAAACTGCAGGAAAACAATGCAGGCTGACTTTTTAGTTGTTTGTTTGTTGTTGTTGTTTTTGCCAACAATCTTGGTTCTGCATTCTATTCCATTGGTTTATATTTCTGGTTTTGAATCAATGCTGGTCTGATTTTTGTTCTGATGGCTCTGTAGAATAATTCAGTCAATGTTCTAGTACTTAACACTGTTCCCTTTGGTTCAGAGCCTGCCCCCCACTTGTGTGTGCGCGTGCGTGTGTGTGCGCACAAGCGCGCACATGTGATCATGCTTCTAAAAGATTTATAGGATTATTTTTCCTACATCTGTGAAAAATGTCAATAGAATTTTGATAGGGATTATGTTGAGTTTGTAGATTGCTTTGAGTAAGACAGATTCCTTAAAAAATATTAATTCATTGATCCATGAACATGAGCAGTCTTTAATCTTCTAGCATCTTCTCTCCTTGGTTATATTTCTTGTTAGAATTTCTTTTATTCAGGCAATCATAAATAGGAATATTTTCCTGATTACTTTCTCAGCAGGCACATCATTGATATACAGAAAAATGCTGCTGTTTTTTTTTTGTTGTTGTTGTTTTGTTTTGTTTTGTTTTGTTTTGTTTTGTTTTGAATGTTAACCTGGTACTTTCAGTTTACCAGGTCTGAGAATTTCCTTGTGGGGTCTACCGGACCTAGCACTAAGATGCTCACAACAACATCTGTAATGTATTTGACTTCTTCCTTCTTATGTGCACCCAATTTTATTTCTCTAGCTTTGTTTTTCTAGCTAAGAGTTCGAGCATTATGTTGGTTAATAGTGGTGAAAAAAATCATTATTACATTCCTAATTTTAGAGGAAATGATTTCTTTTCTTTGGTATTTAGTAAAATGTTGGCCATAGGTTTGTTGTATATGATCTTAATTATGTTATTCCTCCTATTATAAGTTTCTTTGGGGTAAATCATACATGAATAGGTACTGAATTCTTTTAAAGAAATTTCCTGCAGTCACTGATACAATGATCATGCTACTTTTTCTTTGATTCTATTTATATACTTTATTTTTTACTCATGTGCATTAATTTGAACTGTCCTTCCATGCCTGGAATAAAACCTGTTTATGCAGCTCTGACTAGCCTAGAACTCACTATGAAGACCAGGCTGGCCTTCAACTTGTAATGATCCTCCTGCCTCAATAACTTGAATGCTGAAATTAAAGTCTTGTGCCAGGTACATCATCTTTATAAAGTATTGTTAAAATAAGTTAGTGTTTTATTAAGGTATTTTTCTGGCTTATTTTCATCAAAGAAATTTGTATTGGATTTTATATAAGATTAATAATGGCATTTTAGAATAAATTTCAGGCATTTCTTGCCTTTATTTTTATATAAAGTTTGAGGATCTTCAAAGACCTAGCAAGATTCAGAATTAAAGCCAATCAGTCGTGGAATTTTCTATGTTGTAATGATTTATTGCTGTTTTAATTTCATTTTTATTGCAGATTTTAGGTTGTTTATATCCTGGTTAAATTTTGCTAGGTCATGTGTATTTAGAAATTTATCCATTTTCTCCAGTTTTTTGATTTTCAAAAAACTTCCTCGTGATTTATCACATTTCAATGGTAACAGTCCTATCTCCACTTTATGTCTAATTTTATTAATTCAGATCCCCTCCCCTTAGGTTAGTTCAGTTAAGGGTTTGCCAATCTTGTTTACCTTTAACACTTGGTAGTATCCTCTGCATTGTTTTACAGTTTCCATTACATTCATTTCCACCATGATCTTTATTATTGCTTTACAACTTCTTGAAGTGGAAACTTCTGGTTTCTTTGGAAAGTCAGCTATGTCAAAGGATGTTTTGTTGGGCACACAGGTGATAGGAAAGGATGTTTTGCTATATCAGTCATGTGAAAGGATGCATGATGTTTAGAGGGAATATAAACATGACCCCACAGACAGCGGGAGCTCAAGCATTGGTTTGCATTGCCCTGCCTTGCTAGGTTTGCTGACGACAGGCATGTATTGGTTTGCCTTGCATTGCATTGCTAAGCTTCACTTGTGGTGACATCACTGAAAGAAATGCCCTAAAGAACTTCTCCTGAGGTTCCTGGGGCTTCTTGCCACTTCCGCAGGCAGGCCAGCTGGCATCACAGTTTCTTCTGGATTGAACTGCAGCTGCTGGTTCCTGTGTGGTGTCTGCAAAGTGGACTGGACTGCAGCTGCTGATTCATGTTTGGTGTTTGCTAGTGGACTGGAGTAAGAACAATGAAGATTGGAATCACCCCAAAGAACTATTTCTACACTTGATCTTAGCCAAAAGGCTGAGAAGCGATAAGAACTATTTCTAAACAGGTCCATTTCCCCTGTATCCTAATAACTTTTCTTTTCTACTACTTCTGGTGGGTGGTGGGCTAGAGAGGAGGTTGAATCCTTTTAAAGTAGGTTAAGAAAAATATATGCCTACATCTACTAATTTGGGGCTTGGCTATGAATTTGAAGTGTATCACTGGGTTGCAGAATATCTTTTTAGCTGTTTTTAATGTAGATGCTTGAAGCTATAAACTTTAGAATTGCCTCTGTTGTGTTGCGGCTTCTGGTTGTCTTTTAATTTTCATTTGATTTTTATTTCAGTTTCTTCCTGATTCCTTTCATGAATCACTGACTGTTCCAAAGTGTGTGTTCAATACAAAGCATGTTTGTGTAACTTCTTGCTATATGGCCTAAAATATAATGTGTTTTTGGAGATTAGTTTGTGGAGGAGAATGTATGTTCTAGAAATGTTGGATGGACTATTATGTGGATGTCCATTATGTCTGTCTCAGATATGATGCAGCTTAACTATGAAATGTATTGATTTTTTCCTTTGCAATATCTATCTATTGAAGACAGTGATGTATTAAAGTCACCCACTATTCCCGACTTACCTGTCTCTTTATGTCTAGTACAGTTTATTTTATGAGGCTGGCTTTGCCAACATGTGATATACAAACATTTACAATAATTATATTGTCTTGATTGATTGTTGCTTTCTCTAACATGCAATGAACTTCTTCATTTCTGATTATTTTCTTGTTCGAATATTGGAACTGCTATCACTGCTCGCTTTGAGGTTCCATTCACTTGAAACATCATTTTCTGTCCTTTCACTATGTTTGTACATCTCTGACACTAAGTGAGTTTCTTGAAGCCAGCAAACAGCTGGATATTGTTTTCTAAGCCATAGAGGCTCTATCCTTTTAAATAGCATAGTTAGACTTTTTAGAATTTTTATTGGAAGGTAATTAAAGTTTTGCCTTCTAAATCTTAAATGGTTCACTGGATTAATGCTCTCATTTATCTATTTTAATATTGAAATTATTTCATCACTGTGATGACTGCATATATCTTTCTTCTTCCATGTATAGTACTTCTTTATGTATCTTCTCCAATGCTGGCTTGTTATGAATTGCTTTAGCTTAATGCTTATCATTGGAAGCCTTCATTTCTCCTTGTTTAAAATGGTAACTTTGTCAATATGGTAATTTTATCATCTCTTTGGGGAGTTTGATATATATATATATCAGTATATGCTCGCCTATTAAGATTTTTGTGGATGTTCTTGTTCTTAAAACTGAGTAGTATTTCACTGTGTAAATTAATCATATTTTCTATATCCATCCTTATGTCATGGGACATCTGAGTTGTTTCCAGCTTCTGGCTATCACAAATAAGGCTGCTATGAACGTAGTGGAACATGTACGTACCCTTGTGGCATGGTGGGGCATCTTTTGGTATATTCCCAAGAGTGGTATAGCTGGATCTTCAGGTAGATCTACTTCCAATTTTCTGAGGAACCTCCAAATTGATTTACAGAGTGGCTGTACCAGTTTTCAATCCCACCAGCAATGGAGGAGTGTTCCTCTTTTTCCACATCCTGTTCAACATGTGTTGTCACCTGAGGATTTGATCTTAGCAATACTGATTGGTGTAAGATGGAATCTCAGGGTCATTTTGACTTACATTTCTCTGATCATGAAGGACTTTGAACATTTCTTTAGGTGCTTCTCAGCCATTCGAGATTCCTTAGTTGTGAATTCTTGGTTTAGTTCTATACCCCATTTTTTGATTCGGTTGTTTTGTTTTTTGGTGATTAACTTCTTGAGTTCTTTCTATATTTTGGATATTAGCTCTCTATCGGATGTGGAGTTAGTGAAGATTTTTTCCCCAATCTGTAAGTTGCTGATTTGTCTTATTGACTATGTCCTTTGCCTTACAGAAGCTTTCCAGTTTCATGAAGTCCCATTTATCAATATTTTGATCCATTCCATGAGCCACTGGAGTTCTGTTTAGAAAATTTCCCCCTGTGCCAATGAGTTCAAGGCTCTTTCCCAATTTCTCTTCTATTAGATTCAATGTATCTGGTTTTATGTTGAGATCCTTGATCCATTTGGACTTGAACTCTGTACAAAGTGACAATTATGGGTCTATTTTCATTCTTCTACATACATACAGCCAGTTAAACCAGCACCATTTATTGAAGATGTTTTCTTTTCTCCATTGTATATTTTTGGCGTTTTGTCAAAGATCGAGTGATGGTAAGTGTGTGGTTTTATTTCTGGGTCTTCAATTCTATTCCATTGATCAATGTGTCTGTCTCTATACCAATGCCATGCAGTTTTTATTACTATTGCTCTGTAGTAAAGCTTGATGTCAGGGATGGTGATTACCTAAGCTGTTCTTTTATTGTTAAGAATTATTTTCACTATTTTGTTTCTTTTTTTCCCTTTCCAGATGAATTTGAGAATTGCTCTTTCCATGTCTTTGAAGAGTTGTGTTGGGATTTTGATGGGAATTGCATTGAATCTATAGATTGCCATTGGTAGGATGGCCATTTTTACAATGTTAATTCTGCTAATCCATGAGCATGGGAGATCCATTTTTGTGAGACCTTTGATTTCTTCCTTGAGAGACTTGAACTTATTGTCATACAGGTATTTCACTTGTTTAGTTAGAGTTACCCCAAGATATTTTATATTATTTGTGGCTATTGTGAAGGGAGTTATTTCTTTAATTTCTTTATCAGCCTGTTTATCATGTGAGTTAATTTTATATCCAGCCACTTTGCTGAAGTCATTTATCAGCTAAAGAAGTTCTCTGGTATAATTTTTGGGGTCTCTTAGGTATATTATCATATTATCTGCAAATAGTGATACCTTTATTTCTTTAACAATTTGTATCCTCTTGATCTCTTTTTGTTGTCTTATTGTTCTAGCTAGCACTTCCATTACCATATTGAATAGATATGGGGAGAGTGGGCATCTTTGTCTTGTCCCTGATTTCAGTAGGATTGATTCAAGTATGTCTCCATTTAATTTTATATAGGCTATTGGTTTGCATTAAATTGCTTTTATTATGTTTAAGTATGGGCCTTAAATTCCTGATCTCTCCAATACTTTACATCCAACACTCAGGAGACTGGAGGCCCAAGGGAATTTAGAGGTCGGGTGGGGTCGGGGTGTGGAGACATCCAAGTGGGGACAGTAGGGGGAGTAGATATGGGATATGGAACAGTCAGAGGGTGGATGGGGGGAATAAAATATGGAGTGTAAAAAATAAAATTAACAAAAAGAGATTTTTGTGGAGATGTCTGCTTCTATTTTGATAGGTTTTCCTTTGTAAGTAACTTAGCATTTCTCTTTTGTAGCTTTTGGGATTCTTTCTTGCCTGGTTTCCATAGCCTGGGATTATAAATGCTTCTTAGAATTGAACATTCACTCAGGCTAGAGAGATTGCTCAGTGGTTAAGAGCACTGACTGCTCTTCCAGAGGTCCTGAGTTCAAATCCCAGTAACCATATGGTGGCTCACAACCATCCGTAATGAAATCTGATGTCCTCTTCTGGAGTGTCTGAAGAGAGCTACAGTGTGCTTACATGTAATAAATAAATCTTAAAAAAAAAAAAAAAAAAAAAAAAAAAAAAAAAAAAAAAAAAAAAAAAAAAAAAAACAAAAAAAAAAAACAAAAAAACATTCGCTTACTTAGATGGGAAGTTAAATGGTTTAGTTTCACTGAATCAATTTTTCATTGAAGTGTCGTTCTCTGCTTTTAAGTCTGTATTTCAGTTTCTTCTTTTAAATGAAAAATTAGGTATGCACCACATTCCACAGGCCTTAAATGCTATTGTCTTAGTTAGGGTTTTACTGCTATGAACAGACACCATGACCAAGGCAAGGCTTATAAAAACAACATTTAATTGGGGCTGGCTTACAGGTTCAGAGGTTCAGTCCATTATCATCAAGGTGGGAGCATGGCAGCATCCAGGCAGGCATGGTGCAGGAGGAGCTGAGAGTTCTATGTCTTCATCCAAAGGCTGCTAGTGGAAGACTGACTTTGAGGCAACTAGGGTGAGGATCTTATGCCCACATCCACAGTGACACACCTACTCCAACCAGCTCACACCTATTCTAACAATGCCACACCTCCAAATGGTGCCACTCCCTGGTCCAAGAATATACAAACCATCACAGCTATGGTCAAGATTACTTTCTCACTATTGCTGAGTATAATCAATCCTCAACAATCTCCAATAGTCTTTATTCTGCCTGGTCTAGTCAACGAATGCTGTTTGGTTTTAATATTATATATTGGGATTTTATTCATATAGTTGTCTTTTCTCCATGATCTCTCTTTGCTGATGTTTTTCATTCTAAGTTGTTGAGTTTCTCATTCAGGTTCTTAAGCTTCTTGCCCGAGTCTTAAAGTGACATCTTTACTTTACTCATAGGCTTATCAGAATTGTCTTTGAGTTCACTGGTCATTTCTAAAAGTATACTTTTAAATTCTTTTGCATTCTAACCATATCAATATCTTTGGATTCAATTGCTAAAAGTTAAACATTTTATAGGTATCATGTTATCTGGATTTTCATATTTCTTGAGTTTGTATGTTAGATTTTCATGCATCTGTTAGGTTAGCTGCTTCTGTAGTTCTATATGATGGTCTTCCTATAGAATAGTCTAAAGATTTTATTTTACCACAGCAGTTATAGTATTATTTAGTAAAATGAGTTAGTCTTTCCATATAACATTTTAGTTTTGAATTCTTAGAAGAAACATTCTACTCATGGAGTAATAATAACAATAATAATAAGGCATCAGGATAGAGAATTTACATAAAAAGTCCCAGCCCCCAACATGCTTCATAATGACATAATGACATTCTGCCTTGCTTTAGAAGCAATCAAGCAAACAAAACCCTTTCAGAGTTTCATCTAGTAGTTTTGTGTTTTTATTTTCCAAGATTACATTATTTTTGTTCCATTTGAATTTTTGGTTGTACATTATAAGACAGGAATACAACAGTCTGGCTTGTTGTACTAGTAGAAGACTGTAATTCAAGAACTCAGGGTTATAAGGCAGGAGAATTATTTCCAGGACAGTAGAGCTACACAGAGAAACCCTGTCTCAAAAAAAAAAAACAAACAAAAAAGAAAGGCAGGAGAATTATGAGTTTGACCCTGGGCTACACAGTGAGTTCCGGGTCTTCCTAGGCAACATGGTGAGAGACCCTATTTCAAAACACCAAAACAAAACAAATGAACAGGAAAGTATGCAACATATTTTTTTGTGTACAGATGACTAACTGATGAATACATATAATTTATTAATGAATATCTACTTTTCCCACACTAGTTTCCAGCCTCACATTTAATAAATATTCTTTTTTTTTCTCCTGGTTATCAACCTGCATAGTCAAGTATTCTTTCCACACTCTCTAAATCAATACTTTTAAGTTTTAATATTTCAGTAGGGCCATCTTCTTCTCCTCATGCTACTTGGAAGGAATTATCCTGATTATCAATTACTGCTTCAAATAACCAACAAAGGCATGTTTCCTGACGCTCAAGTTCACCTAGGAAATACCCCATCCGCTTCCTATATTCTTCACCCATTTCCCTTCTTTTCATGCAACAACTTTAATTTCTTGAAAGATTAATTATACTTTCATTAATCTAAAAGATAATGGAGATTATTATTAAATTAAATAAGATTGCTGTTTCATTTTTTTGTAAGCCATTCTTGCCTCGATGAGTTTTAGATACTTAAATATTTGCCCCCCCTTTAAATTCTTTAGTTTCCTTCTTTGCGTGCCTGCTTCATTAAAAACCCAGCGTCCTTCTGTCTCCTCAGAGAAAGATACTAAGTCGCATTTCTATATCCAGATCTGTATTTGATACAAAGGTTTTGTGTGTAAAATATTTCACATTATTTATGTTTAGAAATATGTATGCAAAGAAAATTAACTCCTATGATCAATTACTATTACTTGTTCTGTTCTAAGTAAGCACAAATAAACCTTCTGTATGGTAAATGGGAAACGCATAATAGATAAATGGGTGAATAATTGAACACAGATTCTAAATTTCTACTAACAGAAAAAAAAATGTACCATTCAAATTCTATAATGATCCAACTACATCTGGGCACCCAAGCGTACTCTGGGCATCACAATTCAGAGTCCAGGCTGAGTTTAACTGAATCCAATTTGGAGACTGAATGATGAATGGTACACAACTCAGATGCTAGGTAGAGATCCTGGGGGAACTTACTGCATCTAGCTATCAGAAGATGGGAGTAAGGAGACACGGTGGTTTTCACAGCAGGCACACATCCTGGCAGTGGTGGGGGGCTGGGAAAGAGGACACCGCAAGGTCCAGTTGAGAGGATGGAAGCAATCTGGTTACAAAGTTATAATGAACAGGTTTCAAGAAGCTTTTCAGAGGGCTGGAGAGATGGCTCAGCAGTTAAGAGTACTGACTGCTCTTCCAGAGGTCCTGAGTTCAATTCCCAGCAACCACATGGTGGCTCACAACTATCTGTAATGAGAACTGATGCCCTCTTCTGGTGTGTATCTGAAGACAGCTACAGTGTACTCATATAAATTAAAATGGATTTAAAAAAAAAGTTTTTCAGAGTTGGGACTGTGCCAATAACGAAACAAGGGGCAGGCTCTTAGTGGATGGCAGCTTTCCTTTCACTAATCACTGTGAACTTTAATTTTTCTCATCTATGCAACATAGATAATCAATATGCACTTATCTTTCCAGAAATGTATGAATATTAAGAAGGATAAATATACTAGGTGCACACACACTATTTGATAAGTGCTAGGCATTCAAGCATTCCGAACTAAGCTGCCCTTTTGGTGAATGTTGTCATTTCTCTTTGAAACAAAGTAACTTTTTCTTTCTGGTTTTAATTATTTTTCTCTCTCTAAAAATTGGTCACGTGGCATTTTACTCTAACCTGGTCCTATTACTGCTGGATTCTTACAGGCTCTATACTCCATCCTTTATCAGATCCCTCTTCCCCTGGTTATCTGACTCCCATTCAATCACTGAAATGCCCATTCTAGTCATGTGACTCTTCTGAGCATGCCCAACCCGTGGCTCTTGCAACCAAGGACGGCTTTAAATTACCCCAAATTACTTAAAACATTATGAGATGCTTTGTAATTTCTTTTTTTGTACCCCACTTGTATAGTTCTCAAGTGTGAAGTTGGCAAATGTTGGAATATTAAATGGTCTGATGCTTCTACAAATTTTAAGCTTTCCTTCTGGTTGCCACCATTAACGTATCTGTGTCTGGCCATGATGACGACTTTATCCCAGCCTGCAGTAACACACTCCGAGTGTTTCTTCCAGTCTCTGTCCACTATTAAACTCTTCTATCAAGCTTCCCAATACATGTTTCCTCTTCTCAAAGCTCAGGACTTGCAATGTGAAAGTAATGAAACATTGGCACTTGATACAAAGAAAACCCGTAAGATAGCTCTTTAATTTTAATACTTTGCTTTCACTATTCTCTGTCCTATATAATGTGTGCCTTTACTCAGATACCCCGAACTTCTGGGTGGTATATGTGTTCTCTGCTGTTATAAATGGATGCTTTCTCTGTGTAGATACTACTCTAAGGTCTAATACCGCAAGCATCTTTTAGGATTGGGGATATAGCTCATGGGGACTAAGACTCTTTATTCAATCTAGAGTAGCCACACAAGACAAGACACTTCTTCTGAGCCTTCCTTACCACAGGAGGAAGAGATCTCAGTTTGTCATATCTTACCATCTAAATCATTCCTTGGAACTCCATTCCTTGTTCTGTGGTCGTGTCCAGCACATAATAATGGTGAGCAGGGCCGGGCGTTGTGGCGCAGGCCTTTAATCCCAGCACTCAGGAGGCAGAGGCAGCCAGATTTCTGAGTTTGAAGCCAGCCTGGTCTACAAAGTGTGTTCCAGGATAGCCAGGGCTATACAGAGAAACCCTGTCTCAAAAAAACCAAACAAAACAAAACAAAATAAATAATGGTGAGCAGAACTTTCTGCCATGATGGACCTGCCCTCTGTGCTATTCAAAAGGACAGCTACTAGCCACACGCAGTTATAAGTACCTAAACTGTTGGTGGCTACACTTTCAACATTGGTCTTGAAGGAGAATAAATTTGTCTTCTGCTGTACAATATTTACTAAGAAATAACTATTCCTGATATTACCTAAACATTATGTGCATAGTATCTTCAGACACTTTTATCATCCTCTTTCTTAAGATAGTTGTTTGTTTGTTTGGTTGGTTGGTTTTGGTTTTTCCGAGACAGGGTTTCTCTGTATAGCCCTGGCTGTCCTGGAACTCACTCTGTAGACCAGGCTGGCCTCGAACTCAGAAATCCGCCTGCCTCTGCCTCCCAAGTACTAGGATTAAAGGTGTGCGCCACCACTGCCCGGCATAAGATAGTTGTTTTATCATCTTCAAATGACTGGCATATTTCCATGTTCTTAGTAATCACACTGAATGAACCAAATATTTTCCTTGGTATATGAGGTGATCATCTAGACTTGTGCATGATGTGTTTCTAAAAAATTCAATATAGTCAAGTGAAGCCATAAAATGAAATGAAATGTATACATCCAAGGGAATATTATAAAATATAAAAAGTACTGATTCATGGCATATAGATGAATCTCAAAACATTATGCTAAGTTAAAGAAGCCAGTCAAAAGAACATATTACTATGTAATTCTTTTTATTTATACTTATTTATGTCTAAGAGTATTTTGCCTGCATGTATGTATGTGTACCACTTGTGTGCCTGGGGCCAGAGGAGGCTAGAAGAAGGTACTGGAACCTCTGAAACTGGTGTTCTAGGTGGGTGTGAGCTGCTGGGTGGATGTTGGGAACCAGACCTGGGTCCTAAGCAAGGGCAGCAAGTACATTTAACTACTAAAGCATCTCTCCAGCTCTCCTGGGATTCTATTAATAGGAAGCATCTTAAATAAACCAATATAGACAAGCACATTTAGTAGCTGCCTGGGATTTGGAGGGCTGGGAGGAGGGGAGAGGGGAGGAGTGTGTCAGCTATCAAGAGTTAGAAAATCTTACAAATCCATGTGAAAATAATAAAACATGTAGCTTTCAAATGGATGGACTGCATGATATGCAAATTATATTTCAATAATACAGGTTTTTTTATAAAAGATTTATTTTATTTATATGAGTAGACTGTAGCTGTTTCCAGACACACCAGAAGAGGGCATCAGCTCCCTTTACAGATGGTTGTGAGCCACCATGTGGCTGTTGGGAATTGAACTCAGGACCTTTGAATGAACAGTCAGTGCTCTTAAACTGCTGAGCCATCTCTCCAGCCCACCAATAATAGGGTTTTTTTTTTTAAGTGTAGTTATAGTTTTATGGTTATAAAGGATCCTTAATATAGATAATAAAATTGCTAAGATATGCATTTACACAAACACATGCACACACACACACACACACACACACACCACTTTTCTTTATCTTATTATTTGAGACAGGTTCCCATACCAGCTCAGGCTGGTCTTGAACTTCCGATGATCCCCTAACACACTAACCTGAGTGTATCTATCACTATATCAGGATAAGGTTCCCTCTTCCTCCTCCCCCCTCCCTCCCTCCTTGCCTCCTTCCCCCTTTCTCTTCCTTCCTTCCCTTTTTCCAAGATAACAACTCATAAAACCCAGATGAACTTCCTATGTAGCCGGGGATAACCTTGCCAGTCTGATCATCTGTTCCCAAGCTGAGAATGCAGGTGTGTGGCTAGGTGAGGACTCTCTATCAACTGAGTGACATTATCTGCCCTTCTTGACAAACATATCTCAATATATTCCATTGTGAAGTATAACAAAATTATATGTTTTAAGATCATTTTAGGGATACACAGACGAGAAGACTTCCTGGGACCAACAATGCACACGCCATTCAGAGCTGTGGCCGGGGCAGAGTAGCCTACACCAGCTTTCCCCACTAAGGAACCTCCGCACACTTTGAGGGGGTACATCTTGAAAATTATACTAGGAAATAAAAAAAAACAGTAAATAAAAACAAACACTGCAAGTTGAAGCACTTCCTGCTAGCAGGCTATCACGTGATGACAGCTCAGAATTTTCGTCGCCGAATACAAGAACATTTGAATGGTGTGTCAACTTGAATTCTGCGTCTGTAATTACATTTAGCACGCATTATTTTTTAAGAGTAAAAGCATTCTAAAGCCAAGATCTCACCTCTAGTTGATGTGAGGTTTGAAGTTCACCTGCTGGATCAGGTTAACAATAGAAACATCCCCAAATTTGCAAGGAGGTGCCTTGATTCTTTGATGCCAAAAGAACACTTCTCTCGGTTGAATGAGTAAAAAAAAAAAAAAAGAAAAAAAAGGGAAAGCCACTTGTCTGTGCTGAGCACCCCACTTCTGCCGATGTCTCCCCTTCCACTCTAGCACCATGCTCAGGGTGGAATTTATTTTTTATGTCCTGTATGGTGACTTTTCCCACGTTATTCCCCGTCACCAACTATTCTCTTCCTAGAAAACACGCGTGATATACAAGTCAACACTGAAGGTTGCTGAGGGCAATTTTCCATCACTATCCTTGATCCAGCCAGCTGTAGAGAGTTGAATGCAGCCATTGGTGCGTCTGGATTACATGTGGCTTTCCCATCTTCTACTTACTTGGAAGCAGCCACCTCTGGCTGCTAAGGATGATAAAGGGCAACTCAAAGGGCTCAGTGAGTAAAGATTATGCAGACACTAGTTCTCCCACTGAGCTAACTGAACTAACACTCCAACCTAGCCTCTGCCAAGGAAAGCAGTTACATCCATCTTGGTGCATGTTTACAGGAAGGTTCCGTATGAGCTGGGACTAGGTCGCTCTATCTCCCGCTAAAACTGAGCATTTGAACAGCAGCCTACCACCACACTAAAGAAGGCATGATTGCAGAAAATATGGGAAACATGAGATGCGTCCAGCTGAGGTGGAAAGAGCAGGGTGTCTATCCTGGTCAGGGTGGAGAAAACTGTATACATGTGTGATATGGGCACATCTCTTTGCCATTAAACACAGGCCTGATAGATACTCATTTTCATTGAAAGTGGGTAGCTGTTAACTCCTAGGTAGTTATATAACCACACATTCTTCTTGAATGACTCACAAACACTTAAAATGGATATGCTGTTATTACATGGGATATAAACCTGATCATTTACTTCATTCAAAATATACATTTGGGGGCTGGAGAGATGGCATAACAGTTAAGAACATTTACTGTTCTTCCATAGGACCTGGGTTGGGTTTTCAGCACCTACATGGTGGCTTACAACTGTCTATAATTCCAGTTCTAGGGGATCCAACCTCTCCTCTGGTCTTGGTGGGTGTTTGAATGCTTATGGTACACATGACTAAAGCAGGTAAAGACATACACACAAAACAAATATTTAAGGATGGAGGGTTCTATTGTGTTATTAAGAGAGTTGTAAATTCCTACAAAGTCTCTAAGACTGCAGGAATATGTCACTGTGCCCAGCATACAAAGTAGTTTTACCTGGGCATGTTGGCAAATGCCCATAAACCATCCACTCTAGAGGTGAAGGCAGGAGAGTCATGGGTCCAATGTGTCAGTATAGGTTACCTAGCAAGACCTGTCTCAAAAAGGCATAAAATATTCTTAAAATATTCAAGAGTAAAGTGGAATAAAAACGGTACTCTTGTGTGATTTCTTTGTGGCACAAAAAGGAATCTTATTTTTCAATTAAAGTAAAATATAATCTCCCTGACTCCCCTCATTTCAACTGCACAACTCTCACCCTGGACTGCTATCCCTATAACTTGGCCTCTCTATGCTCACAACAGATATGTCCTCTCACCAACCTGAGAAATAAGTTAACACAGAGATAACCCCTGGCTCCTGACAGCCTTTTCCACAGCCACTCACTTCTCTTGGGCCAAGTTTGTTATCCCTAGTTTTTCTCTTTACTGTATTTAAAGAGTTTTCATGACTATTTCTACTGTTATTTTCTCTCTTAAAAATGGTATCTGGTTCGAACTCTTCTAGATTTCTGATGGTTAGGGTGTGTGTGTATGTGTGTGTGTGTGTGTGTGTACCCTCAGAACCACAAGATGTCCAAATATTTGATCAAACATTAGTTCTATCAAAGGTGTTTTGGTTGAGATCAGCATTTAAATCAGTTGACTGAATAACATGGATCATGTAAGAGGACCATAGGCAACCCATCAAAGGCCTGAGCATAACAAAAAGCCTATGTTCCTTGGACTGAGAGAAAATTCTCCTGCTCTTCATGGCTCTCTACAGCAATGTTCAGCTCTCAGACTTAATCTGGAATGCCTGCTTTACAGGAATTTGACTCACACCACACTCCATAGTTTTGGGGAGGTGGTGTTTGTGTATGTGCACGTACATGGGCTATCTCTTGAAAACCTTGATTAATAGTCTCTGTCTACTCTAACTCTTAATACCATTTTCTAGACAATTTTTATTATATCAACAAATTCTATGAGATTATCTAAATCTTTCTATCAAAATGGATATGTATATATTATAGACACATACATATCTTTAGTTGCTGTTACACATGTATTACATAACAATATATAAAAAGAGACTATGAATTTGAAAGAGAGCAAGGCATGGGTTGCCTGGGAGGGTTTGGAAGAAAGAAAGGAAAGGGGGAGATGATGTAATTTTAATCTCAAAAAATAAATGGTATTTAAAAATTGATATTTATCTATACTGCCTATATTTCCTCAGCACACATTTCTCACCAGCTGGGGCATTCAGTACTAGAACAACACACCTGCTTATTTGCTTCAAAAGAAATAACAAAGATGGCTGATAATGCAAAATATAACTACTGAAGTTTCCTTAAGATTGAATGTATGTATATGTATGTACATATTTATGTATGTATATGTACATATATATGTACATATAATGCACGTACATATTAAATAAATATATTTATATCTCACCTAAAACCTAACATACATTTTAATGTGTTTGTTTTTATTTAAACAAATCACACTTTGTATTATAATTAATTTTTATATCAAAGTATTCATCTTCTTTGTTCTTTTATGCTTAAAAGTTAGGGTACCAAATGCAGTTCTAAACAGAGTTTAGAGTTAAATGCCCTGTTGGCAAAGTGTCTTATGTTTGGTGAACTGCATGCTTTATGTTGCTTAAACCTTGCTCGATTGCTTTGCTAAAAGTAAGTAGCAACTCCTAGCACGCCATCTGGTGAGGGTCTCTCTGTAGACCAAGCCAGAAAAGGAAGTGAAGGAATTTTCATTTATTCCATAGTTGTGGTTGCAAAACTGCAACCACAATATGTTTCTAATGCAACAATATAAGCGGGACTTCAGAGCTCAGGACCTCATGAGGTCTGATCCAAAGGTCTGGAATATTTAAGGCCATATCTCATCAACAGGGGAAGGAAGGCTGTTTCCGTTTCTAGCTCTCCTATGACTTAGAAGAAAGAAATAATAATCCAGGAAATTGAAGTCTATGAGCTGGAAAATATGAATTTGATCTTTTAAAAAGCATTCATTAAAAAAAAATAATAGGTGGTTCCTTAATGATAGACCACGGCCCATCAAAGACGTCTAAGGAGAAGATAATCAGATAGGATCTGATGGTGTCATTGTGTGTGCACATCTCTGCTGATACAAAATGTTCAAATTGGTTCTTCTTCTGTCTTTTCATTTTGTTTTGTTAATAATGATTTTTGTCCAAGCCTTGATCCAGTCCAATGACTAGAGAATGGAACGTCCCCCCAGCTCTCTGGGGACTCCATTCCAGAGACTAATAGATTTCACTGTCAGAAAACATTTCCCGGATTCCGTCTTAAATTTCCGTTACTTAATTTCATCCCAGTACTTAACCATAAAGCCTCTTACTCTACCTTTAAAGTGACTTGACTTCCATGATGTTTACGTCTTTCAAATATTTGTGAAGTGCTGTAACTGGACAGAATAGGAAATGAACAAACAATATGTTTTCCTTTAATCTTTTGGTGTAAGTTAAAGTCTGAAGCTTGCCCTACATTTATTTTCTAGTTTGAACATAGGCAATTTGTTTAACTGAATCACGTGTGGTGCCACAAACTGGTATTCTCATTGTAATCTCGGCAGTGCTAGTAAAAGAACTTAGCTTCCAGTGATGTGATGTGGAGGAGCTCTTAGATGTACATACTAAAATCTCATTGACTGATCTCACTGAGGACCGTACATAATTTGCTGACACTATCATCGCAATTCAAGTCCCTTGGCAGTACGACTTGCCAAGCACCGTATAGGCTGCCAACAGAATGGCTGTGTCTCTGTTTATTTTCTCCAGATGTACTTTCTAGCTGCATTTTTCCAGGTTGAATCACATTTCATTTCCTGCCCATATTTCTAACCACTTTAGGTCTCTTTTATGTGCCCTCTCTGGCTTTGTCAACACCATCCAATTCACCGTCGTCTGTAAATTTAATTAACATGATGTGTACCCTCTCTTATAAATCATTAATGAAGTTTCTCTACAATTTGGTTTTTTAATCTGATCCTACTTAATGTTTGTAGTCCTTGTGTTTTCTTAAGACTATAGCATTTCCGCCATATAATACGTTGTTTTACTTGCGAATGGCAGAGTAACACAGATAAAACTCAGAGCTGCTATTTCCTTCTTGAGTATTAGTGTAAAATTATTTTTATTGTTGAACAAGATGAGGTTTTACTTACAGTCCTCTGTCCCTCAATAATTGCTACATTTTTCATCAGTGGTCTCATACCACGCGGTGACATAAAATTGTCAAAGAATCTTCAGGACAAATTTTACTGTGCAGGGAGCTATTTTAATCTTGTATTGCAATTTACAGTAATACCATTCTGCCATTAAAAGAAAAAAAACAAGAAAAAATGTTTTCATTTCAACTATTTGGAATCAGTAAGCTGAATCAAGATAAACGGTTCATAGAAAATAAGTGTCTCATTGTTTTTCATTTATAGCTGCTATTTCTTTTTACTTTGTTGGTTATTTTTAAATCCTCTGCTATTCTAAAAACTACTTTTAAACTTTAGCCTTGAATTGAGCGTAGTAATACACACCTTCAGTCCCAAACTCAGGAGATCAAAGCAGGTGGATCTCAAGGCTGGCCTGGTCTATGTAGAGAGTTCCAGATCAGTAGGGGCTACAAATATGTATTTGGGGTCCAGAGAAGTCACTTAATGGGTCAATGTGCTTACCATCAGGCATGATGATCTGACTTTGTTCCCTATAGTTAGAATTGATTCCTAGAGCTTGTTCTCGAACCTCTATATGTATTCTGTGGCATGTACCCATACACATACATAAAATATATTCACACTAAATATAAAAGGAAAAGATAACATGTATTTTATAAGAAAAACCTCTTCTTTCCCATGGGGCATCTGTTGGTATGAGCTTTATGAAATTATAATTTATCCATGTAATCCTACCGCCAGGCAGCAATGCTTCAAACATTGAATATCTTGGATGCCTTGGGTTATTAGTTTCCATTTCATATGAGTTAATTATTTTTTCCCTATGTGTTTTCTATTTTCCTGCATGGACATCTTGCCATCTGTTTCTAATAATCTTGAAATTCTTGTCTTCAGAAGTTCCTCACCTTAATCCCCAGTGTTAGCTTTACATACCAGTGTTTCTTCTCTTAAATCCAGAGCCTTACCATGTGTCTTGGAACTTAAACTAGGAATTTGAGCTGCCTTTTTCTCATTTGTAGGTAGATACATATTTTAAGGGCATATTAATGGTCTAATTATGAAAAATACATCTGATTGCACTAAGTCAATAAAAGGAGCCCTTAACCTAGTTTTTCAGCCAATTCTCATATTTCATTTTATTTGTTAAAAGGCTAAATATACGGGCACCTAAATATAAAATCTACATTTATTTCCTCAAAAAATTAAATACTCCCTATTTTTAGGTTATCAAATCTATACTTGCGTAGTTCCTTTGCTGTTGCTATTTCTATTTATTTTCTATTTCTCATTTCCATATGCATGCAGCAACCTACCACATTTCTGTTTTTAAGTCAAAGCTTATCTTGGCTTTCACCATTGAATATGGCTATTATACAATAAAAAGCTGACAAAACTAGGACACATTTGTATTTTATCAGCTATCTTACCATTACTTTAAAGGTACATGTGTCAGTAATACACATTTGGAGAAAGAGAGTCATCTCCACATGATTTGTCGTAGAAAAAGAAAAAAAAACAGAAACAATCAAAATAACTAATAATTAGGGAACTTAATAAATATAACCTAGCTGAATGGTACAGAAAAGTACTATAAACGTCACTGAAATTGGCAAGTGCCAATTTAGTTTCTACGTGAGAGTCTCTCTGCCCTCTAACACCTGAGATTTAAATATCAAGCAACTTGTGGGTACCCAGTGACACTTTAGTGGCAAGCAGTTAGGTATAGAAGACATGTTCCATATTAAGAGAAGAATTTTTGGGGTATCCTTTACTCTCAGAGCATCTCACTGGATGAATCTGATTCTAGATTTTGGAATTACATCTTGTCTTAGCTTCTTCCCCGATCCCTTTCTGCTTCCCTATCTTCTGTGAGCATTCCCTCGATAAGACATTGCACAAGAATCCCTACTTTGAACTGATCTGAAGGGGTACAACTTGAGAGTTGTGTCAGCAGTAGACAGGAAGGGGGAGAGTTTAGACTAGACCACTTGCCAGATGACAGTGAGGATCCCAAATTAGTGGTCTCTGGTTGGAGGAAAGCTACTGCAGTACAACTGTTATGGATTTCAATTGGGGACTAGAATGGGACACATATTAAAAAAAAAAAAAACAAAAACCCAAAACCAAAACACCTCTCATTGGCATGTGCTGTAGTTTCAAAAGAAGACAAATGAAGACAAACAGAAATATTATGGAATAGGATGGTTGTTATACGAACTAATGAGAACATGGAGAGAGGAATGATGGGATTGGGATAACTAATTACCAATTCAAAACAATGTAGGAGGCAATGAAGAGATGACTTAGCAGTTAAGAGCACTCGTAGCTCTAGCAGAGGATCCAGATTTGGTTCCCAGCACCCACAAGGCAGCTCACAACCACCTGTAACTCCATTTTCAGGAGATCAACCCAGATTCTGACCTCTGAGGACTCTTGTACACATGTGATTTTTTTTTAAATAGATTTTTGTTTTGCTATCGTTTTGTTTTTATGTTATTGAGACAGGGTTTCTCTGTGAAATATCCCTGGCTATACTGGACTCACTTTGTAGACCAGGCTGGCCTCAAACACCTGTCTCTGCTTCCTGTGTAGTGATGTTAAAGGTGCATGCCACTCTACCTGGCTAGCTAGATTTTTTTTAACGTAAAATTCAAAGACATTTATCTCTGGATCATTTTCATAGCAAAATAAATAAATAAAAACATTTCATACAAAATGTCTTAGTTTCACATAATAGAAGGCAAATGAACCCAAGCATAGCTCCCCTGCTTCTAAATAAAGAAATAGAACTAGATATGTTAGCAGTTATAAGACTTCTCACATGGGTTCCCTGACCTATGGGACAAAAGTTATCATACACAACAAAGTTCCATAAAACACTCTATACTCTATCCATTGGCAAGTGGGGAAAGTAAGTTAAAGTATTGTGTCTCTACAGGGAATACACAAAGCTCAGCCTTATCTTTTAAAAAGTTAAAGAGCAGAGTACATAGGGTTAATTTTGATTGTCAACTTTTCCTAACCATAATGCTTTTGGTCAGTTTTAGATACTTCTTTTTTCTTTTTTTTTTAATTTAATTTAATTTTTTATTTATTTTTTTACACTCCATATTACATTCCCCACCCCTGCCCTCCAACCCTCCAACTGCTTCACATCCCACACCTCCTCCCCACCCCTCCATCTCCACGTGGATGTCCCCAATCCCCACCCACCTGACCTATAAACTCCCTGGGGCCTCCAGCGTCTTGAGGATTAAGTGCATCAGATCTGAATGAACACAGACCTGGAAGTCCTCTACTATATGTGTGTTGGGGGCCTCATATCAGCTGGTGTATGCTGTCTGTTTGGTGGTCCAGTGTGATAGTGGTTTGAGATGAGATTTCTATTGAAATTTATGGACTCTTACTAATGTATATTTCCCTCTGTGCCAGGTCCGGCATAGCCACAGAAGGGACAGTGTGACATGGTTTCCTGTCCTGGAGCAAAGCCAACACAACATGGGACTTCTTGAGTGCTGACAGTTACTGTAGCCAGTAAGGTTTGTTTGTATAATAATGTTAATAAAAATATATTTTACTTTATGTTCCTCCTTCAAGAAATGTTCTCCCGGCTAAGGTTAATGGTTATATGATAATCAGAAACAGCATGATTCCGGGAAGCAAGACTATGTCTTTGTGACACTGAGACTTTCAGGACAACCCTTAAGGCTGTTGGAAAGAACTCTGAAAACATGAGCTCAAGAACACATAAATCAGTGAGAACAGTTCTTTACAAGATTTCTCAACTATGCAAAATATAAGGATGCAATATGAATTATATGAGGGGCTTCATGGACCTGAAAGAACAGAGGAAGCTATACTAATGAGCCAGCTTTGTCAGAAAGATATTAAGGAAGGAGATCAAGAGATTTAGGGAGTGACAATTGATCTCAAGGCTATATCCCAAGGCAATATCCCACTCAGCTAAACTTGTTTGTGTTTATAGTTGAACAAGTTTGGCCTTTTAATCTGAAATGAACTACAATCCAGAAATGGAGGACACACTTGTGATCCAGATCTTGAGGCTGGAAGATACAGGGTTTTGATCCAGATCTTGAGGAATAGTGGCCCTGAAAATCTTAGGACTGGGCAAGGTGGTAGACACCATTAATCCCAGGAAACAAAGGCAAGCAGATTTCTGAGTTCAAGGTCAGCCTGTGACAGAGCAGGCTCTAGGTGAAGAAGGGCTTAGGGCTTAAGTTGTACATGCTTTTAACCCAGCATTCACAAGACAAAGCCTAAAGGTCTCTAAATTCAAGGTCAGTCTATAGACAAAGTTCCAAGACAGCCAAGCTTAGGCAGCAAAGGAGCTGGAAAACAGAAAGCTATTGATAACGTAATAGAAACAAGCAAGCAGTAGAACTTGGCAGCTTGTGGCTCTGTCTATAGAGTCTATAGAGGGCTCTGACATAAAATGCTGATTTCTGGGATAATCAAAAGGGAACCTGGGGTAAATGTTGAATTGATATGCAATTTCGAAGGAAGTAGCTTATGCAAAACAAAAGACTGAGATTTGGTCTGCAAGATCTCAAGCAGAAAGTTATCTGGAGCAAGAGCTATCTAAAGCAGATCATAGAGCTGCCAGCTTGCATCCATCATTGACTCTGAGCCATTTGTTCAATGCTTCCAAACACTGCTTCCTCAAGACCCCTGATCAAGCTGAGGCTGGTCCTTGGCACCTCTGTAATGTAGATAGGCTTCATCCAAAAGATAATGAACAGAAGAATTACCTCAACTACCCCCAAGCAAGAAAGAATCAGATTGCCTTTGGTTCTATCAGCCACATGTACTCTTTCTGATTCTACAGTAGATTATTTCTGGCCTCAAACTTCAACAGTTTGCTTTGTCTCTAGCCTGCTAGGCATCTCCATCAGACTTCTCACTGGACAAGCCTCCACAACTGCATGAGATGATGGTTCCTTAAAATAAGTCTCTTTCCATCTATAAAAACATCTTATTGGTTCTGCTTCTTTGGAACAATAATGAATACAAGATGGTAGACATATGACATTACTTGACAGATTCTCACACAAATGGAGTAGCTACAGCAGAAGATAGTAAATTACAGTAACATAACCAAAGCAATAGCCCCAAAGAGCTTTGCACCAGATGGGTGCCTTTACCAATAAATGTTAACATGACTTCTGATACATGATATGTCTACTGATCTGAAAATTGCCTTCTTATTTAAGTTTTATTAATGTATACCTGCTTTTGTACAATTTGATAAAGAGTCTCATGGCTCCAAGACTGGCCTAGAACTCCTTTTATATTTGAGGATGACTTTGAGCTTCTGATCCTCCCCAGTGCTGGGATTATATCACAACTGGGTTAGGCAGTACTGGAGAACAAATCTAGGGCTTTGTGCAGGCTAAGCAAGCGCTATACCACCGAGTTATATTTCTAGCCCTATATATTGTATTCATTTTAATAGGTAGTAATCCAAAAGAACCAATGGAAGGCCTATGTTGAAGTGGGACAGAAAACCAATACACAGCAGGAATTGTAAAAGGTTTCTCTGCTTAGAGTCTGAATGAGGAGAACCTCAGGGAAGGATATTACAATAGCACCTGACAAAACAGACTCAAGTTTCTGCATCTCTTTGTTGGTGAAATTTAAAGCACATTAAAGTAATTTAATATGTTTCTTTTACAAACAGAAGCCTCTTAATAACAGAAAAATTATAGAGATGACATCTTGTTTAAATAGGAGGTACAATGTTAGTGTTGTCAATTATTAAATTTAATTTTAAGGTACACCAGTTAAGGCAGATCTGTAGTGAGATTTACATATTTACTCTTTGAGATTTTTCTTTTAAATAGGAACTACCAAATACTGATGTTAGTCGGGGGCATATGGTATTAATTGATATTCAACAATTGGAAGGCATTTATAGAATTATAGCAGATTATTTTTATGATAATTGCAGTTTAGCACTTCATTACGTTGCACATTAATCAGTTCCAAATGAAAGTTAGGTAGAAGCTCTTCAATTATACAGTTAATGGCTTTTAAAATATGGAATATTTCTTTGTACTTGAATCAAGGTCTAAAAACTTTCCTAGAACTGGTTCGAGCTTGTGTGGCAATGGATAGTCTGGTGGTCCGAGCTTGTGTGGCAATGGATAGTCTGGTTCCTGTTTTGTTAAGCATGTACAGAACAAGTACTGTCGCACTGGAACAACTCAGTATATCATGTCTAAGTGTGGCTTAATATTGAACTAACCGAAGAATGTGCTCTTCATTAAACACATTTCCAAAGCCATTCTCTCAGTCATGGTGGCTGAATGAGCTCTTCTCATTGGAAAAGTTTGCACTTTAATACTATGCTCAAAATTTCACAAATACAACTTTGCAACTGCAAAGCCACCAATCTGTTATATGTAAAAAGAAATTTGGGATACTTAGGTTCAGTCTCTGTCCCTCAGTCTCTGTCTGTCTGTTTTTATGTCTGTCTGCTCTCAAAACTAACAGGATGGCAGATGTTTCTACCAAGCACCTGCTGGTAAATCATCCCAGGAAGTCTTTACCATTGACTCTCAGAGGTTTGTCCAGAAAAGGCTTTCTCTGCTCCACACACTTTATTATTCATCAACCCACATCTTAGTGGATCCTACTACACGTTATACTAATGTTTTATTCTGTTTCTTAAACAACTACTCATGACATAAGGAAGTAATTTTCCCTTCTTTTCTAGTTAGCCTTATTTTAAATTTCACTGTAGGTACTATTCTCAATGTCTCTAATTGACAAGCTAATAATCTTTAAGTTGATGATTTTCTTAGTACACATACTTTCCTCTACTGCAACCTTGCTTGGCTATGAGAGGTTTCCCAAAATTGACTTTAGGGCAGCTTTGTTTTCATTTGATTTTTGTTAAGAAATTAGACATAATGATATAATTGCAAAATTTCTATCTTTTCTAACCATTGCTTTCCTCTAACTTAGGAACACTGCGATGAGTATTTGGTATCACATATTTTGTCGTAGCTATCATGACCCTGAGTGATCAACACAATGTTTTTCAACAAATTTCAGCAAGAAGAGCTACAGTCCACTGTGAAGTATACTGCAACTGTAATGGCTCACAGCTACAGTGAAGGCAGTCACGGCCTTGCTCATCAAACTGTGTCCGTTATGGTCTATGTCACAAGACAGCTGAAGAGAGCTGAACCGACTGGACATTCCACATGACACCACACTGGCCCACTCTGTTGATGGATTATATTCACCAAATCTAATTAAACAAAATGGAATGTCTTCATAAGAGAAATGTACTCTATGAGGTAAGATAAAATGCCCATAAACAGAAAGTCCTGACATCATGATGAAGATTTCAGGGTCAGGATATGCTGGGGTACCTGCTCCAAATAGAAAGGCAATATATTATATAAATTATAATTTTGAACATTCTAAGGCTTTGTATACTCTTCCAATTAGATGCACACTTAGGAAATAGCTCTTATCTAGCTGACATGGAAGACTATCTCTATTGAGTAAGGTATAAAGCACAGATTCTATACTAGCTTTAGGCTACCTGATGACAGCTGTATTAGGTAATACAACTGGCCCATTAGCCCAAAGTTATAAAAACTAATCAATTACAATACAACTATATGTGGGCATTTCTCATAAAGTCACTTAAAAGTCTTTGACAAAATGTTAGCATGTCATATTCAACTATATATGTATATAGACATATGTATGTATGAGTATATGTATATATACATATGTAGAAGCATACACAGCAAAGTAATAGTTATTGAAAGTCTGCAAAGCTGATTTGATATTTGAAAACCTATATAATGTTATCTTCCAAATTAATACTCTAAAGAAGAAAATCTACATGATCATACTAATTATAACAGAAATTCAAAATAAGACATTTTCATGAAGAAAGTCCAGAAAACTGAAAATGAAGGAAATGTATTGTTGAAATTTAAATATAAAGTATCTTCCACAGGTTTATGTTTTAATTTAGGTCCCTGGCTGGGGTCCCTAGCTTTAGGAGGTGGTAGAAATTTTAGAAGCTGGATCTGGATAAAAGTAGGGCCTTGGTACAGGCCTTTGAACATCGTCCCTCTCCTTCCTGTTGTTTTCCCATCACCACTGCCCCCGTCTCTCTCATAGCTTCTTGTCAACTCTGAGGAAAGGACATAGCTTCTGCCATGTGCTGATGCTGCCATTAATTAACCCCTAAAATCAAAAGCTGAGGATTAATGTAGCCAAAGACTGTGGACCGAAACCCTTGTAATTTCCATTCAAAACAAAGAGTTCCCCTAAGCCATGGTGCTGAAAGACCCAACACAGAAAACTGGTCTCAGAGGAGTGGGATCACTGAGCTGTTATGTCTGGACTGTGGGGAAATTTTAGCCATGTGTGGAGAAGTGGGTGAAAGAAAAGACTCAACCATTGTAAGCAAAGCTTAATGGGTGAGAAGACCAGAGAGTGGACAGTGGACTGTGCTGCTGAGGTTTCAGAAGGGAGCAAAGACTCACGGGAACTAGAGTAAATATCATCATTGTAAGATCTAAAACCAGTAATGAGTTGTTCCCATTTCCACTGTGCCTGAGTCTGCTGGAGTTTAAAGGTGATGGGTTAGTTAATCTAGTAGAGGGAATTCTTTAAGGCGCTCCAGTATTCGGACTGCACAGTTAAGGAGGGCTGCTATCAGTCAGATTTATGATGTGAATAGTAGAAAAAACACGCAAGATAGGAAGACCCGACAAAGCTTCAGGTGATCTCAGAAGTCTGTAAGGCTGGAGCTAAGGGAGCTGTGGTTTCTGAAAAGGTTAGCACCATTAAAATCAGCCAAGCACTATGCACTGAACTGACAGGAAGGCTGCTGGGAGGGTCTTTCTTGAATTGTCCAGATATCTCCCAGGACAGGCTCAAGGATATTAAAGAGCAGGTAAACTTAGAAGACATTCTCCTGAGAGAAGAGAGCCTCTAGAGTGCCCCTTCTACACAGACGAACTAGCATTTTTTTCACTGTACTCAACTGCCCAGCGTTCAGCGGCCTTGGTCCATGGTCTGTCAGGTGCTCTAGCTGATGGCAGATTTTTATGTCGTCTGTATGATGCTGGTCTTTCGGGCATGCACATTGTAAACACTAAAGGTCATGAAGGATTTCACCAAGATTTTAAAGGAAATCCTGAAAGGCTAGGTAGTATGTAGATTTGGAGCCTCTGCAGGGCTCGTCAGGCAATGTGTAAAGCTGGAGGTATGGCAGGAGCTGAAACGGAGATGCTTGGATAGAGAAAACAACAAGAATGAGAAATTACTTCTGAGGAGAGCCACAGGCAACAAGTGGAGCTTGTGCCCCAAAGAGCCCATGTGGGCTACAAACAGCCCGGCCAGACAGTGAGGGCTGCACTATGTGAGCTCACAAAGACACAAGTCATGGGGGAGCCATGTGTTCAGGGATCGCCTCTCCCGTTCAGTCTTGCTTTCAAGAGATTCTTCTTTGCTACTCTTCTGTTTTTCTCTTTCCCAGTTGGAATATTTATTTCATGGCCATTTTATCTCTGAAGATTATAACTACCTTTTCATTTCACAGCTGCTCCCAGCGAAATATTTGCATCAAGTCTCAGAAAAGACTTTGGACTTGGACTTCTGACCAACATTGGAACTGTCAATATTTGGGGGACTCTTGGAGACAGTCTATGTACAATTTGCATTGTGAGATGGCCATAAACCTTTCTGGGCTAAGAGCAGAACGCTATCATCTGAGAATGAAATGTCCTTTCAAGCCCAGGTTTTATACCCTTGGTACCCAGCTTAGGAGGTGGGAGAACTTAGGTAGAGAAAGCAGATCACTGAACATGAACCTTTGAAGACCCAGCATGGGGTCTCTTCACCTATGTCTGCCATCCACTATGAGGTGAGTAGCCTCTGTCACATGTTCCTGCTGCATGATATTCTGCCTCATCCAGTTTTATCGAGAACTAACGAAGTCAGACCATGGACACAGCCAAAATAAATAACTCCTCCTGCTGAGTGGTGTCGGGTATTTTTTCCCAGTGATTAAATGTCTAACTAACATCCTTACTTATCAAACAAAAACCATAGAGATGGTTTATAGCCAACAATTACCTAATGGTCAAAGACTGACTCCTTTTCCTCCATAAATAGTAACCATATAAATATGTATGAAATAAGGCTGGAAAGGTAACTCATTTGGTAGAGAGCTGGCTTAGCATGCACAAAACCCTGAGCTTAATCCCTGTGTGTGTGTTCATGTGTGTGTGTGTGTGTGTGTGTGTGTATTAATGTGTGTGTGGTTTAATAACCAGACATGGTGGTATACACCTGTAATCCCCATGGAGACAAGTGGATCAAAAGCTTAAGGTCATTTTCAACTATACAATGAATTTAAGGTCAGACTTTGACATGAGACTCTGCCATAAAAAAGAGAAAGGGAAGAAAACACCAAAACCAGCATTACTACCAAACTAAGAAAAAAAACCGAAATGATCTGTAAATCATTACACACACCCCTTTTACACTTGTTACAATTGAAGATACAGAAAGGAAACTAACTTGACATCTAGGGACAGGCACGTGTCTTTAAGAAGACATGGGGTGTGAGCACTGACTTATCTAGGGACAGGCACATGTCTTTAAGAAGACATAGGGTGTGAGCGCTGACTTATCTAGGGACAGGCACATGTCTTTAAGAAGACATGGGGTGTGAGCGCTGACTTATCTAGGGACAGGCACGTGTCTTTAAGAAGACATGGGGTGTGAGCACTGACTTATCTAGGGACAGGCACGTGTCTTTAAGAAGACATGGGGTGTGAGCGCTGACTTACCTGGGTCTGAACACAAACATAACATAAAGAAATGAGCAAGAAGATCCTGGTTAACGTTGTAAACAAACAAGCCAGGCCAAATGAAAGTTCTGAGAACCTCCACCCTGAGAGACAAGGACTCAAGACAATTTGTGTACGTGAGTATTTAAATGTCAGATTCCAAGCTGGGAGGGAGACTAGAGAAAGCTTCCCTTTGTAGCCCAGGCCTAGAAGAAGCAAGAGGTCATACTTCAGAAATACCCAGACTCCTTCTTGTAGAACAGAAGCTATAAGCCACCCCAAGAAGGTAGCAAATTACCCTATATCTCTAATGTCAGGGATATCCCAATGCCCCATATCTTAGGATAAAAGGACATGCCTAACCCCGGAATGAAACCCAGGACACTGAACTCTTCTTTCTATACCTTGCGAGGCTAGCAAGCATCAAATGAATCAACCATTGGAATGAGGTGGAGGGAAATTCTTTGTTCTCTCTGTGGTATAAGCATGCAGGAAAGACTCTGGCTTTGAGTAGAGGGTCTCAGCACTGATAAATGAACAGATGAAGGGACTAATCATTCAGGCAAACCAGCACTCATCTTCAACACAAGACAATGCTAGAAAGACCCGAGGGAGCCAAACTTAAAAATCTAAATTTAGTTCTTTCTGACTGGACTGACTATTCTAAGAGCCTAGCAGAAGAGACTCACCCATTTCTATACATTAATATTACTTATTGTAGTGTCTATAATCCTATACAACATGCCCAGCTGTCAACCAAAGATTACCAATCTCTCTCTCTCTCTCTCTCTCTCTCTCTCTCTCTCTCTCTCTCAGATGTGGTAAGGAGCCTGCAATCAAGACAGTTAATGATACTCAGAACTGATAGCATCTGTTTTTCTATATAAGGAAAGAGCCAGTAACCAACTAACGGTAGCAAGGCCAGTGTAGGAGGGAAAGGCTGAGAAAGGAGTTTCAATTAAACATTCAAGGACAGTTCTCAAACACTGATGTGGGTGCCTCAGAATAACATGGTAGATTATTGAAATGCCCATTGTCAGAGTCCACATCAAGATTTTAAGACCCAGTAAGCTTGTACTGGTGCCTACAGCTTTCCACTTCTAATATAATCCCAGGTGATGGAGACTGTAGTCAAGGGTCAACATTTTAAACCTTTTCTGGGAGTAACAGGAGAAATAGGAACATGAAACTGGTGTTAGAACACAGAACCAAAAACAATTTACCCCTTGGATGTAAAAGTCACTTTTACTCGCCTGCAGGAATTGCCACCCAGGGGGCTCACTGCCTTCATCTGCTAACCTAGGCCTAGTCCTGGAAGCTTCTATCCTCCATACAATCTAATCTAGAATGTTTTCACCTTTTCAGCCTTTTTGACTTACTACTGAAACACCTCACCCTTTCTCATTCTTTCTGAACTCTGGCTGGCTGGTTTAACTCATCTGTTCTGGCTCAGTCCTCTCCAAGATGACTGATTCAATCTGGCTTCTCTCTCAGCCTCTAACTTGGTCCCAACCTAACTCTGGCAATCTGATCTGTTTTTCTGGCTCCTTCTCATTCTCTGGCTCATTCTGTCTTCACCTGTGTCTAGCTTGTTCTCTCTTCAACCTGTCTCTGTACAACTGTACCAGCAAAACTGCCTCTTTTTCCTCTCAGTGCTGCTGCCTCTCTTAAGTAGCCACTCTGTTCTCATGAGAGTTGGGCATAGCCTATTCTGTCAACTCTTTCTCTGATTCATCACTTTGTCTATCTCTCAATTAGACATCACTTTCAAACACGGGTGCTTCCTTCTACAAACTAACTTTACCTTCGTTGTTTGGGATTGAAGGTGTGTGCCAAAGGCTTGTCTGTATTCTACCCAGAGAGACTGAAGGTATGTGCTAAAGCTGAGCCACGTCACAATTAGAAATACTTTTTTCAATAAACAAAACAATCTCAGGCTTCGCAGTGTGATCAAATATCAAGCAATACTTGAAGATTAGACAAATGGTTTTAATTTGACAAAAAAGTCAATGTATTCAAGGACATAACAAACTAGAACTATTTCCCAACTTATGAGAGCATAAATGGGAAAAATAATTGGAGTCTCAATTCAATAAATTCAGTAGGAAGTAGAATGAGTGAATTGAAGAATCAGGGGTTATGGGAAGAAACAAGAAAATAATATATTTCAGAGAAGCCATCCTGGGTAGCAAGGCAGTGCCAAGAAACTGTGACCATTTTAACGTCTAGGTCCTCTACACCAAAGCCTGGGACAGCATCTAGGACAATATCAAAAGACTATCCAAAGTGTTGAGGGCAGTGATGTGCTCTTGGAATGTTAACTTGGTAAACAAGAAGATCAGAGGTCACCATGACCTTCAATTACATAATGGATTCAAGGCAGGACCGCAATACAGGAGATTGTCTCAAAACAAACAAGCAAACAAGCAAACAGACAGACAGACAGACTATCCCATATACACTTCTATATAACATAAAGTGGCAACTTTGAGATTGGTAAAAAATAACCTTAAGAAATAACAGTCTTACTATAGCATATGCCAGCAAGATAGTGCTGAAAGGGCCCTGATATAGCTGTCTCGTGGGAGGCTATACCAGTGCCTGGCAAACACAGAAGTGGATACTCACAGTCAGCTATTAGATGGAACACAGGGTTCCCAAGGAAGGAGCTAGAGAAAGTACCCAAGGAGCTGAAGGGGTCTTCAACCCTATAGGTGAAAGAACAACATGAACTAACTAGTACCCCCAGAGCTCATGTCTCTAGTTTCATATATAGAAGAAGATGGCCTAGTTGGCCATCACTGGGAAGAGAGGCCCCTTGGTCATGCAAACTTTATATGCCCCAGTACAGGGGAACGCCAGGGCCAATAGGGGGGAGTGGGTGGGGTGGGTAGGGGAGCAGGGTGGGGGATAGGGGATTTTCGGGAGAACATGTGAAATGTAAATGAAGAAAATATCTAATAAAAAATGGAAAAATAAATAAATAACAGTCTTGCAGTTGAAAGAAATACCACAGGAGATTCCTTTCAGAAGAGAACAGAGAAGTGCTGAACTAAGGAACCTGGACAACACTGAGGATGCAATCGATGCCTCCGACATGAGGACTAGACCAGGAAGGCCAAACAGTGCTCAACACTACCAAGTCTAGCAGTAATTACATGCGGGTTCTCCGAATCCAGACCAGCAGATGCAGGGTGTCTCCCATTTTACAGGTTTACAGGATGCATGAAAAACATATTCAGCAAAACCAAACAAGCACATAACCCACGGGTTCAAGATTTTTTAACGCCTATAAAGCTAGTATTAAGACTGAAAGTACTTGTTCATGACTAGGGGAGATACAATAAGAGACAGAACAAAAATAATGTTAAGGAAATTAAAATCACCTGCTATATTTTATTTTATTTTATTTTATGTTTTTTACACAAAGTCTTACTATGTTGTCTTTGAACTCCTGATGTGCCTGCTGCCTCCTCAGTGCTGAGAGGACAGACAGGTGCCAATTGATCCACCTTTGCAGAAGATACTTTGTATAGAAACCCTCAGAACAGCCTTTTGTCCTATAGAAGAAAAAATGTTTTTCAATGTCATACGAACATTAATGGGAAGAGTAAGTTTTTATTCAGTTCAGTCTGAATGTAAATTGTAATATTGTTTTATAGTGTACATGTAAGAGATGAGAGAGGCAGAGAGGGGGATGGAGAGCGGAGAGAGGGGGAAGAAGAGGAGAGGCTTGTGTGAGAGCTCAGTCTCTCACATCATTCGTCAAGAGCCATTGACCTTACTTTGAAGTGTGTGGGCACGTGCATACACATGAGTGTTTGTAGTACATGCCCATGTGGGTGTGGATGTGCGTGCACATGAGGCCACAGGGTGACTTTAAATGCCTTTCTCTATCGCTCTCTGTCTTACTGTCTTGAAACAGACTCTCTTACTGAACTAGAAATTCACCATCTTGAAGAGACCAGCTGACCAGGTGGGCCTCAGGATCAGCTGGTCTCTCTCTGGGATTGTCTTGGTGGAAATAAGAGCATCGAAGGACTGGAGGGGATATTCTCAGTGGAATAGTCTGTGGCATAGACTGCTGGGTTGACTATTAATTCCAGAGTGTAGTCATAAGCCAGTCATCCCCAAAACTCTTACACACCCTGTGCACTGAGTCAGAGAAAATATGTGCTTTGGCTTTCGGTTAACTGCAAACTGAATCTTTTACATTTTGTTTTGTTAGTTATGGAGACTAGCTTATAAGCCTGTTCACTGTTTCATTTATAAGTCCTTAAGAAGCCAAACCGTACGAGAGCAGAGAAAGACCAAGTTAGGCAGTCATCCTCCATCCTGCTCTCTTGTTTAAGAACCAGATAGAAGAAGAGAGTAGGCTAGGTCTTCTGTCTGATCATCAGCAAGAGGACAAAACCAGAGAACTGCTGCTGTATCGTTCTTAAAGTTCAATCGACGATACTATTTACAAGCTTTCCTCTGTAGTGTTCATTCGATATTTTTCTTAGTCAGGGCTTCTATTCCTGCACAAACATCATGACCAAGTAGCAAGTTGGGGAGGAAAGGGTTTATTCAGCTTATACTTCCACATTGCTGTTCATCACCAAACTAGGTCAGGACCAGAACTCAAGCAGGTCAGGCAGCAGGAGCTGATGCAGAAGCCATGAAGCCATGGAAGGATGTTACTTACTGGCTTGCTCAGCTTGCTTTCTTCTAGAACCCAAGACTGCTAGTCCCGAGATGGCACCACCCACTAGGGACCCTCCCATCCTTGATCACTAATTGAGAAAATTCCTTACAGCTGGATCTCATGTAGACGTTTCCTCAAGGGAGGCTCCTTTCTCTGTGATAGCTCCGGCTTGTGTCAAGTTGACCCACAGAACCAGCCAGTACAATATTCAACCATCACACAATGCTGGTTACAATAGAGACGGAAAGCTCGGGCAGCCGCACTCCAACCGCAGTAAATGCTCCATGCCTGGGGACGGAGCTAGCATCGAGTCACATGATCTAACGTATGTTCTATTCTGAGGTTTTAAATGGTGAACTAGAGCCTGGTGCCATTACCACTAATCTTATTACCTGCTATAAACACACAGACATGACATCCTGAAACAAGAGATAAATAAAATAATTCAAGTTTGAATAAGATGGCTTTAACTAAAATTATTGCATCTTTACTTATCAACATATATTTCCATAATTTCTTCTGAAATTATTAAGCACTTCAGCCAGGGAAGCAGGTAGGCTAACTTTGAATCTTCACCTTTCTCTAAAATCCTCCAAATCCAGACCTCCAGTCTCCACATCTGCAGGAAAACACCTGCCACAGCCTCCGCCTCCTCCCCTTCTCCTGTCAATCACACCAATCTTCCCCTCTAAGTTTCCTTCTTCCTGATCATTGACCATTGCATCATCCCAGCCTCCAAGTCCTGCAGGCACTCCCTAGGAACCCACAAGCCACACTGGCCAGGGAAGCAAGTAGGCTAACTGGAGACCCTCACTTCTCCCTCCATTCCTCGAGCCCAATCCCCCAGTCTCATCTCAGTTCTGTCGGAGACCATGAGCTTCAGCCTCTCCTCATTCCGTGTTCCCACTCCCAGGAGACTAAGCAGGTCCTGCTGGAACACCCCCTTCTCTTCTCCCTCCTGTGGCTCCCTACAGTCTTCCTGGCCTGTCCCCATGCTATGTGTCTTGCAATACCCAGAAACATATTCTACCTGGAACCCTCCAGTGGCCACACCTATCTGGATCCTGGAAGAATTCTCCACTAGGCAATATACAGCTAATGTACTCTACCATAAACCAGAGAAGGCCTCAGAAGCCAAGGAACAAAGCATCCACCTACTCATCAAAGAAAAGAAGATACCAGCACCAAGAATTACAGTTTTTCCAAACACAGATGCCTAAGGGCCAATGTAGAAACACAATAAGAGCCGGGACAATATGCATCCATTAGAGCCCAGCAATCCTACCACAGTAAGCCCTGAGTACTGCAACATAGCTGAAGCAAAAAAGTCCTGGAAATCTAGAATACTATGAAAAGACCAAATCTAAGAATAATAAAAATAGAGAAAGAAAAAGAAACCTGGGTCAAAGGCACAGAAAATATTTTTAACAAATTATAGATGAAAATTCCCTAACCTAAGGTAGGGAATGCCTCTCAAAGTACAAGAAGCATACAAAACACCAAAACAGACTAGACCAAAAAAGACTGTCCCATTAGCACATAATAATCAAAACAATAAAAGCACAGAACAAATAAAAATATTAAAAGCTGCAAGGGAAAAAGGCCAAGTAATATATTAAAGCATACTGATTAGACTAACACTTGGCTCTTCAGTGGAGATTCTACAAGCCGGCACAGACTACTATACCCAGCAAAACATTCTATCACAATAGATAAAAAATAAGGCATTCAGGATAAAAACATTTAACCAATATTTATTTATACTCTATGGAAGGTGTAGAAGGAAGTCTCCAACCTAAAAAGGCTAACCACACCCAAGAAAACATAAGGAATAAAAAGTTTCAGTCCAGCAATTAAAAAGAATTGAAATGCACACAGATACACATACCACAAAACACTGATCATCGATGTCTCCCAACATTAGTGGTTTCAGTGCCACAATAAAAAGACAGAGACTAATAGAATGGAAAAAAAAAACAAAAACAAAAACAAAAAACAAAACAGGGTCCACTTCCCTGCTGCATCCAAGAAATACATCTTAATATCAAGGTTAGACTGAGGCAGCGTACACAGGGCCTGTGTGCATCTGCACCAGGTTCTTCTTTAAAAGGGCTAAAGCAAAATGAAGAAACAGAGAGCACCATACCAGATTTTTTCAGTTCCTGAAACTGGGGAGTTTAACAGGTTGCTTCCATCAATGCTGATGTAAACTGGCATTCCTTGACACTGTGAGGAGGAGCCAGGCAGGTGTGAGTGAAGAGACCTGGGGAGGGTTAGCTGATTCACATGCAGACTGCTGATGATGTACAGTAGTCACCTTACACTTTACACATCAATCATTCGGCTAGAAGAAGAGGGGTGAGAAAAGTGAGGACGCACTTTTCAATAAATCTGGAACCTTGCATGAAGATGCCATGCCAAAGCTCCACAGCTTGCAAGCTAACCCAGAAGTTAACCAGAAGCCAATCTGAAAGCACCTGTGGTGGTGTCTAAAATTTACAGTGTGATCAGATAGTTTGCTAAGAATTTCTTAATTCCAACAAACAGAAACTTGGAGAATGTGTCAGCAGATGCTGATTCAAACCTATAAGAGGAGAGAAAATGAAGCGGACAGGATGAATAGGAAGATAAAGAACACACCTGCTTTCATGGCTTCATTTCTTTAAACATGAGACAGTCAGTTTATGATAAAACTGAAACCAGAGTACAATGAAAATGGGAATGGCAGAGATTCAAAGCCCTAGATGATATAATGGCGCATTACTAGAAAAACTCCAAAAGCAAATAAACTACCATTGTACAGAAGCACTTAACACTCTTCATAACAGCTAAGACACCGAGGCAAACGAAGTATCTGTCAATGGATGGACGAACAAAGGAATTGTAAGACATCAATTATCTTGAAAAGTGAGATTTTATGATCTGTTTCCTTATTAAATGCTTGGATGTTTTAAAATGTATATGTAATTATTTGAGAATGTCATGCAATATATTTTGGATATTCACCTCCCCTGATTCCTCCTAGATCTACCCCGCCCCCCCCCACACCCTCTCTAGCCACTCGTGTCTTTAAAACAATAATCCCAGCACATGTTAACTGTATAGAATAATGTGTTTTGCTGTGGAGATTATAAGACATTTATCACACAGATGAAACCTTTAGGACATCTAACCAATCAAATAAACCAAAAACAGAATAAAAGCTATTATATGACTATATGATCTCATTTTATGTGGCTTCTAAGACACATGCACATTTGAAATGCATAGAGGCAGAGAGTAGATCAGTATGGTTACAGGTGACGAGGGCTAAGGGAAGGGTGTGAGTCAGAGGGTACAAAGGTGCAGTTTTATAGACCAAGGAAGAAGACAAGAGGCAGAATCAGTAGAAAGACAGGCGCGTCTGAGAGGCAGAACGGAACCAATGAGGTTAATCAAAGTTCCATAGGAGCAGACTCCACACCCTCCAGAGCACATACTCCTTCAAGTACAGAAAGAGCACATAGCAGTCCCTGCACTGCATCTCAGAAATCTTCTCTCAGTTCCAACACACTTTAACCGATGAGCTTACACAGCATTCCTGTTGCAGCCTCATAGAATAAAAGAGAAAACCCCACAACTAGATTGTGTTCCTCCATTGAGCTATATGCCCAGCCTCTCTGGCTTTAAAGTAAATGCAGTGAATATAAAAATACCATGAAAAATAAGCTCTTATTTAAATTCATTAAGAACAATATAAACGAATGGAAAGGTATGGATGCATATCTAAGGACAGAATGGTTGTATATTTTATGTAGAGTAATTCTCCCTCACATTTATATATTTTTAAACAATGATAAGCCCCTTTCTTGGACTTGACAAATGTGGGTTGAATGAGAGAGAAGCCAGCCCTCTCACAATCTCAGGTACCTGGGTCCTGAGCTGGTGGCACCATCTGTGCAGGTTTAGGGCTTTGCTAGAAGAAGAAGAGCCAGTACACTCATGAAGAACTAACTCCGGGGAATGTGCCCTGCCCCAGATCCTCCTTCAAACCCCACCAATTACTGAAGTCAAGACGGAGGTCTTAAGGTTGCCTCTTGTGATGTGCTTGTGCCGTCATGTCATGGCAATGCACACATGCAGCTGCCGTTTGATGTTCATGGCCACTGCTATAGGAGAGGTATCAACTCCATTAGGTAAATAAGAATCCGCCGCATTTCTCATGGGTACAAATGATGCCACTAAGATTGTTGTTGTGTGTGTGTGAGTCTAATGTACAACCCCAAATCCTCTTTCAAATACCAACAGTTATAAAGAGGACTTGAAGCAGTACTGGGGGGCTAGCTCAGGTAGTGAAGTGCATGGATTGAATGGTACCGTTTCAGACAGACAATACTGACAACTATTTTTAAGTACCAACATGTACTATCAGAATGTCCAATAAGAGGAATTCAAGTATACTGCGAGTGAAAGTGAAGGCACTCTAGGTACACTGGCCAGTGAATCTGGTCCTTCTAGTAAAACTGAGCATGCTCATATTCTCTGATGCTGTAAGTCTATTGCCAGATGGACACAGTCTATCCAATATAGCATAGATGTGTGTATATCCAGGCTCACGTGCACAAGAATCTTCTGGGTGGCATCGTTCAAACCAATAAAAATGTAGCAGATGCTAATTTGCCAAACGGAATTGCCCTACAGCAGTGGACATGAGGTGACAGCTGCATTCATTGCCGTGTCCCAAGCAGACAGAACTACATGACAAGAGGCCACACCAAGACTGAAGGGACTGAAGGAAGTCCAGTGGGTGGAACATCTGTGCTGGTTAAGTAGGAAGAGCAGAGGAGGATGGAAAACCAAGGTCAGAAGGAGCCTTTCAGTCTTAGCTCCCCGAGACCAATGAATCCTCACAAGAAGGCCATAGTCACAATTGGTAGAGCATAGATTATTAGTACACATTTGCAAGTGGGGTTTCTGTCTATTGGGAGGTTCCAGAGGGAGAAATGGGCTCCTGTGAAAGAACAGGAAAGCCCTACACACACACACACACACACACACACACACACACACACACACACTAAATATCAGCTTCCATTCTGTAGTGAGCTGAGTTCTGACTATAGAACACTTCAGATTTTTAAAATGTCTTTTCAAGTATCTTGCCATCAAATACAGTAAATACCCTTGACAGTACTACATTATTTGCCTTTTCTTCTTAACTAAAGGCACCCATTAACCCCAAATCAGAACCCAAACCAATCATCCTTCTGTAACTTAACCATTTGATAAAAGAGACTCCCCAAGGAGAGCACCAAAGGATGAAGCCTTCCCAAGATCCAGAATCATTTCCAAAGAAAGACAGAGATAAACTGCCCCCACATTCTACTTGCTAGAGGTAGCAACCAAACATCAGAGAGAAACCCCTGATCTACTGTTTTTAAATGCCGTGAGGTCACGCTCAGGGGTGGTTACAGGTTATAGGATGTTCTAAACTCCATGTACAGAGGAAGATAATTCACTAGGCAGATCTAGTGGAAGAATTAGCAAATTATAAGTAAAGTTGACGAAATGTCCAAAGGTGCAGGAAAATGTAGCAAACAGACACACAAAGACAAATTGGTAGATGCAGTAGACAGGAGCAGAGATGTCCAGTAGTAGGAAACCCTAGAAGAAAGTAGGAAAACTGAAGGTGTACATCTGGATGTGAAACCTGGGCAGATAATGACTCAAAATTTACCATTAAAAAAAAAATCACAAGTGGTCAAATCAAAAAGGTCTTCCTGGAATACTTTGAAAATCTAGATCCAAGTCAGGATGAAATAAACAATCATTAAGAAATAATACCTTTCAGCTCTGTGTGGTAGCCACACCTGTAGTTCTAGTTTTCTGGAGGATGAGGCAAGAGAACTACTGTAAGTTAAGGGCCAGCCTGGCCAACCTAGTGAGTTCACTTCCTAGAACACAAAGAGAACGTCATCCCAAAACAAAGCAAACTAACACATTTTCTAGGAAATTCATTATCTGTATAAGAAAGTAAAACTGAGCACAGATTTTTTTCTTAAATAACAGAAAAAAATGACAAAAATGCAGAGAAAGAGAAACTTTTAGACTTATAATTCTTATTATGTATGGAAGGAAAAATTATTTCCAGACATAAAAACGGAGTCTTGCAGCTTTTATTGAAAGCAATAATTAGGCTAGGCATTAACAAGAAGAAAATCAAATCCAAGAATAAGAGTGAACAAAGTCACAATTATCAAAGATATTAACATGCTAGGGTAGTGAATAGGAATATTTACTGATTAATTATAATAAAGATATATAATATGATATAATTAGTAAATATAAGAAGCATGGCAAGGATTTGTGCTGGAGACTTCTATGATAAACCAGTTCAATGTGTGGGTAAGAGCTTAGACTCTGAACCCAGACTGTGTGGGTTTGAATATGAATCACAGGTGTCTTTCAAACTACAATTAAAGTCAATAACTTGATCAAAGAACAATAATGACATCTGAGAAATATGAGTCATATTTTTTTTGCCTTTCTAATCAACTGTCAATTTTAATACATTAACAAGAGAAGGAAAAATACAGGGCCCAGGGAAAGGCAGCTGTGACTTTCAGATGAGTTGAACATTTGTTAAAAATCTGAAAAGAAGGGAGGAGTGGGGTGAGCACCATCAAAACACACTGCGAGACGTCCTCAGAGAATTAATGAGATGCTAGGTTAGAATAGCTTAAAAGACACTAAGAACTTTAATCTTCACACTGTTCAAAAAGTTTGTCATGGCTGCCTACTTTGGATATTCAAATGGAATATAATGAATGACAGAGTCTTTGCAAAAATTACTTCCCTGTCCTAAGTAAGCTCTTCCTTTCCAATAAGGCTATCTAGCAGAAGATAGACAGAAGAAAACCATTTTGGACGTGACTAGGAAGACCTTTGGTCAGGATGAGATATGAAGCCTGTGGTTCATGAACTGATTAGTAATTTCTCTCAGTCTCTTGTAGCAAGAGTAGCAAGAGAGCACGGCTAAGTTTGGTCTGACTTGCTTGGTTCATGACTGGAGGTTATTCAACTTAATGACATTCTTTTAATTTCTGTATTATTTAAGTGTTCAACATTAAGACATAGGTCTTACAATACTTCACAATTTGCAATGAATTGCTTTTGTCTGAAATCATCTCCTTCCTACCACATTATAAGCCCTACAAGCACCCACTCAAATGCCTAAAGGATGGTGAGTGGGCTCAGTCTTGTACTTTGTGCATAATGAGCTTCATTTTAAACACACAGGGCCTTCCTTTGGGTTAAAAAGATTCCACTAAATGAATCTCCCTTCATATTAGCATCTAGCCTTGTGATTCATCTTTATTTTATCGTTCTTAGCCATCAGTTATAAAGCTTTGGGTATCTTAACCTATTAACACGTTAAGTGTTTTTCTCTTTGACTGTTTTGGGAAGTCTGCAGGTCAGAACAAATATAGTATTTGGTTTATTCAGCCAACGGACAAGGGTGGCCATATGCTTGGCTCTGGCCTCATAGACACTCATATGAGTGTCTGCCCAAGTTCTAAGTACATCTGCTCACAGTCCTAAGTGCATCTGGGACATTACAATTTTGAGAGAAGAACTGAGTGTTCAAGGACAAAAATGCAAACAAACTTTCTGTTCAGGAGCAAAAAGAGCTGGAAACAGCAGACCATGGGGCAGACACCTGACTGCCACAGGCCTCAGTATGGTGTCTGGGTTTTAATCTAATTTCAGTTGGAAGCTTCTGGAGTTTCAGATGGGGAAATGGTTAATTAAGGTCCCTGTGTGTTACATGGACAGTAGCAGGCAAGAAGGGGTGAAGGCAGAGGAGTGAAGGGGATGCTGCCAGACCACAGGCATGCAGCATCAGGACCAGGATGATGGGCCACAGGTAATGATGGAGAGGTAACTTAACACCTTTAGAAGAGAGAGCCAGCCCATAGGATTTCAGTTGAACAGACTTGTTATACAGAACATGGAGGAACATGGTGGCTGAAGAGATGTGAATGAGGAATGGCCATTTACTTTCCAGTCTGCTTATCAACTTATCAAATAGTTTCATTAACTGGGTAGAAGATGAACAGTTATGGGGGGGGAAGAGACATCATGAACGTTACTTCGTACACCTATTGATCTGCTTCTTTGCACAAAGTCCGCTACCACACAGAAGTCACGGAGATCTATTCTGCAGAACAGTTAAGTCTTTCTCAGTTGCCAAATACAATCGATAGTTTCACCACTATCTGGATTTTACTAGACTCAACTCAGACCACAGCATAGATGAAACAGGCCACTGCCCTGCCTCCATATCAAAACAACCCTGCTTATTTGGTTCCATTGAGGTGACTGAGATCAGCTATACCATTTGTCCTCAAATATAGAGGGGCAGAGAATACATATTTGACTTAGTGTCACACCAGATCTCAGATCTTCTCTCCTCTCCTCCCCTCTCCTCTCCTCTCCTCTCCTCTCCTCTCCNTCTCTTCCTCTCTTTCTCTCTCAACATTATAATTTTATATTACGAATTGCAGAATAATCACAAAGCCTTCAATACTACTTTAACTGAAAGGAATAAGTGTGTTTTAAGACTGTAGTCAAGAATTAAGCTCACAATAAGAACTGTTCTTACACTCTGATTTAATCATTCTTAATTTCATCTTCAAGGTGTCATCTTCCTAAGACAGGCATAACAAGTAGAAAATATTTGTGCTAAGAATACTCTTTCAAGCTGGGTGTGGTCGGTGACCCTGTATTGCAGCACTTGGAAGGAGGAGACCAGAAGAACAGGGGACAGGCCAAGCCTGGAATGAGGTGCCTTTTGGAGTAACATATTTTGGTACATTTATTCACAAAACTACAACTATAAAGAAAATATTCTTATATAACAGTACTATGGTAAGATAAAATAGAATAACGATCATGGTACTACATCTTCTGACTGAGTCGATATCTTCTTAAGGAGAATGAATTGATTTTCTAAACTACCACATAGCATAGCATAGGCATTCTTGTCGCATACTTAGATAAGGAAAAATTAACTGTGCTAACTATAGCAGTAATCATACTCACAATCCATTGAAATTACCTAACAAGACTTTTGTTTTCCGTTGTGTGCCCAATGACGAGCTCACCCATGGATAGCTCCAAACCCGTGAGGACAAAGATAGCACGGGATAAAATTATAGTGAGTCCAAGCCTAACAACAGGCATATGGGGAAGGACTTGGACAAAGAGGAGATGGGGGAAGAGTGACAGAAATATATACAGGCATATACATGCATATTCATGTCAGGGTATACATGCAGAAGAGTGTCAAAGGTCAGGTCCAACAACAGGGAAACCTGCCTGTATAATTGACACACATGAAAATCACCAACAAATGCCCAAACGAGTAAACAGAAGCAAAACCATTCTGTTATTCCAGTACTCAGAGTAGCGGGGTAGACAGTTAGCAATCAACACAGCATTTCTGGAGAAGGGTTTGATGAAAATAATGTGTTGATAAAATAATCAAATCTATGCGGGATAAAATCCAGGGACTCACTTAATCAGATTTATGGAGCAGAAAAACAACAGTTACCCAAAGTTTATTGTTGTTTTCTTTTTGTTGTTGTTGTTTAAGGCTAACTTGAAAAAAGGAAAACTTTAGAATTGATTTTAAAAAACAACCCCAGAAACTAGTAAAAAGTTTATTAGCTAAGAAATGAGTGTTCCAAAAACACGTTGGGGAAAGATTTTTGTCTTTCTGTTTGTTTTCTGTAGGTTTTATGATTGGCCGGCTTTCCCTGGACTCTTCTGTCACTTAGAGGGAAGCGGCAGATGAAGATGGAAAGATCACTAGACTGCCGCTTTGATAAAGCTATTTTCTTGAGAATTAAAGTGGGAGCTTGAGGTTAGTAAACTGTCATCAGAAAAACAACACATGTCTGTGATTATTACACCTACGCTGGACAATCCTTCAAACCATTTCATAATTGATAATGCAATGCATATACACCATATTACTGGGGTATTCTGCACCATGTATTATACATAAGTTAACAAATTTCATCCTTCTAAAAAGGTTATAGACTGTCAAACCTGGTAGTCAAAATATGCAACAAGGCTGAAATAAATAATACCAAGGAATCCAACCCCTCCCCCACCCTTCTTCCCTTCTAACACAATGCCAGCATGCAGTCTCGGATGCAAAACTCCACATTGTCTACCAGAGTCTACATCTAGGCTTCAGTGCCTCAGTCTTTCTATCATTCAAATAAGTATCAATATGCTTCATACTGAAGAAAAAGAAATAATCGGATAAGGCACTTTGAATTTAAGAGAAGCCACATAACCCTCATTATTCCAAACTCTCCTTAGAGCCTACAGCATCCCTAGGCAGTAAGGGGACAGCCATAGAAAGGCACATTGGCTATCTCAGGATACTCCGCAACTGTGAGGGAAGAGACTACTGAGAGCACCAACTGCGCACCTAAGCTCCCAGCTTGCCCATCTCCTGCACTTCCGCCCTAGCAGGAAACACAGCACGGCTGCTCAGCATCGCTTTCTGGATGTTCCGAGCTTTTTAACTGGAGCCACACCATGTTTTTGCACGGGGACGGGTATTTTGATTGAAACAGATGCCAAAGGAGTCGCGGAGTCTAAAAAATAATAGGAATCAAAAAGGTAATCCTGAGACCCGTTTTGTTTTTCACTCTGGTAATGTACAATCTTCTAAATGGCCTGCATATGAAATGAGACCACTTATTTAAACCAATGGTGATAATGACTGTTTTAAAAACGTATAGTGTATACGTACAAATGAGACAGATACTATATGGGGGAGAAATGGAATGAGTGGAAGTTTCAGGGAGCGTATGCATGCACCAACATGCTGAGAATATGCTGGCTGTGAGATAAATCGCCACCTTAAAATTTCAGTGCTTTGGTGGTTAAAGCAGTAAGAGAAAAACAACATCACTTTGCACTTAGAAACCTGTTTCTAATCAACTGAGCTACTCCTATGGGGGCAAATAAAAATGATTAGCTTATTAAAAGCATAGCTTTGCTATTTAATAAGCAAAAATGATTGAAAATTCTGCTCCAGATCCTGATAATTTTAGTGTTTCTAGTTAAGCCTGCAAAATTGCATTCATTATTAGTGTCTAGATTCATTAACAATTCAATTTATAGATATTAATGCTTATAATGCATGCTTCGCTTGCCAAAACTTGAAGAGAAATTGTTTCAATTAGCTTTCATGGATCATGAATCCTACCGGCTGGGTATTTTTAGACAAAAGATACAAACACATCCCCAAGCAATGTTAATGCACAGCTGGGACTTGTGTGTAAGGTCACTTGAGCTAACAGTTTAAAAGGAAAAACAGTAAATGAGTTTTACCCAGATGAGCAAGACAGGGACAATCTCCTGCTTCCGACCAAATATTTGAAAGGCACGTATGCACTTAAGGAAGATGGCGACAGAACTATTAGCTTTAGGGATTTCTAAAGACAAAACTATCAGACAGAAATTGGCAAGCTAAACTCAGTGAGAGATGTTCAGCATAAAAGACAACAGGAAGTCTCAGCGAGAGACCTTTATTTCTTCCTCTGTAGAAAAAAAAGTATCTTGTAAGTCAAGCTTAACAGGGATGCAAATTCTGTCACTTGCACAAGGGCCATGACCCCATAGTAGGCGATATAGAACTGACTGATGTCCCAAGTGATCCAGAAAACAATCCAGATTCACAGGTAATTATCAATGCTCCACTTCATGTAGGGCTGCACAAAACCAATTCCAAGTTGCTACTTACTGTCAGTGACAAAGATATACCCGTAAGTAGAAGAGACATTCTTTGAGGGTGTCCATCTCTTCCACATATATTTCTCTCACCAATCTGCATGAAACCCAAGGACAGCCACTGATCTTCATTCTCCATACAATGCAGTACGGTACTGTACTCTAGCTGTCTGATTATTTAGAACTTGGTATACACAGCAATGGAAAGAAAATGAAATGGATTCTTATGTTAGAACAAATAGATAATTCATTTGTCTTCCCTGGAATGTTTTCATATACTGAAGGATAGATTGAATAATGATTCTATCCATGTATGTATGTATGTATGTATGTATGTATCTATCTATCTATCTATCTATCTATCTATCTATCTATCTATTCATTTATTTATAGGCAATCTCACTATGCAGCCTAAATAGGTCCTGGACTCATAACCTTCCTGCCTCCCCCTCAGACTCTTTGTTTGGGAATTATAAGCAAACACCACTGTACTTAGGTGAACAATGATTCTGAGTGTCTCAAAGATCCCACAGAGCAACCTCAGATAACTCGAAAGCCAGCAGAATAAAATCCGGGAAAGCCAATGAAATACTAACACAACTCTGAGGACATGCCATACATACGAGTTGGGTAGGAAGGCAGCATAGAAGGCATGCAAACTGGTCAGGATATTGAGGATGAGGAGGTAGAACAGGTTAAGGACTTCTTCTGGAGCTACACTTACTCTTGTATCAAAGCTTTCACATTAGTCTAGAAGTCAAATACATAGACGCCTAGGAAAACACTTATTATCATATTCTCTAGCCTTAACAGTTGTATGACTTTAACAAAAGATAACTGTGAGTTTATGGGAAATCATAACTTCTATAAAACACATAATTAAACATACCAGAATTACAATCTGATAAGACTGGAACTAGGGGCATGGCATGGTGATACTAGCATGTGCAAAGTCCTGGGTTCCATTGTTAGTATTAAAAACAAAATTAGATGTGTGAGACACACATACATACACACACACACACACACACACACACACACACACACACACACACGCATGCATGCACACACACATGCACACCGAAGTCTGACTGCATCTACATGGTAATTAAAAACTATTACATAGACAATGGACAAAAACAAGCTAGAAGGAAATTGGAAAAACTAGTTTAGGAAGAAAAGTAAAAACTTCCAGTTTGGATGTATTCGTTTGAAGATGGTTCTAGAATCTGATAGAAAACCACAGCTAGGCTAATAGCGGTGGGTACACGAGACTAACTGAAAGCTAATGCTGAAACTTGCTCTCATTTATCCACCCAGTAAGCTTGCATAAATACATACACAAATACATACATACATACATACATACATGCATACATACAAATACAAGAGTATATTAATGCATTTTTCACACTGTTAAATTCATGATGAATACACTATTCTTTTTAAACCTACAATTTATACTTAAACCAAATAGTTACTTGATAAATTCATGTGTATACACACACACACACACACACACACACACACACACACACACACACACACAGCGGCTATGGTCACTGATGAAATCATTAGCAGTACCGCATTACTATTCAAGACTATAATTCATTCTTCAGTATTAGAGTCCATGGGGGCCTGGTTTGCTTTGCCACACTGAAAATAGAGAGCAGCAGGGGTCCCTGGTACACGGGGCTCACGGTCCCATTCTTTCGCAGCTTCCTTTGCTTGTAACTGTTGTAGTGATTCTTTTGTTTCTCTGAGACTAATTTATCATAGAAGGCATTTCTCCGTCTCCACAGTGGAAGCAAAGGACACCGACTAACCCAGGAAGGGCAGCACTTTCTTCAAGGGGTGGTGGGCTAGTTATTTAATGCCTTTGGATGCTTGGTGGGAGTTACAGACGCTGATACTCCACACTGAAAATGGAACCCAAAGAGCTTTCAATGATGAAAATCCTATTTCCACATAATGTAAACTCCCCAGAAAGCCCCTCCAGTTTCTATCTATTACAACTGCACAAAGGCAGGCATATCACCTTAACAATGTATTGCCATGGCTACTCTAAAACAAGCTTCACATTATGCACTCAGATCTTTGTTGAATGAACAGGTTAATTATTTCCTACCCTGGGGCTCAAGTTCCTTCCTTTGAGAAACAAAGTAACAGTAGATTCTTTTAAAGGTTTGTTTCTGGTATTAAGGAAACCAAGAAGTAATACATGCTAATGATAAGAGCGGAAAATAAAACTGTTAGATATTAGCCACTGTTACGTATTAGCGAAATGTTAGATATTAGCCACTGTTACGTATTAGCGAAATGTTAGAAATTAGCAGGCTTGAAGCTCATGAGGGCGGACTCCTCCTTCACCGCATCGGTCCCTACCCTCCTGTATTTCTGATAATACTCTAATTTTATAAACTGAAAATAATGTCACAGAAGAAAGAGGTATTATAACTACTCCTTCATACGGTTTAAGATACTTGAGGCTGCCCTGAATGTCCTTCCCTGAGGAAAGAATAGCTTTCATGATACCAGACAGTGCCATGAACGCTTCAAAAGATATGGTACAACCACAAATCCTACCTAGCTATGAACCACATCAGTGACCAGCATGGAAAGATAACCTTAAGGTTACACTAGTGGCACACATATCTTAACGGTAATCAACACCTCTCTGATCAGACTTAAGCCTGGCTCAACAAGAGGAAAACCCATGATTGGTGCCGGACACCTAGCTAACTGCCCAGAGCTAGTGAAGTATAGTTACTGGAGGAGACTCTACAGCCACTAATTTACTAAACCAGCAGAATACCTAACAACAACCTTTAACCATGTGTCTTTATACCAACAGACAAGTGTAGTGAGTTTTCACCATTTGTCAGGGAAACTTTCCTCTGCAACAGATGGAACCCGCAACAGAAAACCACACCAGTCAAAAGGTAGAGTTGTGGAGCCCAGTGCCAAAGGATACATCTACAAAACCCTTCCATACCTAAAGATCAGGGAACATTTGGGGGGGATGATGAAGATTATAAGAGCCAAAGAGGGTCAGAAAGTTACTGTGAGATTACATCCCCTGGAAGTAATGTTAGGAGCTATAGCTGAACATTAGGCAGAGCTCAGAGTCTTGTATAAGAGTTGGGGAAGGAACTGGAGGGGTCAACGACATCACAAGAAGACCTCCAGAGTCAGCTAACCTGGACCAATGGGGGCTCACAGAAACTAAACCACCAGCCAAAGAGCACGCAGGGGCTGGACCTAGGCCCCTACATATTTGAAGCAGATGTGCAGCTTGGTCTTCACATGGGTCACCTAACAATTAGAGTGGGAACTGTCATTCTTTCCCCTAGCTGGACTGCACAGCCAGTTCTCAGTGGGAGACGATGCTCTTAGTCCTGCTGCAATGTGATGTGCCAGGTCAGGTTGGTACCTATGGTGTGGGGGAGGGGGCTTCTCTATCTCTGAGAAGAAGGGAAGGGGGTAAAGGGAAAATGGGTTTTGAGGTTGGGACTGGGACTTCAGTCAGGATGTAAAGTGAATAAATAAATTTTTAGAAGTGTTAAGATACAAAGAAAAGGAGGAAGAAGAAGAGGAGGAGGAGGAAGAGGAGTAGGAGGAGGAAAGAGAATAATAGTATAAATAGTATAAAGCCTAAGTTGTGCAGTGTTCTCTGGGGCCACTGTCCACCTCTACCCATGGACGTGTTTTCCCACACAATGGTTCCTGAGACTGCTGTCCACTCTCACTCTTTGTGAGTGTTTCCTTTACACACTGGTGCCTCTGGCCACTGCCTATTCTCACCCTTCAGGGTACCCTGCTTTACTCTATAAGGAACCCCATCGCCTATGCTGTGCCGTGTGTCTCTTCAAACTCTTCCAGTTGAGATCCTAAGTGCTAAGGAGCCAAGGGGAGATCAGAGGATGACGCGCGTGACAAGAGCAGGTGCCTGAGAAAACGGGAACACGGTGTATTATCTTTGCAACTTTTCTGTAAGTTAACGTCAAGTTAAAGTTTATTTCAAAAAGACAAAGGAAAATAAACTCATATTTGATACATGGTTAATATCATCTAAATCTCAAAGCTGCCCAGGTATTCAGTCATCAATAGCAAACTAGGGAAGGGACCAACCAGGTGGCCAAGAGTAGAGATCTTTTGCTTTATCTATTTATTGGTTATCACCTAAAACCTGTAATGATTTTAAATCACTTTGACGGTCTCATAGGGTACCACAGAATGACTAAACTTACTACCCCTCACGCCTTTTCCTCTTTCAAAGCTAACTTCACTCCTAAGCTTTTTCTGATGCCCCCGAGTCTCAGACTCATGAAAAGGATAAGAGGTTAGCAGTCTGGGGAAGACATAAAAATGTTCATCGCTGTTTCCATAAGTCAAATTTATAATCAGTGCAGGACTAAATAACGGAAGTCCGCCCGCACGTTACCGAGAGCATTTTCCGTATCTTACATACTCTGCCAACCACCAGTGACACTTGACAACAAAAATCATCTCGTCCCCTCCCTCTAGAGCACTGTTTCATGCTTTTAAATTTAGCTTGAACGGAAGACTTAGTGGTATCAGTATAATCATCTCCCTTTTAAAAAATGCTAAAAACCATTCCCATCTAAGAAGCAAAACAAATCATAGAAATGGAATCATTTCTCTCAAGGTTTCTACAGAAAATGCATCACCAATATTAAAAAAAAACCACCCAAAATTATTTTAAATGATGTAAAATAATAAGTGAATACAAAACATTAATATATTCAAAATATTCTACTTTGCCCAGGCTTAAAATATGCCACCAATGAGTATTTATTTCAGAAGCCTAAAAGAGATGTGGTGAGATTTCCTAAGTCTTCCGGTTGCCTCCTTACAGATGGAAGCCTTCTTACCCAGGCCTCTGTGTCACCTAAACACTGTAACTCAGAGAAAGGAAAGTGCAGTAAGAAGCTCCATGTGCCTGCCATGGGTCAGGCTGGATGAACTGAGACCCAGAACCACTGCTGCTCTGTCTTTTTCCAGTGGCTCTCAGACTTGGTGGACTTGGAGCTCCCTGTTGAGGATTTCAGATTTGAGGCTACACCATTAATAGTTATAATGACGGAAATTAAACAAATTAAAAATGTCAACATTTACTTAATCATTTAAAGCAACAATAAACCAACTGCCTAGTCAAAGCATACATTTATGGGACAACTGTTTTTCCTACTTCAAAATTTATCCATTGTATTTCCATGTGAGAATAAAACTGCATCATAAATTTCTATAAATATATATAATTTATATCATACAATGTTTATAAATAGAATATATACTTAAGTATATATACATGCATATATGTGTGTATATATATATATATATATATATATATATATATATATATATATATATAGTGATACTTCAAGTAATGCAATGTTTATTCTCAATGGAGAGGAATAAATGAGTTAAAAATATATTAGACATCAGCTGGAGAAACATAGGGCCTGGGGCAAGTTTCTCACATCTTAATACTGTGTTATACAGGGTTTGTCTTTACAGATTTACATACAGAAAGACAAATTGCCTGACTTTTAGTAGACTAAGCAGAGTAGGAAAAATATATTCTTTTGGCATCTTACAAGATACACTGATGCTCACTAAAACTCCAAGTCACCCAATGCCTTCCATTCAGAGCCCTTGAACCAAGTAGACTAATAACCCTTTGGTAGAGTGTTCTTGGCATAGTATCTGTTAATTAAAAACTGAACTTAGGGCCGGGCAGTGGTGGCGCACGCCTTTAATCCCAGCACTTGGGAGGCAGAGGCAGGCGAATTTCTGAGTTCAAAGCCAGCCTGGTCTACAAAGTGAGTTCCAGGAGAGCCAGAGCTATATAGAGAAACCCTGTCTCAAAAACACACACACACACACACAAACAAACAAACCTGAACTTAGGTTCCCTTTAAATTTCCCAGGTATAAGGTAACTTGGTATCCTTACAGCTTGTGAAGATGAAGTAAGCCACATGCAGGCCAGGGTCCTGTATCTCTATCAAAGTCAGGAAAGCACACATCTTAGGCTTCGCCTTCTGCAGTGCTGGGTAAGCCTGCTCCTACCATGGGCAGAGAAAGTGTGGCTTGCTAGGCAGCCAAGCTGCCTCAATGAATAAAGCTGCAAAGACACTTTTAAAACACTGTTATGGCAAAGTTTAAATAAGTACTTTATACATTTTCCAGTATTTAACTGCTGTTGGTTTTACTGTTTCTGCCTCTGCTTTCCTCTTTTCTGCTTGAATAAAAGAACTATGAGCTTCAAAGCTGGAAAGTTCACTACAGTATGGAAGGCAGTGGGAGGACCTGTCCCAATCCCCTTGGTTTTTAAAAGGTTTCCTGTCCAGCTTCGGGGACAGTGGAGAGCAGTAACCATCCGACATCCTTTCCTGCAGGCACATCAGCTTCCTTCCCCAAAGACTGGCTGACCAATGTAGAAATATCAAAGGCTTGTCTTCCTGCTGGAGGTGGACTATAGTAAGTTGCCTCTCCCCACTGTCAGGCCTTTCATCTAAGGTCCTTCCCTCCCTCCCCACTTGTGATTGCTTTCTTCTCCCTCCAAGTGGGACTCTGAGGTGTCCTCACTTGGACACTTCAGCTTGTTGAGCTTTTTGAGTTTTGTGGACTGTATCTTGGGTATTCTGTACATTTTGGAGTTTTTTGTTTTGTTTTGTTGGTTTTGGCTAATATCCACTTATTAGTGGATGTCCTTTTGGGACTGAGTTCCCTCACTCAGGATGATATTTTCTAGTTCCATCCATTTGCCTGCAAAACTCAGGATGTCCCTCGTTCTTAATAGCTGAGTAATATTGCATCGTGTAAATGAACCACATATTTAGAGCAGGAAGACAGAACATCAAGTGAGGGATGAGGTTGCCATCCCACTGTCACATCTCAGACCCATAATTGTTCTTGTCTGAAAGAATTACAGGGATGGAAAAGAAGGTCCAGTGACAGCACCTAACCCTCAAGAGACTTTAGAGGTTTAAACTCAGGGAGTTTAGAGGTCAGGTGGGGTCGGAGGTGGGGGTATCCACGTGGAGATGGGGTGAGATGGGGAGGAGGTGTGGGATGGGTAGCAGTCGGAGGGTTAATGGGGGGCAGGGAATGGAATATGGAGTGTAAAAAATAAATTTAAAAATTTTTTAAAAGGGTCTGGAGAGATGGCTTACCAATTAAGAGCATTGACTGTTCTTCCAGAGTTCCTGAGTTCAAATCCCAGAAACCACATGGTGGCTCACAACCATATGTAATGAGATTGGTTGCCCTCCTATGATGTATCCGAAGACAGCTACAGTGTACTCACATATATAAAATATATAAATCTAAAAAGAAAAGAAAAGAAAAGAAAAGAAAAGGGATGTTACTGTCAGATGACTTCCTGCTGATTAGTGGTGTTGAGTTCCTTGGGGGCAAGTTTGATCTTCACCATCAGGATGTTAATTTCTTGTTTCTTCTTTGTGCATGACTATTTAACAAATGGCGACCAACATCAACCAACAACCCATCCCACCTCTTGGGACTTTAGCATTTATATATCCTCTGAAAAGTCTCCAGAATTCCAAACATCACATAATCACAGAAACTATCTGCAGCTGGCAAAATCACCCTCCTGCTAGAGCACAAGGCAGTTGATAGTCAAGCTTCTGTGGACAATCTGAAGCAGCCCTATATCCCACATCTCGGATTAAAATGAAAATATAGTCTTATAATAGTTCTGTGTTTTCTAAAGAAACCCAAACCTCCAAATTCTCATTACAGTTCTATAAGTTATGCTAGTTTACAGAGTGTTGACTAAGGTCAGTGGCTTTTGAGAGTGGCAGAAGAATGCAAGGGTGGGACTTCAGGAGAGGGGAAGGACAGTGGGGACTGTCCCCTGAGAGTTCTCTCACTTGAGAGAGAACTTCTTGGGGAGAAGCTGGGGGACTAGTTTCAGTGGGCAAATGCTCCATGCCTCTACACTGTCCTCTCTTAGCACGACATCGTAGAGAACCCCCGGGCTGGGCAATGACAGCGCTGGGCACCTGTGGTAAAAGCTCTCCATAAAGAAGCAACTCTCCTTATGGGACCTTGAGCTACCAAGGGAAAGCCTGCCCCTTATTAAGAAAAACCCAACTATGGGGATGACGGAGCTAAAAATGCAACAGAGTAACCATTCCATTATTACCATGGAATGGAAATAAATCACATTGCTCTGTTACTTGGAGGCTAATTGTCCAACGAAGTTATTTCTGGTTACCCCAAAGCTAAAACTATAGCTCTAATATTGCTGGAGTTAGAAAAGACATGTCTTCTACAGAAAAAAATGACCCTGCTTGGCTTCATTTATATGCTACAATCTATTGCCTTGAAAGAATGTGATCCGACAACCCTGACCCTCAATTCTCTGCTTTTTAAAGCTATAATTAGGGAGCTTTTTTGGCCCATCAACCTCTCTGTCATGAGGCACGTTGCTTTTGATCTGGAACAATGTTATCATTTAAAATGTTAGGCTAGGGACAGGAATAGGAAGTTTAGCAAGTACTCATCTTGAAGTTTCTATAAACACCAGCATATTCAGGGGTGACTTAGATGAGGAAGCCCCACGAATGATCTTCCCACAAGTGGACAGTTATGAGCCATGGGAATATAGATGCTATACTAGTTAAAACAGGTTTCTTCTGGGGCTGCAGGTCAGTGGTATAGTGCTTGTTTAACACACAAACAGGGCCCTGGGTTTGAGCTTCACATATGTGATAGTTTGTATATGCTCGGCAGAGGGAGTGAAACTGTTAGGAGGTGTGGTCTTCTTGGAGTAGGTGTGTCACTGTGGGTGTGGGCTTAAGACCCTCACCCTAGCTGCCTGGAAGTTAGTCTTCCACTAGCAGCCTTCAGATGAAGATGTGTAGAACTCTCAGCTCCTCCTGCACCATGCCTGCTTAGATGCTGCCATGCTCCCACCTTAATGATAATGGTCTGAACCTCTGAACCTGTAAGCCAGCGCCAATTAAATGTTGTCCTTTATAAGACTTGCATTGGTCACAGTGTCTGTTCACAGCAGTAAAGCTCTAACTAAGACAACATACAAAAAAAAAAAAAAAAAAAAAAAAAAAAAAAAAAAAAAAAAAAAAAAAAAAAAAAAAAGGTCACCCAATTTTATGCTTTCTATACAAGATCCCTTACAATAGGTTGAAGGGGAAAAAAATGAAAAAGGGCAGATACAGTAACCATAAAAAAGCAGGAATAGCATATAAAGCCAGACAAAACATTTTAAAGCGTAAGAATATATAAAGAGATGAAAAATATTCAACATTGAAACACTAAGTCCATCAGGGTGATGTCATAATCATAAACATACACACTTCTAACAGAAAGCCACCAAGTACTCAAAGACAAAACAGACCAAGTGTGAGCGTGACAGTTTGAATGAGAAGAGCCCACACAGATTCATGTATTTGTAACCTCAGTCCCCAGTTGGTCGGACTGTTTGGGAAGTTTTAAGAGACGTGGTCTTGAGGGAGGTGTATCGCCGGGGTGGTCTTTGAAGTTTCAATGTCTCGTGGCATCCCTGATATCCTTTCCTTCCTCGCTCCTCCCTGCCTCTCCTTGTAGATCAGATGTTATCTGCCTCTCAGCTACTACAGTACCATACGTGCCTGTCTGTCTGCTACCACGGTCCCTGCTATGGTGGTCATGAACTCATCCTCTGAAACTGCAAGCCATTCCCCACCCCCACCCCCCAAAAAACCAAGCCTCTTTCTTCTTTAAGTTGCCTTGGTCGTGGTGTTTTGTCACAGCAACTGAAAGGTAACTAAGAGAGAAAGAGAGAAATAGATGTTTTAAAAAAAAGATTTCCAGTCTCTGCTTTCAGGAGTGATAGAACGAGGAAGGAGATCAACAGCGAGTAGCAGCACTGTCAGCTAGCGGGCTCTAATACGTGACTACCCAACCTCCCAGCCTGGGGACATGGTGTGCTCTCTAAAACAGGATCTGTGTGAGGGCATAGTCACAATTAATTAAAAGTGACTAAATCCAACTGTGTGTGCTGCAATTAAGAACCGATAATAGAAGAAAGTTTAGGAGGTTTGTGAATATTTAAAAAGAGTGCGATCTTAAAAACCAATTAAACAGTGATGAGATTACAAAGGAGATTAGACAATCCTTTAGGGTCAATGAAAACAAAACAAAGAGTGTCTTGGAACACAGACTCCCATGGACGCTTAGAGCTGTAATGCCTATGTTAAATAAAAACCACTCTGAGCTACGCAAGCAAACTTCCACATCAGTTCACAAGGGAAAGAAAAAGAGGATACTATATTTAAGGCAAGCAAATGGTAATAGTAATTTAAATAGAATAATGAATAGTATAAATAGATCAGGAAAAGAAATGAGCAAAATTAAAATTTGCTTCGAAGTAAAAGTTAACAAAATGGGAAAACCATTTACTAAACTAGCCAGAAAAAAAAAAAAAAAGCGAGAGAATAAAAAATTAAATTATCGAAAGCAGACATGAAAGAAGAGGTACTACTAGTGACCATAAAGAAATAAAAAGAATTTAAAAATACAAAAACCCGTTCCATGTCAACAAATTAGATAACCTGGATAAAATGGAAACCTTCCTAGAAAGAAAAGCTACTTTTTGACACTAGATCAAGAAGAGAAAATCAATCCACTAACATGTCTCAGTTTCATCTAGGAAAATTGTATGATGAAAAATAATACAATTACAGATCTCTCTCTCTCTCTGTGTCTCTCTCTGTCTCTCTCTCTCTCTGTGTCTCTCTCTCTCTGTGTCTCTCTTTGTCTCTGTCTCTCTCTCTCTCTCTCTGTCTCATTCTCTCTCCCCCCCGCCCCTTCTCTCTCTGGCCAGGTAGAGATGGGAGTGTGAAGTCTTGCTATGTAACCCAGAAGGGACTGGAACTCTTGCTTCTGCCTTCTGAGTGCTAGGTTACAGATACATGCCACCTGGACGTGCATGCCTGGACATGATGCACCACTCAGACATGCTTGCCTAGAGAGTACCTCGCTCAACTACTTTCTCTTGAAACTAGTTTGCACTGTAACTAACTGGGCATAGAAAGGACTATCTGGGGATGGTCATGTGAAATACACCCTAGACATACAGGAATAGATTAGCATTGCAAAATCAAGTTATGAAACAAACTGTGAACTCCATAATTATTTGTGTAAAAGTCAAAGTTTGTGAAACTCCAACATAAATTAATAAACTATGACTAAGAGAGACTCCAAGAAAAACACTCAACAAACAAACATGGCACTTACCAATAAAAGGCAGGGTGCTTATTCAATGAAACTACAAAACACTGTTGAAAAACTCAAGTTTTCAATAATAATAATTAAAAAAAACCACCTCAGTTTGTAGACTGGATAACAGCACTGAGAGGTAAATACTCTTCAAGTTGATTCAGATCCAGCTAAATGGCTTGTCAAAATCCCATCCTTAGCGTTCCTAAAACTCTTATTAAAAAACAAGTGATACAGAACAGATCAAATTAGTTGGATTTAAAACCAAACCAACAAAATCCTTAACTGAGAAGAGTCACATATCTCAATTTTACAGCAGAAAGGGACACATGGTATTGGTGCAAATGATGCATACGGATCACAGAATGTCACTAAGTAAGCCATAAAATAACTTTTACATTTAGAGTTGATTTTTTAAAACACAGGAGGTGTCAAATTTACACATATACTTTCACTGTATGAGTTTTAAGTTAATTTAGATTCACTTTAAAGTATCTCAAGGACAGGGAAATAACTCAACAAACAGCCCTGAAACATTTGCAAAGCAATGAAGTCAGCATCCCTTCTCATGTAATACATTAAAAAGTCAACTCCACATAGATCACAGACGATAATACAAAAGCCCAAATGACAAAACTCCTTTAGAAGAAGAGTTAGGAGTAAATTTGTTGACCTTTGGTTGAAAAATGATTCTTAGATATGGCTCTGAAATACATAGAGAATAAAAAAATATAGAAATACTTTGGGACTTGTGAACATTTTATTCTTCAAGGGGTACTATCAAGAAAACAGAAAGTATTTCTTCTAAGAAAATACGTAAATACTCAAAGAGCTGTAACTAAAAATCAAATCAAATCTACCATGATAAACTATTTATACATCTGAGTATGAACAGTATATATATAATTTTAAATGGAACAAAAACTTAAACAAAAAAGGAGGAGGAGAAGGAGAAGGAGAAGGAGGAGGAGGAGGAAGAGGAGGAGGAGGAGGAGGAGGAGGAGAAGAAGAAGAAGAAGAAGAAGAAGAAGAAGAAGAAGAAGAAGAAGAAGAAGAAGAAGAAGAAGAAGAAGAAGAAGAAGAAGAAAGTATTACCAAGAATATAGGGTAATGAAATCTGTATTCATGGTTGATGTGGATTTCATGTGGTCACATGTGCTTTGATAAAAAAAGTGTGGCAATTCCTCAAAAAGTTGAAGTCAAAGTAACCACATGACCCATACGCCAAGAGAAATGAAAACGTATTCCCACACAAAACCTTCTACATGAACTTTTAAGTAGAATTATTCATAACAATTAAAAACAGAAGCGAACTAAATGCCCATCCACTACACACATGATGAAATACACAGCCATACAAAGCAAGTACTAATACAGACTACATCATGGATTTGTCTTGAAAATGGTGTGCTTAGTGAAAGAAGCCAGTCACAAAACACCACAGATTGTATGACTGCATGAAGTTACAGGTAGCGTGAGACAGAGTGCCTACAAGTGGACATAGGACTTCTTTCTAAGCGGATGAAAGGATTCTAAAATTGACTTCTGGTTCTGGCTACCAATTCTATGAACATACTAAACACTACCGAATCACATACTTTAAATAGGTCAATTATGTGGCATATGAGTTACACTCAATAAAGCCATTAAAGTAACAACATATCACGGATCAAATACATCACACACATGCATGAAAACATCCTTTGAGACCCAGGACTCTGAACAATGACTACATGCCAATAAAATGATAATGATAAACAATAAAGCAAATGAGAAGTGAGGCAGGAAGCAGGGCCAGCAGGTCACGTGACCAGCCTGCTATGCTAAAGAGTTACATTTCCAAAGCAGCTGGGTGCCAGTTGGAGAGTTTAGCCTATGAAGGGCATGACTAAACTATAAATAAAGATCATTATAATAGCAGTATGGATCACAGATGCCGGGAAAAGTCATGCAAACAGAGAACAACATGCCACTAAAAGATCATTGTGTTAATTTGAAGATGTATTGACTACTGGTAGGGGTGGCAAAGATGGAACCCATTTATAAAGTATTGGGAGTGTAGAATTAATGATACTCTGCAGTAATGGAGGGGAAAGGGAAGGGAAAAGGGAGGAATCACTGGGAGCGCTGCCTTTGGCAGAATCCTCTACAGTATTATCTTCTCCAAGAATGTTTTCTTAATCCACCAACTTGAATTTAAAGTCCCCTCTTTTTGCACTAGGAATGCACAAGGTATTTATCCTTATCAGTCTATCTCCTACACTGTCCAACAAAATGATTTTCTAAGTGGTTGTCTTCTCCATCAGTCTGTGATCCATACTGGAGAACTTAGTGGATAACGTTCTTTCTAGCTTTGAACCCCCAAAACTTAGAGCTTATCAAAGAGGGCACAAATAACCATCAAAGAGCAATAAAAAAAGCAGAATTAATCTGCTGAAGAAACACGAGGCTGTAAGTTATCATATATTCCTGTGACATGCCCCAAATCCAGCTGTTAAGCCCAAAGTCAGATCTGTGGAGCCGGGGACTGAAGGAAGCTTAGCATATGATGGGATTAGTACATAGGGGGCCAAGGGGAACCTTGTGCATGTAGCCGGAAAGCTCAAGTAAGTACAGACAAGGGCCGAATGATGGGAGACTCCCTCAGACAAGGATGGAGAGAGCAACCGAAATTACCAAAGGAGCCTGAGGAAGGAGGACACAGAAAAATAGAATGTCAGAGAAAATGACGTTTTCTGAATGTTTACTGAATTTGACAAGGAGCATCTAAGCTACAGCTAAAGAGGGTTCAATGAAAAAACAACCGGAAAACAGCCCAAGTCAGGAAGCCTGGCCATGAGGTGGAGGCACAGGGCAGAGGTGAAGTTTGAATCATCCGGTCTTACTATAGCTGAGAGGTTTCAATCAGACACACGGTAAGAAAAGAAGATGACTGTGGCTAAAGGAGAAAGGGCTAAACAGCAGGACGGTTGCTGAAAACAGAAAGGGACAGAAGCAACAGCACTAGACAGGAGACAGATGGAAGATTAATATTCGCACTCTTCCTAAGTGCTGGGGAAGGACATGGGGGCTGGGGGGGCGGGGAGGTGGAAACAGCTCAGATGCACTCAGTGTCACAAACGCTAAAAGTCAATCTGGAGACAGTAAGGAAGCAACCCTGGCAGTGTCAGCGATGGTCTGAATAACCACTGAGAAGGGGAAGCTGAATGGTAACAGGAAAAACTGCCTCATAGAACTAGGGTGTAGCTGAGGTTAAATTCCACACACCGAGCCTCTGGGAGGAGACTTCTTAATCACATAGGTCTCCCCTATACCCAGATGGGTTAAAAGAACTGAAGAGAAGGAACAGAGTAAAAACGTGTAAAATACATTAAATTTTACAATGGACATGGCTGTGGGCTCAATCTCTCACAGCACATGTGCACAGGTGCACACATTACAGAGAGAGAGACAGAGAGAGACAGAGACAGAGAGAGAGAGAGGGGAGAGCGGGAAATCTCAAGCTATATACTTCAGTTAAGTTTGCTTAACAGTAAGGTATATACCTTAATACAAATGTTAATTTTTGTTAAAAGAACTTTGTCAGATGCCTCATTTCAAGTACACAATTTAAAAAGAAAAGAAAGTATAAGCAAACTAGCGGGCTGGGAAAAAGACACAGTCACTCCTCAAATGCATATTTTTAATCTCAAGTAAATTATAGAGCATTAAGCATGGTCTGATTTGGATATCAAGCACTAGTTCCCACACAAAAATTGTTATCGTTGGCCTCGGCACATTAATCTAAAGAGGACACAAATTCTACTCGTGTTTGAATAACCCTGGCCAACAAATTGATCCCAGAGCAGCCGAGCTGCAGGGAGTCGGTTTCAAGGCTGGAGGGAGACATTGCCGCCCATAGAGAAGCCATGGTAGAACCCTTAAGAGGCAAAGAAAAGAAAAAGGCTTCTTTCTTCCCTCTTTCCCAAAAGCTGTCCAAAGGGGCATTGGAGAACATCTGCAATTTACATACAAGATGGAATGCCGAAGAAATGCAGATTCCACAGCTGTTAACCCAAGGGACAACTCAAGCCCGGGAAAGCTCTAAATAAGGTCTGAAAGGCAGACATTCTGCAAGAGGAGAGCTAACTCCCTGAAGCCAGAGTTCAGGGTGGGCACGCAAACTTCTGCCCTTCTAAGAAACTCGCTTTGCTTCTCACATGAGCAAGACAGAACACGTAATAATCCTTTTGCCAATTAAGATATGCCCAAAGTGGACTAGGCGCTTTGTCTGACTACCATATACGAACAGGAACATAAGGGGAAATTCCCCCATATTGCTTTAGTATTTATCATTTCATCTGTACAATAGTAAATATTGATTAACCATGCTCCTCAAGGGCTCAAGGCTTGCGCTAAGACAATCCCAGAGTAAATCTAGGTGGTATGGCTGTGCATGCCTGAAATACCAACACCAGGGAGCTACAGCAGGAGGATCCTGAGTATAAAGTCAGTCTGAGCTACATAAAGACCCTATCTTAAGATAAATAAAAGGGAGCCGAAAGGAGCGAACATCCTTTCAGGAAACTCTAATCCAATAAGCTACCTGCTCGCATCCTGCTCTCTCAACTTTCGGTGTCTCTCCTGGCAAGTTCCTTTATATGTCTAGGCCACAGCTTCCTCATGTATAAAAATGAGATGTTATCCACCCTGAGCTGTGGAAAGGAAACACTCAAGAGATAAAGACACACTGTAACTGCCCCATGTATCTACCTAGTCAGTTTGTAGGAACCTATCGGTCTGATGCCTGGGAGCTCAGTGGTCTGACTTTACCTGCGAATGCCTCCGGAATGAAAACGGGCCTCCAGCTGTGAGGTGTTGGGTCTGTGGGTCCACTCACTAATAAATAGTCAATGATCCAGTTGTGAAAAATAGGTGCATTCACACACGAGTTGAAGGGTCAAGGCTTAATGCATCTTCTTCATTCCCCTTGACTTCACATAGCGCGTGTGCTTACTTTAACTGGCTAGCAACCTTCTGAGGAAAAGGCCACTGTACTATAGATAGTGCATCTGGAGAGAGAAAGTAGACCACTTGGGAATTAAAAGCTACAGTGATGGAAAAAATTAAGAAAGAGAGAAAAAGACATGCTGCAGTTTTGGAAAGGAGAGTTCCTGCAAGCCTTCAAACCTTCCCGGCTTCACATCAGACCGAAATGGGGTTCTGTCCCTTTAACTGTCAGATGCTCTCCCTGTGCCAACTAATCCTCCCCCACAGAGGAGTCTTTAAAAAGTTATAAATAAAATGCCCCAAATGTTTTCCTTTTCCCACAGATGAGAACATTAGAACGCTGACATTTTAATCTGTTCTTTACAAGACGGAGTTGTGTCAACACAGGGCTTCCAGCTACAACACACCGAGAAAACAAGTTTAATTAAAGACAGGAGAGAATGTGAAGCGCAAGCCACAGAGATAGAAGGGTTGTCATCCTCAGAGTGAGCTCTCTGTGAGCAAATGTCTTTGTCAACTGTAGAAGGGAAGGAAAAAAAAAAGCGAAGTATAATGATACAAAGTAAAACGCAAGATATCGAATGTCAATGTCCAGACTAAGAAGTAGAATTAGTATTTCTGTAACACTGACTTCCAGGGGACTACATTCCACCTAGCATCGTAAGACGTCTCAGGATATAAATAGATAGCTATTTATCACGTACACGACGTAGACGGTAGAACTGACTGAACCACACTGACTGAACCACAAAGAGAAGCTGTCGGCATCATAAGGTGATGGTTTAGCAACCATAAATAGTGGTTCTGTTGGACTTATTCCAGAATGCTATCTAAACTCTTTCCTCAAACACTAATCAGCCGGGCAAATATGCATTATCAAATATATTTCCCCCAAATAAGCACAGATCTGACTACATTCTTGCAATTACCTAAAAGCCTGTTCCACGCCACAATGGGGGTGTCGGTGGTTGTCTAGGGAAGTACCAAATGCTGCAGACAAAGAGAAAGTAACCCCTCAGTACACTGGAGAAGCCTAAGGCCAGAAATCTGTTAAACAGATGCTAGCATGGGCATTTTATAGGTTCCCCAAGTTTTCTCCTTTTCTCCACTGGTCCTGTCTAGACGCCCACCCGCTGCGCCTCCCTGCTGTTGCTCCTGGTTCTTTCTGAGAATGAAGCAGTCATCTGGGAAGGGCTGCTCTGGCTTTCCTCATGGCTTATCTATGGCCTTCTAACACTCCTTTAATACCTTCCTCCCTGGTACCCTATTATCAGAGGCAGTGCAGCACACTAAAAAGAAAACTGGGTGGACATGACTAAGTTTCAACCTCAGTTTGCTAGTTTCTGGGCTTAGCATCCCTGGAGCCCATTATTGAATCTACCTAAGATTTGTTTCCCTCAATTGTAAAACAAAGATAACAGTAAACGCTCGGTAGTAAGGCTTCAATCAGATATCATATAAAGCACACTGTCCATTTCTTAGCTCGCTCCACAGATGTCCCAACTAACGCTTTTTTCTTGTGACAGGTTCAAATGTTGTCAAGGCGGGCTTAGAGCATGTGTATTGTCTGCTCCAGTCTCCTAAGTGGCTGGGATTACAGGCGCATACAGTCATGTCCATGTCCTTATTAACTTTTGTTTTTCTTAAGTGCTGGACATTTTCTGCTTATGGTTCATCATACTCTCTGTATCCCATTTTCCCTATTGTGCAATATCTGTTACCTGCATGCAGTGGCTTATTTTACCTAGGAGGAAATAGCTAGCATTTCCGATTATAACCTACTACTAGTCTGATCACCCACACATAACCTTTGCGACTTCTAGGGACTGAACTAGAAGTCTACACTAGGCAAGTGTTCTACCACAGAGCTACACCTGCAGCTGTTAACCTGGTTTCGCCATAGCAGTGTGTGAGAATGGCTGTCAGTATTCACATGTCAAAACTGCTCAGCATTGCTGATTACAGTACAACCTTGCCTATGGCTATTTAATACTGTGCCGATTTTGGGAAGTTACTTATCTATAGTGTGGTTTCTACATTTGCAATACAGAGATTTAAGACTTTTTACTTACGGGTCTGTTCTTAAACTTAAGTAATGTATCTTATTTATATATATTAGAATATCTATAGATAGAATATATATTATATAGTATATTTTATTGTATATCATAAATTATAACATATAAAATGTTTTACAATGTATATTATATATGTTCTAATAATATATGTTAGAACAACACGTATTCAAAGTATGAGACCACATTTGATTCTGATAATATAGCTAGCTGCCCAACCAAAATTTTATATATCGTACAAGTATCAACTATTTGTCTGAATTTATAGAATCTGTAGGGAGAGGAAGTCAGGTAAATAACGTGATAGATGGCTACAAACAATGACAGCAACAATAGGAAGATGGATCAGGAAGATTGACAAGAATAAAACTAACTGAGTTGGAATCACTGTAAGGAATCCAGGATGTATGGTTTTATGTATCAGTCCAGAAACAACAGAAATACATGAGTTAACACAGGCTCTATAAAAACTGGGTGGTCTGTGGTCTAATAAAATGGTTAATGATATAATATATAAAGCCGCCATAGTTTAGCAGTATTAGAGATAGAGTCAAGGAGAGGATGAAGTAAATGATGATGATAATATGGTTTTTTTTAAGAAAACAAAACAATGAAGACATGAGCCAAGGTCTGAAGGAAATACAAACCACCCATTGAGGGGCAAACGCAGATCTGTGTCTGCCAGAGACCACGGCTTCCTCAGGAAAAACAACTGATTTAGCATTCTGAATTCCTGTGTACACAGAGCTTGGGGAAATACAGTATACAGGAGGAGCTTTGTAAAGCATCTCTGTAGAAGCTAGGGCAGATTCTAGTCAAATGCAGATCAAGTGGCGTTTCCCAAAGAGTGTGTAAGGTATACCGCTATGCCAACACTGGGTGACAGGAATATTAAGCTTCAGAGGAGCCCTGAGCCCCTGGGTCCCAAGCTCCTATTGTTAAATGGCCGGTGTACTACCTGACTGTGCCATACAGAAGTCACTTTTTGGACTGGTGTGGAGGTATACAGCTGTTATCCAAGGATTTGAGAGGTGGAGACAGGGGAACAAGAAGTTCAGATCCAGCCTCAACTACATGGAAATCTGTCTCAAAAACAACAAGAAAACTAATTTTCTACTTATACAATACCATAAAGGCTAAGAAGCAATGGACTCAATAATATGGTTGTTAATGGGCAAAGGGACAGACAGAGATTAAGTGAAAGAGGATATTAAGTACAGCCGCCTTTCCCCAAGCTAGATGGCACCGTGGAGCACTGGCCGAGCCCAGAAAAGACACTTGGTTAAAAGCACAGCTGTTCAAGAATGCCGCAGCTGACTAGAAGTGAGAACCATGGTCGAATCAGGGCACCAGCAAGAGTGAACTCAAAGGTGGCTCTGAGAAAATGGCCTCCGAGAACTCGCCTTACCTCAGCTCAATAAACATTCACTGCTGCCCAGTCCATCATCTGTCTCCCAGGCATTAAGGATTTAAAGTGATGAAGAGGCGCTGCAGAGAGGTCTTGCAGCGAAGAGCCTGGCTGCTCTTCCGGAAGACCAGGGTTCGATTCCCAGCACCAACACAGCAGCACACCACTCTCTGTAACTCCCGTTCTAGATTATCCAGTGAACACTTCTGGCCTCATGGACAACAGATACTCAACTACTACGCAGACATACATGCGAACGCAATACCCACACATGTAAAATTAATTCAACTCATTTTTAAAAACTAAATGATACTGAAACATAATCCTAGTTATTGGGAAGTTTTTAAAAGTCTGTATAAATACAGAATTCCAGGGTTTCCTTAATAGAGACTATATCACACCAGCTTAAGAAAAGAAATATTAGAGACTGAGAGATAGTGTATCATGCTTTGGAAATGGGTCTAATCTACCCATTAAGACTTTATAACATAAGCCTTTTCAGTTAGGTATGGTGGTGTAGGCTTGTAATTGCAACACTTTTGGACATAGAGGCAGGAGTATTACTATCAAGTTTGAAACCAACATGATCTACACACAAAATCTTGTCTCAAAAAACAAACAAAATAAAACACCTGTTCGTTTGTTGGCTTTGTTTCAAGACAAGGTCTCACTATGTAGCTGTGACTGGCCCAGCACTGCCTATGTAGACTAGGCTAGACCCCAGGTCACAGAGATATGCCTGTTTCTGCTTCCCCAGTCCTAGAATTAAAGTCAAACACGCCCAGCAAAACATCTTATAAAAAAAAAACAAATATAATTACTTTATCATTTATTTACTTCTTTTTAAGTTACATTTTTAGCACTCATTGTTTTTTGTAACTTTTTTGTTAACTTGGGTCTCTGAAATTTTTCACACCGGTGTATAACGTATGCGCATGGCTCTCAGCCACAACCCTTCCTCCTCATCTCCGTCCAGTCCTCTCCAGCCCTCTTCTCTCTTGTGGTATCATTTTGAGACCATACCAGTTTAACCGGGGCCATCACGTGACTGTGGGTCTTGAGCACACCATCCAAGCCTTGTGGGCTCACTAATGTTTACGCTATGGCTGGCAGTGTCTCCCTTTTAAATAAACAGCCTCAACATAACAGCCAGAGGGCCATAAGGAACCATCTGCTGAATACAACCAGGGAACCAATAGCTCTTAATATATTTGTATCTGAGCAAGGGTTACAATGTAAGCCACTGGCAACTCTTACTTTTAGCCTTAAGAGATAATAACAATCCTTTATTAGGTGCCCAGTCTGTAGGAAACATGGTGCCATACACGTGTTATTGCATTTTATCCTCAAAGCACCCCGTCACTGGCAAGTACTATCAATCCCATGTCTCCATGAAGAGTGGAGGGCGGGGCCTTAGAACATTATCACCTGCCCTGACATTCCGATTTACAAAATAGTAAAGCCAGATCTAAAACCTAAGCTTTTCTATCTAACTCCTAAGAGCGTGTTCATATTAAATGTGCTTAACACATGTATTCATTCAAGAAAGGACTTCCAAAAAGGCTCTGAAGGTATGCAAAAGAGAGCCACAGAAGCAAAAGACCAGGCAAGACGCCCAGTACCCACTGGGTAGAAGACAGTACCCTTGCACTGGGCTCTCCAACGGGGCCCAGTTGGGGAACTCTACGTAAGTGTACTCATTTCCGCCTGCCGACACACAAATGGCCACTAATTTTAATGACGAGACAAATCTATCTTCTTACAGTTCTATAGGTTACAAACTGACATGGGTCTTGCTGGACTGAGGTCAGGATCCCAGTAGAGCTATTTTCCCTACGGGAAGCTACAGAACAGAATCTAATTGCTTCCTGTCCCAGCTTCTAAAGCCCACCAGTGTTCCTTGGCTCAGGGTGCCTTTCTAGACCTTGAAGGCTGGCAAGGGTCAACTGGATCGTTAATGCTGCCTGTTTTCCCTTGGGTCCTCCCACGGTCTCATCAGTTTCCCAATACAAGGGGTTTTAGACTTGTAAGAAATTAATAAAAAATAATAAAATAAAAATAAATAAATAAATAAAAATAAAATAAAAGAAAGAAAGAAATTAAACTCAGCCCACTCAGAGAATCCACCTAAACTCACCACCTCACATTAATCACATCTGCATAGCTCCTTATGTGCTATGTAAGGTAATAGATACTCAGGGCTGGGACACGGGCATTATGGAATAAGAGGCAATTATTTTATGCTTCCATTTGAGTAAAAGACAGCCAAGCCAGCTCAGTGTTTGAACCAACTATTTGTCTTGTTCTGGTTCCACATGTACAAGACAATTAACTCATAATATTTTAGCCTGTCTTGTAGCTTACTTATAAGAAAGGAACGTGCAGCTCAGAAGGTACTATACCTAGTCCCCAGGGAAAATATGTTTTACACTGTATTGAATAATTGGTATTCTGGGTTATACATTACTTTCCTGTGAGTGCTGTCAGAATGAGTCAGAATCTCTTAGTCCGACAAGATCAATACTCTGAATCTTTAAATTTAAGGATCAGAGAGTCAGGAGGGAGGGAGGGAGGGAGGAGGTTTATTTAATAGGTGAATAGCTATGATAAAAAACAACCTTTGAAAACTCATGTTTAAGGAGCTATATTTAATTAGATACATGTAAGAATATAGTTATACATCACTTACTATGATTTACAAGACTTACATTAACAAAGAGAATAGCCACGGATTCTCCGCCCACCCACCCACCCCCGCCCTCCCTTCCCCAGTCCTCTCCAACTAATCAATTGAGTAGTTTGAGGGAGAATGTCCTTGGAAAGCAGCAGGGAGTTTCACATCAACAGGTTTCAGAAACTGAGATCACACAGATGAGTAACTGGCTGGGTCTAGAGTAATTGGGAGGAGTACGTGATGATCCTTGACGAATATGGAACGGAGGAAAGAGTTCTAGGCGGTGTGGCGAGAGTCGCACCCACGCACGGACTCAATGCACACTGCAAACCAGAGGGAGGGTGAGCTTTATCTCAGCAAAAAGCCATTGAAAGCCTGGGTCCCAAAAAGATGGCAGAGAGAAAGAGATACAGTTAAACATGGAGACACACTGGGAGACAAACCAGGGGTCTCACACACAGTCTTTGTAAAGAAACTGTCCTGGAACTCACTCTGTAGTGCACACATGGTCCTTGGAAGTTCTCTTCTTCAGCCCCTACCACTTCCCCCTCAGTCTCCTACTTTCTATCTATCTGTGTTGTTGTTGTTGTTGTTGTTGTTATTTATTATTATATCTTGGGGGAAAACAGCAATCTTCTACCCTTCCAGTTATTCTTTTAGTTTATTAATTAATTACTATACATACTGTGACATACACAACAAACTAAATCCATTACAATTCGCACAGAACGTGACTCTGCGTTAACTTCTAATGCTTCCTAATAACAAGTGGTATGGACAAGGGGATCAGCACATGCTGGTCCTGTTCTGTTGCTGTTCCTCTTGGGCTCTGTGTACCTTAAATCATTCCATGTTCCTTAATAGCGGGGCTGGAGCACGCTGCCTGGCACTCAGACTCCTGTGTCAATTTCAAAGAACTAGTTTCTACTTGTACAAAATTCACACTTTAATAGACAATGCCCTTTGGTTCTATTTTACACCTCTAATCGGTACAAGGTCCTGTAGTGAGTCCAGTGGTCTGTGGAGGGACTCGCTGGCTATACCTTACATGCATCCTCTTTCTCAGAAGCATCAATCCCCCATTTTCCAAATGCTGCGGCATCATGAAAACTGGTTGGCAGAGATTATTACATGCTCTCATGCAAATTAGGCAGTCAATAAGATGTCCTAGCTGTTTTATAGTTGACTGGAAAATAACTATCTAATGTTAGCTCCTAAAAAGGTCCCCCTCTACATAATAAACTATTTCAGAAAGAACTTTTAAATAAAAAGTGGACACATTAAAGATGTGAGTAAATGAATAGCATGATCTAAGACCACTAACCAGGGTTCCTCTGACCTCGGCATGGAGTCCTGCTCAGGTAAACATGGACAAAATGGTCTAGCTACTTCTCTGCATGAAAAAGGTAAGGATTACTCTCCATCCTCATAATAGCCAATCCCCGAGACTGTAAACTTCACTCTTACATATAATGTGTTTAATAAGCCAGATTCTCCATGGAACCGAAAGTCTACAATACTGTAATATATGCATTCTCAGAGTAAGATTTATTCTTTTATTGTGGCATGCTAATTATATGTGTAAGAAGCTGTCGGGTCAGGAAGATCAATCTACACAAAACCTATGCTGCTAAGTACTGTTTTATTTAATTCCCTGTTCTTAAGTAGAAATGTAAATTTGACCTTACAGAAGTAACAACATAATTCAGTTCCTGATGTAAAACTATGACAAATAGTTCTTATTATTCATTTTTCCAAAATTCTGAAAAAAAAAAAAAAACCTGGGGTGGGGGGCGGAATCTCACCAATTACAGTTGAAACTGGGAATCTTTACTATTAGGTACAAAAATTTTTACAAAGAAAGATATAAACTATTTATAAATTTGTCAAGATTGTGTTGCTACTGTTTTAATGCCCACAGGATTCAAGCCCACGTTCTGTTGATTCTTCCAGACAACAGAAAAATCATTCCTTTTTTTTTCTTTTGTTTTCTTTTTTTTTTTTTTTTTTTTTTTTTTTTTTTTTTTTTTTTTGAGGTGGCAGTTGTAGTTTGTTGGATTTTCAACAGACGATGAAAACCATTTGACAACAGTGTTGAAAAACTGCTACTTATTTCAATCTCATCAAAGAGAATCTCCATCTCTCTAGCAAAAAATCAATCAGCCAAAAACACTAGTTTGGGGCTCAGACCGGAACAGCTCAGCATTTCCATATGGCTTGAAACTCAAGAGAGAAACTAATCAAGATAGCAGCACAGCACCCGTGTGTGTGTGTGTGTGTGTGTGTGTGTGTGTGTGTGTGTGTGTGTGAGAGAGAGAGAGAGAGAGAGAGAGAGAGAGGCTAATGCATATGCAGCATACACGGTAATTGCACCAACTCACCTGACAGAGCTGTCTATCCAAATGGCAAGCTCTTCACATATGTTTGAGTTTTGTGATCCCAGCAACTCAAAACAAAGAAACTTTGGGGGCCAACCAAATCAGCTTGGAGTGTCAGTCCAGGCAATGTAGCTATCCAGAAATGCCAAGATCATACCCAGAATCAATTTAAAACCTTATTTAATATCACAAAGGTAACCCAGACAATAGCCAAAGGTGAAAATAATTTGTATAATTTGCACAGATATGATGGTATCTTGATACAATATTTAAATTAAGTCAGGGTACCTACATAATATTCAAGTGAAAATCCCCAGGACATAGTCCGACATTTTGCTTATGTATAGCATTAAGATGGGCTGTGAGATACAAGTATATTCTGCTGCTTGAAGAAGACAGAAGCAAGAGTCAGGTGTGTCACATCTACTCGTGACCTCAGTACCCAAGAGGAAAAAGCCAGAGACTACCAAGTTCAGAGCTAGCTTGGGCTACTAAGTCAAGTCTCTAATCAGACTGCAGCTATGCAGGCAATTTAGGTTATGAAGATTTATTAAGCTGTACACTTACGATACGTGGATCTTTGGAATCAAAAAAGCCTTGTGATTAAGGAAACACTATCTCCGCTATTGAACTACCTTGTGATTTAATTGCTTAGCAAAGCAACAGTATCAAATTCCTATTTGATTGAACTTCAAACTCGATTTCCAGTGTTCCCGACTAAGCTGTAGAAAGATAGCCTCCAGCTAGAAAAACTAGAGCCATGAAATACATTTCATAATACCTGCGTGAACTACCTCACGTTTATAACAAGGAGAGCCCTCTTCTGATGACTCAGGGAGTATTTCCAACAGCTCTGGTAGTCATGCTATGTTCCCGAAAAGGTCTACCAAACCACACATCATAGGCTTCAATAGCCACAAAGTCAGTGAGATTAAAGAAAAACGAAAACTAAGGCTATGTGCAGTAATCAATAATAGGGACAACTGAAATATTTAATACAGAGGCAAAGCTAACATATACCAATTATATCTCAATGGTAGAAAAAAAAATGAGACCCACATGTGAAATCTAATTTTGTGATAGCTAACTGAGGTCACTGTAAGAATTTAAAAGATACAAATGTTGTTGTTGTTGTTGTTGTTGTTGTTGTTGTCTTGATCTTTTGAAATAAATTCTTACTGTGTAGCTCTGGCTGGCCTGGAACTCAGTATGTAATCCAGGCTAGCCTTGCACGCACATAAATCTGCCCCCTGAGTGCTGGGATTTAAAGGCATTCATTACTGTGCCTAAATAAAAGATAACAATCCTTCAAAGTTTAGTTTATTGCTGAGACCTCTTTACTGGCTTCCTAGCCAGGTAAAGTTTTGTTTGTTTGTTTGTTTGTTTGTTTTTTGAGGGTGGAATCCCAGTATTAGCTTAGTTTACTTCGATCACAACTAGGAAATGATCCTCCTGTTCTTACGGATCAATTGTGGAAAGAAAGAAATTAAAAAAAAAAAAAAAAGAAGAAGAAGAAGAAGAGCAGGGGGAGGTTTAATAGCAAATATTCCCATGTGCAATTGTATATGCGTAGCTTGCTGGTAGTGATCGTTACCATGTAAGGCTGAAGCAATTAACAAGTGTCACATTTTGTAAGGGAGAAAGCAAAAGTCACAGATTCTCTTTATTCTTGTTCTTAATGACTATTTTATCCAAATGGCAGACCCCAACCAACACCCACCAAATAATCAAAGGCCAGTACTTGTTTCTGCTTACGTAGCAGTAGTTAGAAATTTAATTCCACGAGAGGGGACACTTTACCCAAAAGGAGCATCCCTTCATGCTCAATAGCTTAAAAGCAGACCAACGTTCTGAGAAAGAGTGGTAACTGAGTTCAGTTTTAAGCTTTGATTTAAAGGAGAGTGTAAATACCTTGTGACTCTAACCACTCGCCACACAGGCTTTGCACATTTTACTCTTCTCAAGGTACTCTTAGCAGGTCACAGCATAAAATAAACTTCTCAGAGTTCATTTCAGCTAGTCCCTAACACTAGCCAGAGGATTCACAGAATAGTCACATATATTTGTTGCTAGCCTACTATTTCTGGATAGCCAGAACTTGAATTAACTACATAAGTCATATATAAAACTGCCAAAAATAAGCCAAACCCTGCCAAATTCACGTAGCTAACTTTCTAGAGTTTCAACTGTGTGCGAGAAAACTAGAAGGTTTGTATGACATTAAAATACCTGTGGAAAATGTTCCCACCACAAACAGTTCCGTGCCAAGGTGTACAAATGGAAGCTTTCTAAGGACAAAAGACCAGGGAGCTCAACAGGTTCCAAGAATCCACCAGGAATCAATAACAGCTTCTCCTCTGCTGAAGAGGCTGTATTTAGCCAATCACTGTGTCAGCTGCCTCAATAACTGCACTGCTGTTATCAAGTCGACATGCAATGATCCCAACAAAGACATTAATTTCTTAGCTGGAAAGAAAAGGTGACCTAAAGTGGGAGAAACATGAGAGACTGAGCCTCCTACTAATAAAATAGACAAGTATCAGTCCGGGCACTGAATTCAGAGCTGTTCAACTATCAGGAAAAATCTGAGCCCCTGTAACACAACCATCAGCACTATTTTACACATACATACATATGTGTGATATGAATTTGTTTTCAAGAAGTCTTTTAAATGGGGGAATGGCTCTTCTGAGTTATGACAGAGAAATTTCAAGTGTTCAAATTTGCACACAAAGGTATGTACACACAGAGAGAGAAAGTTCTATGGCCTAGAAACTCAAGTCTAGACAAACTGGACCGATACCCTAATCCTCAGTTCCAACCCATGCACACACACACACACACACACACACACACACACACGCACACACACACATACACACACATGCAAGTACATGTACACACTTAACTATATTCACTCCAAACTTCAATGTTTTAAGTATACTGTGAGCTTATTAACTGTTCAGACAATAAGTGGTGCTATAAAACAACATACCAACTACTGTTTAGTTTATTAATATATAAAAAATATTTACTGGCT